>FR997808.1:14165042-14490042 GCA_905475355.2 Clostera curtula | reverse complement strand
TATATCATCAGCTACCTATCGGTGAAAGTCCCGTCAAAATCGGTCCAGCCGTTCCAGAGATTAGCCGGAACAAACAGACAGACAGACAGACAGACGGACAGACAGACAAAAATTTAAAAAAATGATATTTTGGTCTATGTGCTGTGTATACAGACTTACGCATTTAGTAAAAAGTTGTTATTTTATTATTACAAACAGACACTCCAATTTTATTTATTTGTATAGATATAGATGTATAGATGTATAGATGTGCTGTGTATAGAGACTTACGCATTTATTTATTTGTATAGATGTATAGACTAAATAAAAGTAGCCTAAGTTACTCCTTATATCATCAGCTACCTATCAGTGAAAGTCCTGTCAAAATCGGTCCAGCCGTTCCAGAGATTAGCCGGAACAAACAGACAGACAGACAGACGGACAGACAGACAAAAATTACAAAAAATGTTATTTTAGTCTATGTGCTGTGTATACAGACTTACGCATTTTATAAAAGTTGTTATTTTATTATTACAAACAGACACTCCAATTTTATTTATTTGTATAGATATAGATGTATAGATGTGCTGTGTACACAGACTTACGCATTTATTTATTTGTATAGATGTATAGACTAAATAAAAGTAGCCTAAGTTACTCCTTATATCATCAGCTACCTATCGGTGAAAGTCCCGTCAAAATCAGTCCAGCCGTTCCAGAGATTAGCCGGAACAAACAGACAGACAGACAGACAGACAGACGGACAGACAGACAAAAATTAAAAAAATGTTATTTTGGTCTATGTGCTGTGTATACAGACTTACGCATTTAGTAAAAAGTTGTTATTTTATTATTACAAACAGACACTCCAATTTTATTTATTTGTATAGAGTATAGATGTATAGATGTGCTGTGTATAGAGACTTACGCATTTATTTATTTGTATAGACTAAATAAAAGTAGCCTAAGTTACTCCTTATATCATCAGCTACCTATCAGTGAAAGTCCCGTCAAAATCGGTCCAGCCGTTCCAGAGATTAGCCGGAACAAACAGACAGACAGACAGACAGACGGACAGACAGACAAAAATTAAAAAAAATGTTATTTTGGTCTATGTGCTGTGTATACAGACTTACGCATTTAGTGAAAAGTTGTTATTTTATTATTACAAACAGACACTCCAATTTTATTTATTTGTAGTATAGATGGTGTCCTAAAAAATGTGTCAAGCGGAAGTCCAGAGATAGAGTACCCCAAGGGGTACTCTATCTCTGGACTTCCGCTTGACAATATGTTTTGGGACAGCCTGTATAATTAAAGCAGTGAATTTTGATGACTTTAATTTAGTATGTATTTTTGTGGGCAATTTTATTTCCTGTTTACTATGATTCGTTGTGTCATTAAAACAAAATACGAACGTCTATCTCGCATTATCTACTCGGCTCTCCGACTTCCTATTATATTGCGTCTGCATTGATATGAGTATTAATAAGGTTTTACCAGGATCAATTTTCTGCTTTGATTATTTTATTGGATCCCGAGGAGGAAGTCAATTGGTTCATATAGAACGAGACGATGATTCCATACGTTATATATTTATTTCTATACCATTATTATGCTTCAAGGGATTCTTATCCGGATTAATCGTTCTTTCTACCTAATTTATAATGATTTCTGTCTTATGTTATATACAAAGAGTTGAATTTCGTTGCATTTAATGTTAAGGCAAGTGATAACATCTTATTTTGTCTTGTACGATAATAACATTTTTATTTTTATTAATATTCTAAGCCTAAAATCCTAATTGTAGATTTTATAAATTTTATCTTTTGATAAAATGCAGTGGTTGAGCGATCGACTGCTACGCAGCATGTCGCGGGTTCGATTCCCGCACGGAAGAAATATTTGTACGACCTACAAGTATTTGTTCCGGGTCTGGGAGTTTATAGCTATAATATGTATGTATTTACAAAAAAAAAAATGTATATAAGTAGTTTATCATCCATCTCGTTACCATAACACAAGCATTAAGTTTCTTAGCTTGGGACGAGATGGCGTTGGGTGAAATGTCCAAGGATATTTATTTATTTATTTGTAAATTATAATAAACTTTATATCATCGTCCCTATTCAATCCTGAGGGTGTCGAAATAGCCGTCAAATGTAATGACAAGGCCAAAACCCCAGCCGCAAGAGAAGAAATACTTGAAACGGAACCATGCCAACTGGTCTGGCCAGCGTGGCATAATTTTTATGTAATTATGGGCTGAGTAGAAGTATTATATCATCATTGTGTTGAGTGGTCAATACATAGTGTCACCACCCCTTTCCATTCTGAAGGTGTCGTAGGAGCCGACAAAAGGAAATGACAAGGCCGAAAACCTAGCCGCGAGAGAAGGAAAACTTGATTCAAACCCTGTGCCAACCCGTCTGGCCAGCGTGGCCCAGTAGGCTAATTCCCTCCATGAATTTGGAGGAGGCCTGACTCAGTATTGGGTCATAAATGGGCTGAAACGACGACTGCCATACCCGTCGAACCATTAAGCATAGGTTGCTGCTGCTGTATATTTTCCTAACAAATTTAGTACACCAAATCATTAACGAAACTATACCAAAAGCTGACTTCATAGTCATCTATATGCACAGTTCGTTTTCGCAATGGAAGTGTTGTCCGAAAATCCACTAGTTAGCATCCAAAGAATAACTATAAAATATCTTTTGTAGTGCACCTCGGTTGCTAAAAGCGTATCACACCATTAACAAAGTGCCAACAGCTTATCTCACTTCTGAAAGGAGCGAACCTCGCAACAAAACCTTGAAAGACCCATTCACAGCATTAACCTCCTTATTCTCCCAAGATAAAATAATGAAGCGAGACGCAGAAACGAGACTCACGCCTATAAAACTCACAAAAGTATTGCGCCTTAATTTTCCGGTCCCCGCCCGAGCCCTTTCGGACACTGAGAATGAGCGTAGGCCTTTTCTCGCTTTCACGTCTCATGGACTCCTTTGAGACTTGGTACTGTGATTTATTCGTGGAAAAGTAAGGATAAATTCGGACGGATTAAGTGACGAATGCCTCTCAGATCTGGGATTGAGGTGTTTAGCAATAGTAATGCCGTAAAACGTGCGAAATTGATGGCTTATCGGCACAACCAAAAAGATGTCTGGCTAAATCGTGTAATTAGGTTTTTATTTCGATAGGATCGGCTTTTCCGAGGAATGAGACATTACATATCGTCCGTATGGTGAGGGATTTAGAATACATAGAGTCACCACCCAATTTCATGCTGGGAGCGTTGTAAGAGTTGACAGTAGGAAATGTCAATTCCTAAAACCTAGCAAGAGAAGGAAAACCTAATACGAAACCCTGTGCCGACCCGTCTGGTCTGCGTGGCACAGTAGGCTAATTACCCTCCATATAATCGTAGGAAGCCTGTCAACAGTGGGTCATGTATAGGCTAAATCGTAGTAGTAGTAGAAATCACCTAGGCTTACATATTGAACCAGAAACTCATATCGCCTGACCAGTTGAATAATGTATACATTTAAGTGAATAGAGGGTAGCATCATTTCAGCCAAAAGACGTCTACTGCTGGACATAGGCCTCCCACAAGGATCTCCACAAAGGCCGGTCTTGGGCCGCCCGCATCCACTGCTTTCCGGCGACCTTAACCAGGTCGTCGGTCCACCGTGTGAGAGGCCTACCAGCACCGCGCCTTCCGGAACGCGGTCGCCACTCGAGGACTTTTCTGCCCCATCGGGCGTCGGTCCTGCGAGCTATGTGCCCTACCCACTGCCACTTAAGTTTGGCAAGAGCAATAACCTGTAATTATAGTTTTAGGAATGAAGTAACATTATTAAGAATTCAGTAGAAAAATAGGCAACTGGCAAATCATGAAAAAAGCAAGCGCAGCCCTCTTTTAAAATCAAAATGAAAACTCATTTAATCAAGTTGGCTCATTACACCTCTTGTGACGTCAAACGATAAAAAAAAACATTTAAAATTGAAAATTGATTATTTACCATCTACCCCCGGGTAAGTGTTGTAACCAGATTTTTATATTGTTAAGTTCAGATTCATGATTAGATTCTTCACAATTCCATATTAAGTCATGCAGTATGCTGGCGAAGAGGTTTCTAACATTAATAAGCATTTTTTTCATTCATTCAATATCAGCCCACATTAGACGTCTGCTGGACATAGGCCTCCCCTAAAGAGCGCTATAGCCCCCTGTATACATTAACTAGCTGACCCGGCAAACGTTGTTTTGCCAAATAATAACACCCCCCCCCCGCAACCCAATAAACAATTATTTTTGGTGTGGACCCCCCTTAAAATTTAGGGGGATGAAAAATAGATGTTGTCCGATTCTCAGACCCACCCCATATGCTTACAAAATTTTATGAGAATCGGTCAAGCCGTTTCGGAGGAGTTTAATCACAAACACCGTGACACGAGAATTTTATATATAAGATAAGCTTTAATTACTGAATGATGAATGAACCTACATAAGATTTTAATAGCAAAACATGAAAGATAAAGGTTGTTGTTTATAAATGTCACTGGAAATTTTATTGGCATATTCAATTAGATTACTTATTCAAGCATACTGCTTGAATAAGTCTTCTTGCAAGGTCTGGTTTTAATTGGATCTGACTTGTTACTATTACAACAGTTTCTGCTATGATATAACAATTCATCAAAGATGCAGTATAACCTGTACTACTGTACTGTTTACACTGCCCTGTCACGTGTACCTGAAAGGCGCAACGGAGTTCATCTCCAGCATCAGGTGCTCCAGTCGGAGCCGGGACTGGATTGGGGGAGAGCCTGAACACCTTCCCTCTCCCCAGCGCTTCTGTCTCATGGAGCTACTGTCGGGTACCTAGTTAAGGTCGCCGGAAAGCAGTGGATGCGGGCGGCCCAAGACCGGCCTTTGTGGAGATCCTTGGGGGAGGCCTATGTCCAGCAGTGGACGTCCATGAGACAGTTCTGCGCAGGATGGTACACCGGGGGGATGATTAGTGGGTATGCCTCTGCCTCTTCACGGGGCTGAGGAGAGTCCCACATGCCTTACGTTGGCCTCCCCGAGCTGGCACGGATAGTCCATAAAGGATTTTACCCATCGCAAAAAAGGGGCTGTTTACAAACATGTGTTAACCGTAGTATTAAATAGAAACAACTTTGTTTAACAGCGCACATATATTGACCGCCAAACTTATTACTAGCAAGAATCACTACAGAAAAAGACCCGTGCTATACTGATCGCACGCCTTATATACTGAGGGTAGCACACTGAAAATAATATTTAGCGGATGCTTCCTTTAAAATTGTAACCGGAAGTAGTCAGTCTATAATACTTAATTTATGAAAGGGATAATCTAAAAATTAGAAACAACTGTTAATGTACATGTATCCGTATTGGAATAATTACTAAGTACAAATAAATATTTTAAAGGAAGCATGTTGTAAGAATAACTTTTATAATCTTAAAGGAACCGGAACTCCACGTATGATTTTAAATAACATGATTTTATAATCTAAAGGAACCGGAACTAATCGTATGATTCAGTAATGACATGATCAACTAATAATTACATGGTACTAATATTACAATAACTTATTTGAAATGTGTGTATTAATAATATTTGCGGAATAAATATTTAAGGGTTAGTTGTCATAGTGCATTTGACTGTTGTGCACCACCGGAAGATACTGCAGGTAACATTCGGCCATCCTGCGCAGGCCGTGTCCCACGGTAATCTGTATTTCCACCGGTCTTTGCTGCATTACCTCTCTGAAATGAGAAAACAAAAACGACAGTCGGCTGAACAATGTCTAGGGAATATTTAATTAGTAAAGACTTATGTTTGGTTAGGTGTCATAGTGACACAGAACACGCAGTAACCACCCAGCGCCCACACAGTGACCACCCAGTTACCACACAGTAACCACACAGTGACCACACAGTAACCACACAGTGACCACACAGTAACCACACAGTGACCACACAGTAACCACACAGTGACCACACAGTAACCACACAGTAACCACACAGTGACCACACAGTAACCACACAGTGACCACAAAGTAACCACACAGTGACCACACAGTGACCACACAGTAACCACACAGTAACCACACAGTAACCACACAGTGACCACACAGTAACCACAGGTGACAGTTTAGTATGCAAGAGAATTTATAGATTAATTTCTTACAGGATGCCATATTAGGATGATACACACAATCTATAATATGGTTATTAATTCTTGAAAGAGAATTTCTTTTGAAATCGAGCTGGTTAATATTATATTATGACAGTGTCGCAAACGGCCCCATCTTCCTTTCGTAAGAAGAACTTTAGTCAAATAAATTACTCATGACTACCAACCATTCATGGTGTATTGTTTACTTGGATTTGTTACAGAAGTATTCTCATCATTATCAGAAGTAACTTTATAATAGATCTATCAAATTATCTCTATCAATCTCATCATTGCTACTTTGACTACATATAATCTTCGGAAAATTTTGCTTTATTTAACCGTAATGTTTCACGCCTTACTAATGCACTAAACCTTTTAAAGCCTTTCATGCCGTTTAGAGTAGATTTTATACCGGTTAAGGGAATGGTCTGCTTCTAACACTTTGTATGGAACAGTGTAGAGTCCATCAAGTTTCCAGGTAACCTTAGCGGAAGTATATCTAGGAGATACTCCCCCTTTCTATGTACATCTTGCCCCACACTATAGTTACGTTCGTATTTGTGTGTTTTTTTTTAATATTTTACACTAGCTGCGCCCCGGCTTCGCAAGGGTGGAATGATGAACCTCTCAAGTTACTATGTTTCTCTACAATATTATGGATGTATTATACATATAAACCTTCGTCTTGAATCACTATTACTATTACAAAAACCGCTATTACGAATCACTATTACAAAAACCGCTTCAAGATCTGTTGCGTAGTTTTAAAGATTTCGCATACATAGGGACGGACAGACGACAGCTACTTTGTTTTATAATATGTAGTGATATTATTGTAATGTTTCATTAAAAATCATTGAGTAGTTTTTACGAGAATGAGTAACAAACATCCATCCATACTTACAAACTTTCGCGTTTATAATATTAGTAGAATAGTTATCATTGTTTTATCTATTTGTAATTTATTATTTTATATTATATATACAAAATTGCAAAACATAAGTTCAAACAGAGAGAAACCATTGGTGGCATTAGGTTTATGGTTAATTACCCAAACTATGTCAATCAATTTATCGTCCATGTGCTTTCATTCAGAATTGAATGATTATTTACCGCGTTCTACTTGACCTTTAAACATGGGCTTGCTATTGAATTATGAAGGTGTCCAAGTCCAAATAGTTTTTCTACCGTACTTTGTTTATAGTAACGCTTTACCCCTAACAGTACCTAATTACCTTTTGAGGATTGCTAAATTAACTGATAATTTCTTTTAGCAGCTTAATTGCTTATAAGGATCTACATGATTTGGCAGCTTTAGCAAAAACAGATTTCGTAAACGCATTCACGACAAAGACTTATTTGTTGCCTTTTAGAGTGTTTACCAACTGACCTAAGTGCGTTATTAATTGTATTTAGTTAGCCCTCTAATTTGCTTTATTTCCATTTTCCGTAAGCACAATTTAGGCACGAGTTGACGTATAAACCTTGTCATTTTTGGGAATCAGAATTGGCTTTTGATAGGACCAATATCATCGTGGAACTTGCGCAATGAGTTAAACTTGGCCAATTGAGGTATTACATATTTCCCTATAAAAGGGTTTTTCTAAATAGGATATCATCCTTAATTACGTAATTAGTTAATAAATCTTTGTCCGGGTTTTGTTCTCCTAAACGTCTAAGTATGTTTTGAATAACTGAATCTTGGATCTGTAAAGTTGCTAAACAATTAGAGTTATCTATCAAGAGTAGATAACTTGAAAAAAGGATTTCTGCTTAAAGCGTCAACAAGTCGCATACGTTCACCAGGTCGATATTCTATTACTATATCAAAATATTGTATGCTTAACCACCAGCGAGCTACAAGAGGATTCAAATCCTTTTTGTCAAAGTTTTCCATTATGCCGCACAATCAGTTATTATTTGACAGGTATACCGGTCACATACGCGGAAACGTTTTAGATACTACTACGACCAGCGTTTAAAGTTCATAACTATGGTAATATTTCCCTGCGTTTGTGGTAACACAGATAAAATACATTATCAGTTTTATATTACCATCGCTCTGATGCTGCATTAGTATTCCACCTAATCTTACCTACTTTACTGACTTCAGTATGTATTTCGGTTGTGGTGTCTTTAACATAGATGGTTAAATTAGGCCTATCTAATAAACGGGATTTTAAGGATTGAAATACTTTTTCTTGTTCCTGTCCCCATTTAGTAACGGTCGGGCTATGACAGCAAAATTTTTAACAAATTTTCCGAATACGATATTAGTCTTTAGGCGCAACGGGATGATCATCCGGCCAGACGAGGTGGTATGTCTGGCTGGGGTTGCAGCGCCTATCCCCCGATAGTTGTAGTCGGGGAAATCTTAACTGTTCGAATTGCTCTTGAAATTTCAATATATTAATAAGCAATATTTCTTGATGTAATTAGTTCAGATTTTTCGGGTAAATTGTGTAAAGTATGTAGCATGTAGTCCTATGAATTGACTAATCTCGTGCACGTAACGAGGAGGTGGATGACTTACCACAGGCTGTTTTATGTCCTACATTTCCTAAAATCTACTTATAAATCGGCTTTTGATAATATATTTTGTACTTTCTCAAGGGTCACTTACCCAGCCTGGACTGATCCAAATCATCACTGATCTCCGAGTGTCATTTGTATTAATCGCGATAAAACAGCTGTCGCATTGGCTAAACCAAATGGTATTATTATTTGGAATTCGTAATGTCCTGATGTAGTCACGAAAGCAGTCACCAACTAGCGTAGTATATTCTCTTATAATATTGGCGTCTAGTAAGTCGTTTTTAAACTACCTATTTAGTTTTCTTTAAACGAAAGCCTATATGGTTTTCGAAACACCGGTTGATTATGAAGTGTATGAATTTCCATCTCTGTATAACGAGTACAACCTAGTTCCTTGGTGTCATTAGCAAATATGTATAGTTGTACGTGTTAAGCAATGTCACCACAGTTAATAGTCTTGTCTTTTGTAGAGATCTATATCTACATAGAAACCCCTAGCTATGAGTTAACCGGCGTTCCACTGAATTCAGTTATTCCTCACATCAAAAACAGTTATCTTTTTCATCTAATAAACACTCAGGAATTAAGTCCTAACTGATACCATACAGCTAGTGTTAAAATTGTTCGTATAGGTTTATGATCTTAATCACCTTCAATTTTAACCATGCTGCGATTTGGACGAAAACATCAAACTTTGGAAATAAAGTCATCCGAATCCAATTAAAACAATTTAACTCCGGTTTTACGGTGTCGGTAACCAAAATTACACAGAGTTTGTAGATGTTAATAAACATGCGTTGTCTTAGTTTATCATCGGTTGTCAAATGATCAAATAAATTCAAATAATAATTGGTGATTTTTACAACGCCAGCTATTAATAACGCATCAACAAATATTTTGACGTAACATTGGTCAAGGCAAACAGGCTTCCCCAATTCCTCTCATGATAACATTTGGGGGTAGTATATCGCGTTGCAAGCCTCGTGCCATCGATTCAATCATAATATTAAGTTTACATCACGTATCTGCTTTCATATATAACTGGACAGCTTTGAGGAGAATACCTTTTTATGTAAAGATAGAAAGAAATATGGTTCACATTACTGACCTTGGCGGATCGCTGCGAAGTTCCTGCTGCGTACCAGCAGGAGTCTGCTGCATGTCCAACACGTTGGCAGATGGTACTAGACTGGGGCGAAAACCTTGGCAGCATTAGCATTCTTTGCCCGTGCCACGTAGTCGCAGCTGCATCACATATTGTTGGTCTTGATCATTCCATCCATGAGTATTTCCTAGTTGGTAAATTTTTATGGAGCCATGACATAACGTTGGTTGTTTGATCTTCAGGGTAGAATTTTGCTATTAGTTCGGCGTCCGCGGGTAGTAGCAGTTTTATCAAATTATTATGGCGAGTTGCAGAGCGGTTATTATGTAAAACTTCATTTCCACTTGAACCACCGTCTTCTGTACTGGTGGATAAGATCTTGTCAAGATGCCGTTTTCTGAGGCCAATACCACTTATGTATGGACGAGACATAGTTACAGGCCCACTTGTTACACCAGATGTTAACCGTAGTATTAAATAGAAACAACTTTGTTTAACAGCGCACATATATTGACCGCCAAACTTATTACTAGCAAGAATCACTACAGAAAAAGACCCGTGCTATACTGATCGCACGCCTTATATACTGAGGGTAGCACACTGAAAATAATATTTAGCGGATGCTTCCTTTAAAATTGTAACCGGAAGTAGTCAGTCTATAATACTTAATTTATGAAAGGGATAATCTAAAAATTAGAAACAACTGTTAATGTACATGTATCCGTATTGGAATAATTACTAAGTACAAATAAATATTTTAAAGGAAGCATGTTGTAAGAATAACTTTTATAATCTTAAAGGAACCGGAACTCCACGTATGATTTGAAATAACATGATTTTATAATCTAAAGGAACCGGAACTAATCGTATGATTCAGTAATGACATGATCAACTAATAATTACATGGTACTAATATTACAATAACTTATTTGAAATGTGTGTATTAATAATATTTGCGGAATAAATATTTAAGGGTTAGTTGTCATAGTGCATTTGACTGTTGTGCACCACCGGAAGATACTGCAGGTAACATTCGGCCATCCTGCGCAGGCCGTGTCCCACGGTAATCTGTATTTCCACCGGTCTTTGCTGCATTACCTCTCTGAAATGAGAAAACAAAAACGACAGTCGGCTGAACAATGTCTAGGGAATATTTAATTAGTAAAGACTTATGTTTGGTTAGGTGTCATAGTGACACAGAACACGCAGTAACCACCCAGCGCCCACACAGTGACCACCCAGTTACCACACAGTAACCACACAGTGACCACACAGTAACCACACAGTAACCACACAGTGACCACACAGTAACCACACAGTGACCACACAGTAACCACACAGTGACCACACAGTAACCACACAGTAACCACACAGTGACCACACAGTAACCACACAGTGACCACAAAGTAACCACACAGTGACCACACAGTAACCACACAGTAACCACACAGTAACCACACAGTGACCACACAGTAACCACACAGTAACCACAGGTGACAGTTTAGTATGCAAGAGAATTTATAGATTAATTTCTTACAGGATGCCATATTAGGATGATACACACAATCTATAATATGGTTATTAATTCTTGAAAGAGAATTTCTTTTGAAATCGAGCTGGTTAATATTATATTATGACAGTGTCGCAAACGGCCCCATCTTCCTTTCGTAAGAAGAACTTTAGTCAAATAAATTACTCATGACTACCAACCATTCATGGTGTATTGTTTACTTGGATTTGTTACAGAAGTATTCTCATCATTATCAGAAGTAACTTTATAATAGATCTATCAAATTATCTCTATCAATCTCATCATTGCTACTTTGACTACATATAATCTTCGGAAAATTTTGCTTTATTTAACCGTAATGTTTCACGCCTTACTAATGCACTAAACCTTTTAAAGCCTTTCATGCCGTTTAGAGTAGATTTTATACCGGTTAAGGGAATGGTCTGCTTCTAACACTTTGTATGGAACAGTGTAGAGTCCATCAAGTTTCCAGGTAACCTTAGCGGAAGTATATCTAGGAGATACTCCCCCTTTCTATGTACATCTTGCCCCACACTATAGTTACGTTCGTATTTGTGTGTTTTTTTTTAATATTTTACACTAGCTGCGCCCCGGCTTCGCAAGGGTGGAATGATGAACCTCTCAAGTTACTATGTTTCTCTACAATATTATGGATGTATTATACATATAGAAAGAAAGAAGAAAGAAAGAAAGAAACGTGTTTATTTTGTTCTCACATCTGAGCGGTACAAAAGACAAGTTACAAATAAGATAAACTTAAAAAAGTAAAAATACAATATATTTAAGTAACAATAACAAATTTTTAATATCCTGTTTTGTGAGAACAAAAAAGGACCATAGCTCAGCATATGCCACATCATAACAATAAATGACGCAGCGCTGGTATTCTGCTAGGCCCTTGAGCGACTACACGGGCATCGGACAGCTAGGTATCCATACATACATACAATAAATATAAAAAAGTTGATACAAATCAGAATTATGCTTAAAGTCTGTCTACGCCATAGAATTTATAAAAACAAGAAAAGAAAAGCTGACAAATTTATGATAGGCAATAAGACATTGACAACATGACAAGCCATTAATCTAAGAAGAAGAAGAAGAAGACATTGACAATTTGACAGCTGACGTCAAATAAGCGCGGGGTTCTCACCAGTTCAAAATTCGAACAATGCATTTCTAGGAATTGTAGGTGAGATTAGATTCAATATGTTTAAGTATTTTAGTTTATTCTGTGACTATGTGTACTGTTATTAATTATTGTTTGTGTGCTGTGTTAATATTTTGAGTGAAATAAACTCGTGCAGTGATACTATTTGTGTGCTTTATCGTAAGAGTTGAATAGATTTTGTATTCTACTGATCTTATTTCATTTTGGGACGCTACCTATTTATTTGTAAAACCTATAGAAACAAACAGACACAAAATCGACCGCTGGAATGACAACCACCTGGCATATAAGTGTATATCAATGGTAAGTTTATTTATCTTGTTTTTGTATAGTTAGTAGATGTTCTTTATAACGTTTATTAAAGCAAGAAACTGATTTTAGGGCACGGAGTGGTGGCGGCAAGTCATTCCAGCATCTAGTGGCAGCAAATTTAAAACTGCCACGAAAAGCCGCGGTTCGATGTCTAGGAGTGATAAGAAGATATGAAAAAGCCCTAGTTTTATGTTTATTATGGTCACTGGTCCATGTAAGCTTTTTGTAGAGGTATTCTGGCCTTTCAGACAGAATGACACCAAAGAGAACCTTCGTCTTGAATCACTATTACTATTACAAAAACCGCTATTACGAATCACTATTACAAAAACCGCTTCAAGATCTGTTGCGTAGTTTTAAAGATTTCGCATACATAGGGACGGACAGACGACAGCTACTTTGTTTTATAATATGTAGTGATATTATTGTAATGTTTCATTAAAAATCATTGAGTAGTTTTTACGAGAATGAGTAACAAACATCCATCCATACTTACAAACTTTCGCGTTTATAATATTAGTAGAATAGTTATCATTGTTTTATCTATTTGTAATTTATTATTTTATATTATATATACAAAATTGCAAAACATAAGTTCAAACAGAGAGAAACCATTGGTGGCATTAGGTTTATGGTTAATTACCCAAACTATGTCAATCAATTTATCGTCCATGTGCTTTCATTCAGAATTGAATGATTATTTACCGCGTTCTACTTGACCTTTAAACATGGGCTTGCTATTGAATTATGAAGGTGTCCAAGTCCAAATAGTTTTTCTACCGTACTTTGTTTATAGTAACGCTTTACCCCTAACAGTACCTAATTACCTTTTGAGGATTGCTAAATTAACTGATAATTTCTTTTAGCAGCTTAATTGCTTATAAGGATCTACATGATTTGGCAGCTTTAGCAAAAACAGATTTCGTAAACGCATTCACGACAAAGACTTATTTGTTGCCTTTTAGAGTGTTTACCAACTGACCTAAGTGCGTTATTAATTGTATTTAGTTAGCCCTCTAATTTGCTTTATTTCCATTTTCCGTAAGCACAATTTAGGCACGAGTTGACGTATAAACCTTGTCATTTTTGGGAATCAGAATTGGCTTTTGATAGGACCAATATCATCGTGGAACTTGCGCAATGAGTTAAACTTGGCCAATTGAGGTATTACATATTTCCCTATAAAAGGGTTTTTCTAAATAGGATATCATCCTTAATTACGTAATTAGTTAATAAATCTTTGTCCGGGTTTTGTTCTCCTAAACGTCTAAGTATGTTTTGAATAACTGAATCTTGGATCTGTAAAGTTGCTAAACAATTAGAGTTATCTATCAAGAGTAGATAACTTGAAAAAAGGATTTCTGCTTAAAGCGTCAACAAGTCGCATACGTTCACCAGGTCGATATTCTATTACTATATCAAAATATTGTATGCTTAACCACCAGCGAGCTACAAGAGGATTCAAATCCTTTTTGTCAAAGTTTTCCATTATGCCGCACAATCAGTTATTATTTGACAGGTATACCGGTCACATACGCGGAAACGTTTTAGATACTACTACGACCAGCGTTTAAAGTTCATAACTATGGTAATATTTCCCTGCGTTTGTGGTAACACAGATAAAATACATTATCAGTTTTATATTACCATCGCTCTGATGCTGCATTAGTATTCCACCTAATCTTACCTACTTTACTGACTTCAGTATGTATTTCGGTTGTGGTGTCTTTAACATAGATGGTTAAATTAGGCCTATCTAATAAACGGGATTTTAAGGATTGAAATACTTTTTCTTGTTCCTGTCCCCATTTAGTAACGGTCGGGCTATGACAGCAAAATTTTTAACAAATTTTCCGAATACGATATTAGTCTTTAGGCGCAACGGGATGATCATCCGGCCAGACGAGGTGGTATGTCTGGCTGGGGTTGCAGCGCCTATCCCCCGATAGTTGTAGTCGGGGAAATCTTAACTGTTCGAATTGCTCTTGAAATTTCAATATATTAATAAGCAATATTTCTTGATGTAATTAGTTCAGATTTTTCGGGTAAATTGTGTAAAGTATGTAGCATGTAGTCCTATGAATTGACTAATCTCGTGCACGTAACGAGGAGGTGGATGACTTACCACAGGCTGTTTTATGTCCTACATTTCCTAAAATCTACTTATAAATCGGCTTTTGATAATATATTTTGTACTTTCTCAAGGGTCACTTACCCAGCCTGGACTGATCCAAATCATCACTGATCTCCGAGTGTCATTTGTATTAATCGCGATAAAACAGCTGTCGCATTGGCTAAACCAAATGGTATTATTATTTGGAATTCGTAATGTCCTGATGTAGTCACGAAAGCAGTCACCAACTAGCGTAGTATATTCTCTTATAATATTGGCGTCTAGTAAGTCGTTTTTAAACTACCTATTTAGTTTTCTTTAAACGAAAGCCTATATGGTTTTCGAAACACCGGTTGATTATGAAGTGTATGAATTTCCATCTCTGTATAACGAGTACAACCTAGTTCCTTGGTGTCATTAGCAAATATGTATAGTTGTACGTGTTAAGCAATGTCACCACAGTTAATAGTCTTGTCTTTTGTAGAGATCTATATCTACATAGAAACCCCTAGCTATGAGTTAACCGGCGTTCCACTGAATTCAGTTATTCCTCACATCAAAAACAGTTATCTTTTTCATCTAATAAACACTCAGGAATTAAGTCCTAACTGATACCATACAGCTAGTGTTAAAATTGTTCGTATAGGTTTATGATCTTAATCACCTTCAATTTTAACCATGCTGCGATTTGGACGAAAACATCAAACTTTGGAAATAAAGTCATCCGAATCCAATTAAAACAATTTAACTCCGGTTTTACGGTGTCGGTAACCAAAATTACACAGAGTTTGTAGATGTTAATAAACATGCGTTGTCTTAGTTTATCATCGGTTGTCAAATGATCAAATAAATTCAAATAATAATTGGTGATTTTTACAACGCCAGCTATTAATAACGCATCAACAAATATTTTGACGTAACATTGGTCAAGGCAAACAGGCTTCCCCAATTCCTCTCATGATAACATTTGGGGGTAGTATATCGCGTTGCAAGCCTCGTGCCATCGATTCAATCATAATATTAAGTTTACATCACGTATCTGCTTTCATATATAACTGGACAGCTTTGAGGAGAATACCTTTTTATGTAAAGATAGAAAGAAATATGGTTCACATTACTGACCTTGGCGGATCGCTGCGAAGTTCCTGCTGCGTACCAGCAGGAGTCTGCTGCATGTCCAACACGTTGGCAGATGGTACTAGACTGGGGCGAAAACCTTGGCAGCATTAGCATTCTTTGCCCGTGCCACGTAGTCGCAGCTGCATCACATATTGTTGGTCTTGATCATTCCATCCATGAGTATTTCCTAGTTGGTAAATTTTTATGGAGCCATGACATAACGTTGGTTGTTTGATCTTCAGGGTAGAATTTTGCTATTAGTTCGGCGTCCGCGGGTAGTAGCAGTTTTATCAAATTATTATGGCGAGTTGCAGAGCGGTTATTATGTAAAACTTCATTTCCACTTGAACCACCGTCTTCTGTACTGGTGGATAAGATCTTGTCAAGATGCCGTTTTCTGAGGCCAATACCACTTATGTATGGACGAGACATAGTTACAGGCCCACTTGTTACACCAGATGTTAACCGTAGTATTAAATAGAAACAACTTTGTTTAACAGCGCACATATATTGACCGCCAAACTTATTACTAGCAAGAATCACTACAGAAAAAGACCCGTGCTATACTGATCGCACGCCTTATATACTGAGGGTAGCACACTGAAAATAATATTTAGCGGATGCTTCCTTTAAAATTGTAACCGGAAGTAGTCAGTCTATAATACTTAATTTATGAAAGGGATAATCTAAAAATTAGAAACAACTGTTAATGTACATGTATCCGTATTGGAATAATTACTAAGTACAAATAAATATTTTAAAGGAAGCATGTTGTAAGAATAACTTTTATAATCTTAAAGGAACCGGAACTCCACGTATTATTTTAAATAACATGATTTTATAATCTAAAGGAACCGGAACTAATCGTATGATTCAGTAATGACATGATCAACTAATAATTACATGGTACTAATATTACAATAACTTATTTGAAATGTGTGTATTAATAATATTTGCGGAATAAATATTTAAGGGTTAGTTGTCATAGTGCATTTGACTGTTGTGCACCACCGGAAGATACTGCAGGTAACACATGTCATTCATAAATACAAATTACACCCACAAGTGCCTCTGGTTCACGCAAAGATACTCTAACCGACCCCGGAATCAAACCTGGGTCCCTTGATCCTTATTCCTAGACCAACAAGGTTCAATTCATTATACTACTACTAATGCTATTCAGCCCATAAATGACTCACTGCTGAGTCAGGACTCTTCCAACTACATATATCCAACTGCAATTAGCCTATTGCGCCACGTTGGCCAGACGGGTTGGCACAGGGTTTCGTATCAAATTTGGGCTCTTACGACACCCTCAGGATGCAATGGGGTGGTCAAAATTAAAATCAAATATAAAACAAAAATTTTAATAAAAAAAAACAATAATTCCTCATTTAGTTTTTACCACCGGTTCGGAACGCCATTCCACAGAGAAGAAACTCCATGGTTGGTCTTTTAAATATAAAGGTTACAATGATGGTAATATTTGTACCACCATCATTGTCATAAATGGTTACAATGATGCTGACACCACACTTTTCTATACGTAACTGTTGATCTAATTCACCTAAGATGTTGTCTTGGAAATTTGCTCTAATCTTTTGCATTAGGAAGATAGTCTAATCATCTAAAACCTGCTGGGAGGACAAAAACTATCCAATCGACGTCCATCGCTGCTAAGGACGAAACGCATGATGTCCTTATTTTTCGGTCCTCGAAACCCTTCGGATAGAAAGAATGAGACCATTTCGCGCTTTCACGTCTCATAGACTCCTTCGATTCACCGTACTTTAGGCGAAATACTACTGTGATTAATCTTTGGAAAAGTGAAGAAGCAGTAACGGTGGATAGAACATGTAACTATTAGAGTTATGCTTATGGTTTTAAGACAAGATATGTGTCGCCTGCGTAGGTTTTGGACGTGAGTTCTTTGAGACTTAGTCGGCTACAATACAACTTGGTTTTTTTTAACGTGATGTTACGTAGCCTATAGGCTTCGTCGATAAATAGGCTGTGTGATGCACACATAGATGGGCTTCGTCGTTTCAGCCCATGAATGACACACTACTGAGTCGGGCCTCCTCCAAATTCATGGAGGGATTTTTGCCTACTGTGACACGCTGGCAAGATGGGTTGGTACACGGTTTGTATCAATCCCGTGGCCCTAGCTTGGGCAGTCAAGGATCGCCGGCGGTTTTAGTGGGTAGGTCGGGGCGCAATTCACCATCTCTACGCGCCCCGGAGTCCCACATACCCATTTCCCAACGGCCGGGTATCTATGAGGATCTCCGACTTAAAAAAAAAGGGTTTGTATCAAGTTTTCCTTCTCTTGCGGCTAGGTGATTTGCCTCTTGCGTTCCCTTAGTCGCCTCTTACGACACCTTCGGGCTGGTAAGGGTTGGTGACACTGTGTATTATAAATCCGTCACCACACGGTGTATAAACATAGATGGGCTTGTGGATAGGAATTAGTCCATGCGGTGATGGATTTAGAATGCACGGAGGCATCACCCGATTCTATCTTGAGGGTGTCGTAAGAGTTGACAAAAAGAAATGACCGATAAGAGAACGAAATCTTGCACCGAAACTCTGTATCAACCTGTCTGGACACCATGGTACAGTAGACTAATAGCCCTCCCTGTAATGGGAGGAGTCATTGGGTCATTTGTGAGTAATAGTAGTAGTGATACAAAAAAAGATCCAATTAGTATTTCTTGCAATTAGCGCGTTCAAACTGAATGACTTCTATCCTTTGATATGGACATATAGGTGATGGAATATTCCTGGAATATTCCAAGACTATCTATGATCTTGTTGGTCAAGGAGTTGGAAGCCGCTTAGGATCATTCCTGGGCAAGGTCCACGGTTAGATTTCTGGGTCGAGCGACTGTCTTTGTATAAACCAGAGGGACTTGCTCTAATTCTGGGCGTAATTTTTGTTCTTGACCTACATATTTGTAAACTGCTCCCGCGATACTGAGCAGGGATTTCGTTAAAAAAGTTTGTATGCCCTGTTTTACCTTTTTCAAGTTTCAGTTTAGTGCTTTTATTTTTCTTGAAAGTCCGAATCCTGAAATTAACTAAGCAGTTGTATTTTTTTCTTTCTTTCTTTGAATTACTTAAATGTTATGGAGGGTTAAATTTTAGGCACTGAAGTGTCGTATCAAAATTTAAAACTTCATGGAACTAGATAATCGTTGATTATATATCTTTATGACACAAAAACTTTTGTTGGTTTAAAAATAACTACTACAACTACGCAGCCCGTAGATGATCCGCTGCTGAGTCAGGCCTCCTCCTATCACAGGGTGGGTAATTATCGTACTGTGCTATAAAAGTCAATATAAAATTAATTTTCTGCTACATCGCGTCAGCAAAGCTCTTCCATTAGCCAGACAAACACACAAGCCAAAGGCACATTCATTATTTAACCAAATCCTTGACGCATTATGTAAATTATTATTTATCAAACGCGTAACATCTCATCGTTTCAACCCAGAACTCGGTAACTCGCGCAATGCGCCAACTACGGAGTGTGGTAACGAACAAAGCTCAAGTAATGAGATCTCACGCCCTCGGGGAACAATGGCGATGTGAACTTAACCTGTTACGGAGATGAACCGTGTTTAAAACTGACTTTGGATGCGGGCGAACGTGTGTTTTGCATATTTTTGGCGTGGAGTTCCTTAGCCGCGTTTTTATTCACGCATATGACTATGGTGCAGGACAGAGTTACAAACTTATGGGATTTACCCACAAGTGTGATTGGCTCGTTGGTCTAGGGGTTAGATATGCCACCTTTGGATCAACGGGTCTCGGGTTCGATTCCGGGGTCGGGCACTTGCTCTGAGTCTGAGTGTAATTTGTGTTCGTGAGTTTAATGTTTGTAAACTGCACCCGCGATCGAGGTTAGAACTAGTGCTAGTTTCGTTTAAAAAAAAATGGCAGAGGGCTTCATAAGAGTTGTAGCACAATTTTAGGACTTTTTTTTTAATATTTAAGTTATAATAGAAATTTACTAACACTTTAACGGATTTATGGTGTGTTTTTTACATTATTTAAGTCCCGAAATTTGGCAATTTTTTGCAGCAGTCGTAGTCACTTATGAGACTAGATGTCTACAAACGTACAAAGAAGCTGTAATATTTTCTCCTATACTATTTTGTGGTTATTTCAATATTATATAAAAAAAAAATTAAGAACCCTTATAAGCCGACTCACGCTTCATTGCTTTTTTAACTCACTTTAAGGTAATCTACATAGTAATAGGGCTTAAGTGCCGAATCACAAAAAAGCGCTTTAAAGCGGCGATGTTACTGAGCCCTATCAGTAAAAATCTTTTCTAGAGAACGCCTTAAAAATATCTGCTGTAATTCAATTATTAATACAACAGATACTAAAATTCTGAGCACGGAGCACACACACGCAGGCTGTTACCCAAACTGTCCGATATAATGGCCCATATCAAAAAACATCAATGTCATTTCAGCTTACCCAAATACAGAAATGCTTCATGCCCATGTGGAAATGAAGACCAGACTTTCGATCTCTTTATGGAATACTTTGGTTGGCCCAAAGTTTACGAAGCATCTTGCCAGTACAGAATTGGACCATACAATTTCCTAGAAAGCTTTGGAGATAAAAGTTCCGTAAAAAGTTTTTAAGTTGCACATCAATACAATATTTGATAAAAAGTCTTCATCTTAATAGAATAATCGAATATTAATTTAACCATGAATCCAGTGTCACATTTCTGGATTCATATCATTGTGATCAAATAATTTTGCATAAAAACAAAATAATTAGAAGTACCTGAAGCAATCTGCATTCATCATTACCATCGTTCCAGCCCATCAATTATACACTACTGTGTACTTATCACACCACACCTTTTACCTGTTTTTTTATTGGTTGAAACCTTTCATAGGTCCGGGGGCTGGAGTATGTGGGATTCCCTGTCGCGAGAAGACGTCGAGATGCGACCGGTGTGCCGCCTTTGGATCACGGGGTCCCGGGTTCGATTCCGGTGCCGGGCAAGTGTCTTTGAGGCACTTGCTCTGAGTCTGGATGTCATTTGTGTTCGTGAATTTCATGTTTGACGACATGTTGTCAAGTCGTCTGCCGTACGGTAACAGTAATGTTATCAAGAACAGGGGTTTCGATTTATCAAAAAAAAAAACAGAATTATGTTCTTATTCTCTATTTAAATAATCGTTCAGCCACTTAGGGTCACGACAGAAATGTTTAATTACTAACAAAATACACAGTGAGCAACCCGCCCCCATTACCTAAACTATAATAAGGCAAAAGGCGCAAAGTAAACCAACAAATACGGACGCTTCGTGTCAATGGAGCATTACGGTTAACGCGTATAGCCAGCCTTATTTCACTGGGCAAAAACATTAAATGAAAACGTTACGGAGTGGGCGGGCTGTAATAAATTTGTGTACGGTACCGTCGCGTAGAGAATTGTTTGATCGGTCCATACAGGATGTACAGTAATAAAGAGGATTTTAGCTTTTCAAATGTATTTGATTAAGGAATAAGGTGCGAGTTGAAATAAGATCAAAGTAGATTCAAAGTTAAAATTAAGCTACAAATATACAAGTTCTACCCATATGGGGACGGGTCAGAATATAAAATTTCCATACCACACGCTGGGAGAAAACGCGTGTTGTAAAAGTCAACAAAACCCAGCACGCTTGATGCGTCCGGCTAGTTACCACCCTCACATCTAAGTCAAGCAGTTTTACTGTTTTCCGTCGTGTGTATGTGAGAGCCGGTGCCTGACAGGGTATTTCCTTGAATTGCTTGCCCCATCTTAGGCCCTGGCGTTGCTTTCCATCACGCAAGCCTAGGGTTAAACGCATTAAAGAAATTGAAAAAAAAAAACAATAGACTTTCAGAAAAAAGGAAAATGGATCCTCTACTAGAACTACTCAGCCCACACATGACCCACTACTGAGTCGAGTTTGCTCTAGTTATATGGAGGGTAAGTAGCCTACTGTGCCATGCTGGCCAGATACGGGTGGGCACAAGGTCTGTATCAAGTTTTCCTTACTGCTAGGTGATCTTCCTCTTCTCTGCAAGAGTTGGAAATCTAGATTAAAACCTTGTGCCAACCCGTCTAGCTAGCTTGGTACAGTAGGTTAATTTCTGAGGCCCGACTCAGTAGTGGGTCATTTCAGACACGGTTGGCGCAGTGGTTGAGCGGTCGACTGCTGCGCAGCATGTGGCGGGTTCGATCCCCGCACGGAAGAAATATTTGTACGACCTACAAGTATTTGTTCCGGGTCTGGGTGTTTTCTATGTACGTATTTACAAAAAAAAAACAGTAGTTTATCATCCATCTCGTTACCATAACACAAGCATTAAGTTGCTTAGCTTGGGACGAGATGGCGTTGTGTGAAATGTCCAAGGATATTTATTTATTTATTTATTGTCGGAACGAGGATGATGATGAAACATGTTCGAATTAGAGAGTGTTAGCACTATTGTACATATCTGTATGTTGGACCATATTGTGCCAGGCTTTTAGAAGTGCTCGTGGTGCAGTTTCTGGGCCCACGAGGCAGGTCTTGCGCGGGATTGTACACCCCGGGGATGTTTTAGTGGGTATGCCCCCACTCTGGGGGCGATTCCCACACACCCCTCGTTGGTCCTCCCCGGGACCGACGGGGATAGTCCATAAAGGATTTTTACCCCGGGCACCAAAAAAAAAAAAAAAAAAAAAAAAAGGCTTTTAGAAGTGTCAATCCGTACGAGGCTTCTACCACAAAGAATTTGATGTACCAAGTATTTGAATATAAACTTTTTAACCCTTGAAATGAGCCTTTATGGTTAGACAGGTCAAAAATTTATTTTTTATGTTTTTTATTTTCCACGATAGGTTTAGAATTCTTAGTGACGCTACCACATTTCATCCTGAGGTTGTATTACGAGCCAACAAAAGGCAATGATAAGGCCGAAAACGTAGCCGTAAGCGAAGGAAAACTTGATAGTAACCCCGGAATCGAACCAGCGACACGTGATCCAAAGGCGGCACATACAACACCACGGCCAACAACTGTAATTTTGAAAAAAAAAGCGACCCTTTTTTTTAAAACGTAACGAACTTAATTTTTTTTTTAAACGTAACCGTTGCACTATGTGTAGCCTGCATCGCGGGGGCAGTTTACAAACATGAAATTTACGAACACAGATGACACTGAGACTCTGAGCAAGTGCCTCTGGTTTACACAAAGACACTTTTGCCCGGCTCCGAAATCGAACCCAGGACCCTGTGATCCAAAGCGCATCCCACCAAACGTATAGCTGTTGGGCAAAACACCTTAAACAGGCGACCACGGTTTAGCGAGATGTGGGCGTCGAAAGCGAGCACAAGCTATTCTTTATCTATACTAATATATAATCTATACTAATATTATAAAGCTGCAGAGTTTGTTTGTTTGAACGCGCTAATCTCAGGAACTACTGGTCCGATTTCAAAAAATCTTTCAGTGTTAGATAGTCCATTTATCGCGGAAGGTTATATTTTATTTTCAAAAGAATTAGGGATCCGTATGAAAATTGCGATTTTGTAAACCGAGGTGTAAAATCGAAAACCTATTAATGCGTGCGCCGCAAAAACTATTGACAATAGAACAAAATGATGTACTACGGGTTTGTAGGTCTTATAAAGATCTACAAAAAAGTCCGCGAGAGCACATATCTAACTATCATAGTTTAGTCACAATAACCGATTTTATGTTCATAAAAAATATGCACGGGTTCGAAGCCCACGCGGGCGAAGCCGCGCCCAAAAGCTAGTGTAACACATAAACTTTGTGGGAAGCTTAATTATGTTAATCTGAGTACACTTCGTGAGTACAAACGGCAGTCCCTTAATGTATGTGCCCCATAGGGACCACCCGATTTGGCGGTAAACGTATTTTCTTTGGGTTAAATGTCCTTTTAACAAACTTTTTGATTATAGTCATTTAAGGCATTAGGGACCGTCCAAAGTCTAACAAAGTAAGAATATTTAATGTTACTATACTTCTAGCGCTGTTAAAATAAAGGGTCTGGTGTATTTTTTTTTTATCAGTGATTGAATGCCTTTGACCCTAGGCTTGCGTGATGGAAAGCAACGCCAGGGTCTAAGATGGAGCAGGTAATTCAAGAAAATGTCCTGTCGGGCACCGGCTCTCACATACACAAGACGGAACACAGTAAAACTGCTTGGCACCGGACTTAGATGTGAAGGTGTTAGCTAGCCTGGCGGACCATTCGATACTACCACCAAGCGTGCTGGGTTTTGTTGACTTTTACAACATGCGTTATTTCCCAGCGTGCGGTGGGGAAGTTTTATATTATGACCCGTCCCTACACGGGGTGAAAGAGACAACCAAAGGAAATGACAAGTCTGTAAAGCTAGCCTCAAGGCAAGGAATACCCCTATGGAAAGCTTGACACAGTAGGCTCATTACCCTCCTTGTAGTTGGAGGAGGCCCGACCAGTAATGGGTCATGTATGTGCTGAGTAGTAGTACCACCAAGGAAGCAAATGTAGAAAAACCATACATATTCATATTTTTGAAAGGAGTGGTATTTATAATTAAGTCTCTTGGGCATCGGTAATAATAGTGTTTGCAAATGTATACCAAAATACATTTAAATGAAAGTTAATAAAAAAATATTTAAAAGAGACCTTTTCGGAATAGATATTTCAATAAAAATCCATAAAGGTCGTAGACAGGTTTATATTAACTAGACTTGTTTGTCTTGATTCAATATTTGATCTAAAATAGGTGTATCCGAAGCACACAGTAAATTTATTACAAAGCAGTAGTATCTGTTCTTACGACACAAAAAAATCACGATACTATACGCACTAATATGAGTTACCATTTGACAGCCATCAAGATGTCATCCTCAATCATCTATTAGATTTCTTCTACTAGATTTTAACTCTGAATTTTAATAGGTTAAAACTATAGTTATTTCCGTCCAGGAAATTAGACACACAACTAAGTGGCGGATATTTTATGGGTAAAAATAAAAAAAATGGGTTCCTTCTCTTAAATGCCCATTTTATCACAAGAGAGTGGTGAGAAGTCCTTATTCACACAATCTATCCATTTCTTTCGTGGTGTCCCATAACCCTTACGTCCATCGACACTCATACAGAAACTACTTCGGTTCGGAATGCGGCTCGAGTGAGTAGAGCTGACAATAAACTCTGCAGTTGCAAATACGGTTATGATGTTCTAACTTCAAAAGATACTGTGGCCATGTCGAATATGAGCCGACAGTGCTCCATATTGCTATCTTATTATTTGTATACGCCCCTGTTTTTTGCCCCACCGCAAATCTAACGAGGAGTTTGTTTACAAAGTAAAAATACCGGGAACGACGCTTTGTGGCAACCCTAGGTAAAAAGGTTCCATATTTGAAACCAATTCGTGTTTTTGTTTTGAGAATTTTTTAACATGGGGTCTACACGCTTTTAATTTTGAATGCCTCGTTGGTCAGGTTAGATGTGCCGCCTTTGGATCAACGGGTCTCGTGTTCAATTCCGGGGTCGGGCAGAGGCACTTGCTCAAAATCTGGGTGTCACTTGTGTTCGTGAATTACATGCCCGTAACCTGCGCGATGCAGGTTATAAATAGTAAAGAAAGCCTCGGTAGGGTTGCCCAACAGTCACGTATTAGTCTAAATGATACTATTGCATACAGTTTCCATTTTTGCCTTGACAGTAGTTTTGTGAGACAAATCTGTTTGCGTCTAAAAGTAAACGGTTTCCGTATTTTTGGATGACATTCTTCTCCGTTTGGTGATGGATTAGAATACATAGTTTCACTGCCCCATTCCCTCCTCAGGGAGTCGTAAGGACGGAAATTAAAAAACTAGCCGCAAGACAAGGAAAACTTGACACTATACCCTGTGCCACCCCGCCTGGCTGGCGTGACACAGTAGGCAAATTATCCTCCATGTGATTGGAGGAAATCTGACTCACCAGTGGGTCAGCTATAGACTGAGTAGTAGTAGTATTTACGATGACAAAATACCTTTTTTACTTATACTCGAGTAGTTACAAAATATTTACTTTTGCCAGTTAAACGCTTTGTGCGTTTATGGATTCTCTTGTAGTCGTTAGACATGACTGAATAATTCGCTGTCGTCTGTCCGTCCCTATTTGACTTTAAATCTTTAAAACTACGCAACTGATTTTGAATCTTTTTTTTTAATAGATAGGGTGATTCAAGATGAACGTTTGTATGTTTAATACATGCATAAATATAGATCTTCATCATTGCACCCGTGCGTAGCCGGGGCGGGTCGCTAGTGTACAATAAATTTAAAAGCGACAACTGTTGATTGAACAAACACAATTTCTACTACTAACTACTAATTCTAGTAAGTAGGAGCTTATTTTAACACGAAAACAAAACACGTCGATTTTAAGCATAATCGTTTCCACGTATCCAAAATCCATTCCAGTAATGAACAAATAAATTGTCCAACGATAAAATAGTCTATAAAAACTAACGGCAAAAGTCCGGCAGTTCATAAATAAAACATTATCACGAACAATTACACACGGGTAGCGTGTACGGATACAAATTGTGTAATGTTATTCAAATCAGGATACTTTACGGTCATACGCCGCCGTGAAAATACGCAACATACGATACGTGGCGTATTTTAACTTGGAACAAAACGTGCGTTTCTTTCCTTTTTCAAAAAGAATACGCGGTTTGCATCTATTATATAATAAGTCGTGTATGCGTGAGAGTTTGGAGGCCTTTTTGTGGACATCTTGTGGAAAAGAAGTTTGACGGAAAGATATTCTCTTTGCTATTATTCTAGTTAAATATTATAACAATACCTTAAATTTAATAACTGGAACCGAGACAGGGCCACGGGTTTCACTCCTCCCGATGGGGGAGCATGCTCCGTGACCCTGATGGGACTGGTCCCACGATTTGAAGGGGAGCTCAGGACGCTCCCCAACCCACCGGGAGGCACGTGCGGGGCACACGCGGTTGCGGCGGCAGCCGTGGCACGCCTGCCTGGCATTTATCTATAACAAATGTAGTTTAGGCCACTCCCATTTGCCAGTGAAAGTCCTGTCAGAACCTCTTTAATTTTTATCCGCTGTGCCTTCCACAGGTCCGACAAGACCTGACTTACTTGTCGGTTTTTTGTTTGAAAATAAAGGTTGATCATCAATCCTACTCTAGTCAACTCCTGGACATAGGCAGCCCCCTGCTATGCCTGACGCACATAAACTTTCACGATTGTCATTTGAGAGAGAAAGAGAGAGAGAAATTCCTTATTGTCCAAAGAATACGGAGTTACATGGGTTACAATAATGATATGTGCTTAAAACTAAACTGACATTTGTGTTTATTGCACTTTAATTATTATTTGGCAATTAAATTAAATCGGTAAAGTAGATTCTAAAATTCACCCAATTACACTCGTGACGAAGTGAATTGTCGATATTTGTGTGCACCAGTCGTGTTTTTATTATGCTAAGTATGGTATGATTATTTTCCCAAGATTTAAATCCATCTGGATTCGCGATGACATTTAAAATCTTTCAACAAACTTGTACTGTCAGCCAATATTGTAATTTTTAGATGTTACATACAGTTCTGGTTAGTCTAAGGTTCTATTTAGTTATTTATTCCTATTAATATAGCAAAAAAGCCCCCTTTTGATGGATTTTATATGTAAATTAAAAATCCGTTTAAAATATAGGTAATGTTAAAAGGCGAACTCAATTCTGAATTATCTAATCTAGTGGGAACTTCGTGTGAGACAGACATAAAATATTAATGCTCAGAATGTATGTGTTACTTGTATCTGTTGGTTACATGTCTATAGAAAGCCCCTGCAATACCGAAAACCAGGAAAAATAATTATTACCATAGACACAAAAAATAGACAAAGGAAAGTTTTCATACAAAGCTGCAAAATGTTAGATGTATTTTCGCCTTTATTTACGTTTTCATTATTAAAAACTAAACTCACATTTGGTTCATTTTCTAATTCTAATACTTCATTTATTCTTTATAAGAATATTTCGTTAAAGTTTTAAAGTTGAGCGCGTAAGCAATTTCTATGATTTTCGTTGATAAACGAAATTATTTTGTCGCTTCCAGTTTCTTTAGAGCCAAAGATGAATAACCCTAAAAGTATTTCATATTGAATACAGTTGGCGTGTGGAAGGTTGGAAACGGGCTGTTTCCAGCTGTAATGTGCGTCTGACACGATAGATTGTGGCGTTCATAGATAAATTAATCATCTAGGCAAGTTACTAAATATTAATTTAAACGATTAAGTTACCTTTGTATTATAATTAAAGTATACAATACTGTAAAGGACGAGAACTAAAATCGGCGGGCTTGTTAATCAAACACGATATAGAACGATAATATTAATACGTTTTATTGGCACGCGCACAACTTACCACATTTTACAAGAGACTCACCAGAAATATAGGAAAACAGAAAACCACTAACTTAAAAAAGAACACTATTTAAAATTATAATAAATAAAAATAAAAAAAGACCAAAGAGGTTGCGGGTCGCCAACAAATACTACGTTGAGTATTATCAAGTAACATTGGTGCCGTAGTTCACGTGGTGACGGATTTAGAATACACAATGTCACCAACGCATACCATCCCGAGGCTGTCGTAACAGGTGACTAAGGGAACGCAAGAGGTAGATTACTCAACCGCAAGAGAAGGAAGACTTGATACAAACCCTGTGCCAACACGTCTTGCCAGCGTTGCACAGTAGGCTAATTTCCCTCTATGAACTTGGAGGAGGCTCGTTTCAGTGGTGGGTCATTTATGGGTTGAAATGATGGAAATCATTACCATCAATCACTATCACTACATAGTATAAAACAAAGTCGCTGTCGTCTGTCCGTCCCTACGTATGCTTAAATTTTTAAAACTTCGCAACGTATTTTGAAGCGATTTTTTTAATAGATAGAGTAATTCAAGAGGATGGTTTATATGTCTAAAATATGCATAATTGCACCCGTGCAAAGCTGGGCCGGGTCGTTAGTTAAATATAAATTAAAGAAATAAATTATGAGCTTTATACGTTTATGAAGTTTCTTAGCGCTTTCACTTGGGTATCATCCAATTAATAGTTCAAAGATATTTCACCCGCCCGCCTATTGTACAAGTCACTTATTATACAAATGTATACTGTTCTATAAATAAATTTTATTATTATCTTTCTTAATAATAAATATATAAATAAAAATGAATTTCAGTTATGACGACCTGGTTAAGGTCGCCGGAAAACGATGGATGCGGGCGGCCCAGGACCGGCCTTTGTGGAAATCCTTGGGGGACGCTTATGTCCAGCAGTGGGCGTCTAGGCTGAAATGATGATGATGAATGTCTGTTCGTTAGTCTCGCTAAAACTCGAGAACGGCTGGACCGATTTGGCTAACTTTGGTCTTGAAATATTCGTGGGAGTCCAGAGTGAGAAAATATGATTTTTTTGTAACACGCATTATTTTTGATCCATTTAAGGTTTGCACATATTTTAATGAAGTTGAAACATTCTGGAATTATCAGTCAGGTTTTTATTTATTAATTCTGAGGCAGTACGAAGTTTGGCGGGTCAGCCAACACTACATAGTATAAAACAAAGTCGAATTCTTCTGTCCGTCCCTATGTATGCATAAATCTTTAAAACTACGCAACGGATTTTGAAGCGGTTTTTTTTAATAGATAGAGTGATTCAAGGGGAAGGTTTATATGTATAACCCACCCCCGCTTTGCACGGGCGACGCCGGGGCGGGCCACTAGTTTGGTATATAAAAAAGACATTCGTACTCCTACAATCGCAAACAGCAATCTAAAGGCGCCTCATAAAAGTGTTATAACTCAAAATAATGGTAGTTGTATTAAAAATTACTCGAAAATACTAGAAAAAAAGTTACATGTCGCGTGAAACGTTCGGCCGCCACTCTTTGATTTATTCACTACATTTGTCAGCGGTGATGTTGATATATATCATAATATATGCATGTGGCCGCCACTGTATTTATTTTGGGGTTCCAAGGGACAATAAAAAAAACATGTATCATCTTCACACGTAAAGCTTTATACAAGTTATATCGGTTAAATATTATTCAGCCCATAGATGACCCACTGGCCAGCGTTGCATAATAAGCTCATTACCGGTTTTTTTACGTTTGATATCCTCATAGATACAAGACGGTCGGAAAGATGGTGATTAAATACGCCCAAACCTACCCACTAAAACCAACGGTATCCCTCAACTACCCGAAACAGGGCCACGGGTTTCACTCCCCATTGGGGAGTATGCTCCGCGACCCTGATGGGGCCTTGGCTCGCTTTTACAAGTGGGCATTGCACGTCCTCCGTCAGGCTCCGGCTGAACTGGCGCCTGATCCACGAGGTGGCCTGCCTGGCTGCCCTTCTAGTGGCGGCAGCCCTGGCCCCAACGCCTGGCCGTCTTCCACTGCAATTATCACTTCGTATGTCGCGGCAGGTTAAGGGTTCCGAGGCATCTCTGAGGACAGAGGAGTCAGGCTCATAACTCTTCCTGTGATGGGTGGAGGCCCGACTCAGCAGTGGCTCATTACTGAGGGAATATTATAAACACATCTAAATGATAATGTCATTTTAAGGCTGCTCACTTTTTCCACTTTTTACTCACACATATTTTAATTGTCATCAGATTATTGTGCTTCATACTGATTTGAGTATTTTCGTTTTAACCCTCGCGAGCCTAGTAAAAAAATACGGAACGTACGGAACAGTAAAATTGCAAATGCAACTTAGCCATTTTTTTGGCAAAGGAAAATGTTATAGAGGGCTTTTGCCTCGTGGCTTTGGACATCATAATGGGGAGGTCAAGTTGTGAGAAAATGATTTGGTATTTTTTAGATTTATCGAACTCATTCTTTTAGTTTATGACCATTCATAGAGTTCGTAACTTTTTTGCTTTTATTATTCTCGTAAAGGTTTGTTAGGCAATGTCTTTATGGTACGTGGACTATTTTTTGAGAATAATATGTGTGATTTCTGATATATGTATTGGTCCATAAAATAGTTACAAAGTAAAAATTAAGTGGTTTTTCAATAAATTTTACAAATCTCAACTTTCTGCCAAACTGCTTAACAGTTAGTCGGCAGTGTTCTCGTATTTACTCGCACGTATTTATTATAGCGTTTATAGTAACGCAATAAGGATATGTTCAGGTTTGCTTGTGCTAGGTGATCTGCCTCTTGCGTTACTTTAGTCGGCTCTTACGACACCCTCAGGATAGTAGGGGTATGAGATTTTTTTTCTTAAAAAAAAAAATAAACGCCTGCACTGGAACCTTGCGGGGCAGTTTGCAAACAAGTAATTCGCGAACACAACTGTCAAGCAGACTTAGAGCAAGTACCTCTGGTTGCACGAAGTCATTTGCCCGATCCTGGAATAGAACCGGGGACCCGTGATCTAAAAGCAGCACATCCAACCACTGGACTAACAAAGTATTCTAAATCATTGACATTCTGTGAATCCCACGCGGAATACACCCAAAATCAGAACAGCTAATATTCAACATTCCTTGTGGTGACGGATTTAGATTACTAAATGTCACCAACCCATACAATCCTGAGGGTGTCGTATGAGGCGACCTAAGGAACGCAAGATGCTGTAAGAGCAAGAAAACTTAAAACAAACCCTGTGCCAACCCGTCTTGTCAGCGTAGCACAGTAAGCTTATTTCCCCCCGTGAACTTGGAGGAGGACTGACTCAGCAGTGGGTCTTGAATGTGCTGAGTAGTAATTTTTAAATGTGTCACAAACGCTTATACTGAGGGAATATTGTTATAACATCAAAATGGTGTATAATTTTAAGAGTGCTCACTTCTTCATAAATTTTACTCGGCATATTTTTTTTTTTAATATCTCTACTCTTTCCCGGTTTTAGTTAGTTTCCTTTCAGATACAAATGTCCATTACACTGTGCAGGTCAAAGTTTTAGCTAACAGAACTGTATTCGCATTGCCATAAAGTAAAATATTGAATGGTTACCTATACGTTTGACCTCAGTGCAGTTTTGGCGGATCGACGATCCGCATATAAATGGAGATTTTTTCGATTTTCCGGTTTCATATGCGATGTTTTTTTTGGTCGAACGTGGGTTGTTCATGAATATAATATTAAAAAAATACGTACATAGTCTCTGACTCGATCTTTAGTAGGGTAAAACGTAATTGGGATTTTCGTATTTCATGTACCTTGAATACTCTCGTATCCCTAATTAATTTTATGACCTGATCCTACGTTGGCCAGCAATGTAATGTTTTTGAATAAAGATATATTTGTTTTTTATTTGAATATTGTTGCCTTGTTGGTCTAGGGGTTGAATCACGCTGCCTTTGGATCACGGGGTCCCGGATTCGATTCCTGGGCCGGAAAAGTGTCACTGTGTAAATCAGAAGCACTTGCTATGAGTCTGGGTGTCATTTGTGTTCGTGAATTTCATGTTTGTAAGCTGCCGCTACAGGTTAGACATAGTGCAAGGATTTAGTTTTTATTCGAAAAAAAAAACTCTTTACTATTTCCTATATTGGACTTACTGGTTCCTATATATGGTCTGTGATTGAATTACGATGTGAACTGCATAGTCTGATTGATTTTCCATGTCGGATGTTGAGCAAGCCTTTGTACTGAATCTGGAAACCATTTTAGAATGTACGAGAAATTAAACAGGATTAGGAAGCCAGAAATAGGATTATGAAGATTTCTACTCTACTACTACTCAACCCATAAATTACCCATTGCTGAGTTGGGCCTCCTCCCATCACAGGGAGAGCAATTAGCCTACTGGGCCACGCTGGCCAGACGGGTTGGCACAGGGTTTCGTTTCAAGTTTTCCTTCTCTTACGGCTAGGTTATCGGCGAAAGACAATTGAATTTCTTATATCAAATCTCTTATAGAGCTCGAAAGACAATTGAATTTCTTATATCAAATCTCTTATAGAGCTCGAAAGACAATTGAATTTATTATATCAAATCTCTTATAGAGCTCGAAAGACAATTGAATTTCTTATATCAAATCTCTTATAGAGCTCGAAAGACAATTGAATTTCTTATATCAAATCAATTATAGAGCTCGAAAGACAATTGAATTTATTATATCAAATCTCTTATAGAGCTCGAAAGACAATTGAATTTCTTATATCAAATCTCTTATAGAGCTCGAAAGACAATTGAATGTCTTATATCAAATCTCTTATAGAGCTCGAAAGACAATTGAATTTCTTATATCAAATCTCTTATAGAGCTCGAAAGACAATTGAATTTCTTATATCAAATCTCTTATAGAGCTTTATCGCAGTTTATGTCAATTTGTTACAGGTATATTTGAAAATACATATAAACTGTGTATTTTTTTTAAATGTGTTACTGATATAAATATACTGGTTTAGTTCAATTTGGCCCGTCCAACCAAGAGTAAGTATTGCATAACCTTCTAGATTGTGCTCAGTTCTTTTATTTTTGTAGGCATGTTTAAAACGGTTTATTTGGGGTTTATAACCGCAACATTTGGTTTAAAACGTTTTAAACCGGTTGTTATAGCCTTGACCAATAAGGCAATTAGCAGTCGGTAGAGTAAATAATGCTGATGATATAATATGATTTTTGATACGCAAATAAATTATATCTTGCCAGCCGAAATAAATAAGGCTACACGTTACTAATAAATCACAGATGAGCACTCTCTTACAAGGGCATCCATCAAGCGCGCAGTGTTTTGTTGAAAGATATTGCGATTTGCTTCCGTCCTTAGGCTGAGGGCTAAGAACAAATCGCTGTGGGAAGTGGAACGGAGCCGGAGCGATGAGCGAGAACTTTAGGCAAGGAACTAAGAGCTGGAAGAGATCGCGGCAATAAAGCCGTCCAATGTACACTGTACCTTACCTCGAGCCTCCTCCAGTTACATGGAGGGTAATTAGCCTACGGTGCCACGCTGGCCAGACGGGTTGGCACAGGATTTCGTATCAAGTTTTCCTTCTCTAACGGCTAGGTTATCGGCCTTGTCATTTCCTTTTGTCAGCTCTTACGACACTCTCAGGAAGGCATGGGGTGGTAACACTATGTTTTCTAAATCTGACACTTTACCTTAAGCATATTTATAATATAAAATGAATAAATAAATATCCTTGGACATTTCACACAACGCCATCTCGTCCCAAGCTAAGCAACTTAATGCTTGTGTTATGGTAGCGAGATGGATGATAAACTACTTACTTATAAACATTTTTTTTTTGTAAATATAAACTAGCTGACCCGGCGAACTTTGTTCCGCCCTATAGGAAATAAATGAGCAAGCAGATTTTGGATTTTATTAAGTTACATTTTTTATCAGAATAACGATTTGGAAAATTCATACAATGTTATTTCCAAGGATATAGTTACTAGGATCAGTTAAAGTTTCATCAAAATAAGATCAGTAGTTTAATACAAAACTTGAAGTCAGTGTTCAAAAGTCAAAGTGTTCAAAGTTGAAGTCAGTGGTAAAAACTAAATTATTAATTTTATTTGATGACTTTTATTTTTATTTTTTTCTCTTAAAATCTTTGACTATTTGAAAGCATTCGCAAGAATTTATTCGAATAAAAAACTTTTTGATTTTGATTTTAATTTTCAAACATATTTGTGTATAGGTCTTGTTTTTGGATTTTTATATTAGAATCCTATAATAAGCATTTATTATTATGCACTAAATTTAAAAGTTTTTAACAATACATTTAAACTGACATTCATCATCTTCATCATCAGCCCACATTGGTCCACTGCTGGACATAGGCCTCCCCTAAAGAGCGCCATAGCGCCCTGACTTCAGCTTGTCGCATCCAGCTGAAGACAGGGCGCACTAAACTAACATTAAACACACAAATTTATGACTTGCGTTTTAAATTATTAAAACGAAAAAATAAACAACACCGTAGTATTTTAAGTCGGGTTTTGTTATATATTTTTTTATAATAGTTCCAACCTATGCACATGTTCACTGCTATAGTTGGCACAATAATTTAAAAACAAAGTAAAAAAGAGAATATGGCTGGGCAGATTAAAAAAAATCCATCTTTAACCCCCGACGCAAAAAGAGGGGTGTTATAAGTTTGACGTGTCTATCCGTCTGTCTGTCTGTGGCTCCGTAGCTCGCGAGCGGATGAAGCAATTTCAATACAGTTTTTTATATGATAGGTGAGTTACGGGCGAGAGTTCTTAGACATATTAGATGAAAATCGGTTAAGTAGTTTAAAAGTTACGGGGGTGAACGTGGGGAAGAATAACCGAATGACTGCAAATATAATCGAGTGGGGTCTCAAATGAAAGCGCGTCACGTGCACATTACATAATAAGATGTTCCATGAAAATCAGTTAATCCCTAAAAAATCTCTGGGGGTAAAATGGGGGGATACCCAATATCTGCAAATATATGTGGTGGGGAGAAAATGAGGATGCGACAAGAATCTATCATCTACATCATAATAAGTGTGTACCTTTAAAAAGCAGAAAATAGAAATTAAACTAAAAATTTAAATAAACCCCCGACACAATGACCTAAGTTCCCTTTAAAAAGTCAAAAATAATAAAAATACATCGCATTGGGGGACCAGGGTTCAGCTAATAAATAAGTAGGAGCGGTATAATAATTTAATTTTTAATAAAAAGGCTTATCATTTCAAATTACTTCTAGTCTGTAAAATAAAACAGACAACGACAAGCCGTGTAGTCCTAAGAACAATATCCGTGTCTACAATATTTAATTAAACTGTCGTCAGTTTAACAAAAGCGTCAATTTTATCTCGCAGATATCTGTGAGACTGGAATATTCATTGCAAAAGTAAATCTAAAGTGCAGTCCGCTGGATAAATCTTCATTAAATTACTCTTATCTTGACTACGCAGGGGTTACCAGGCAGTATTAAACTTAGAGACATTTTTGAGCATATGAAGAAAAAGAAGAAGAGAATGATTTTATTGCAGCTCACAATTCACATGAAGTGGATAACCTCTCAAACTTCTATTCAACTAAAATAATTACTTACTATCTAGAGCCTAAAATTATATAATATGACAATAGAAAAGAAAAAATGATTTACACAAAATAAACGATTTTTGAACCGATTCGTAACATTAATAAAATGTACAAATAATTTTAATGAAAATCACTATCAATCATCACTACTACACACATTATAAAACAAAGTCGCTGTCGTCTGTCCGTCCCTATGTATGATTAAATCTTCAAAACTATGCAACGGATGTTGAAGCGGTTTTTTAATAGATAGAGTGATTCAAGAGGACATTTTATTTATACATATAACAACTATAATATTGTAGAGAAACACTGATAAATTTCGAGGTTCATCATTGCACCCGTGCGACGTCGGGGCGGGTCGCTAGTCTCTATATATAAAAATGAATAGCTGTTCGTTAGTCTCGCTAAAACTCGAAAACGGCTGGAGCGATTTGGCTAATTTTGGTCTTGAAATATTCGTGTGAGTCCAGGGAAGGTTTAAGAGTCTAGAGAAAACATTGATATTGTAAGTAAAATAAAACAATTTTATTTTCCCATACAAACTGTTACCTGACGGTTCGCTATTTTTGGCATAATTACTTTTTTTCTTTTTTAATTACATTATCTAAGGGATTGGAATCGATAAGAAAAGGCATATTAATTTATTATTAATTATTCCAATTCGAATTCAATATTCATAGTTCAGACAGGACAACGTCTGTCGGGTCAGCTAGTATATTATAAAAATTATCTCTGATAATCTTAGTCATGTCCGTGTGATGTCAGATCTAGAATACATAGTTTCACTACCGTGAAGATGTCGTATGATCCGACAAAAGGATATGATAAGGCCAATAACCAAGCTGCGAGAGAAGGAAACCTTGATACGAAACTCGGTACCAACCCGTCTGTCCAGCGTGGCACAGCAGGTATCCAATTACTCTCCATGTAATTGGAAGAATTCCAACTCAGCAGTGGGTCATTTATGGGCTGAATAGTAGTAGTAGTGTTCTGATATTGAAAATAACTAGTTTGCAAATAACTGATGAATTAAAAAATGTTGAGTACTGTCTCACAGTAACCAAATTCCTTGTCAACATAGCGAGGATGCCTCCCATACTGGTTTAACTCAAGGCAGCCTCTAGCGGTTAATAGATTCCACTCGTAATAGAAGCAGTTGCTGGAATTTTATGGGTTAACTGTTACAGTTAGTGAGGCTTGCGTTCTACGGAACGTAAAATTGCATTAAGATATTAGCTCCCAATAAAGTCTGAACTCAAATAAAAAAAAAAATTCAACTCTACGACGGACGGATTTAGAATACATAGTGTCACCACCCTATTCCATCCTGTGGGAGTCGTCAGAGCCGACGAAACAAAAAACTGGTGGCCCATGGAATTAAAAAAGGCAGTGGAAGATTTTAAAGACAAAATTACTCATTTATTTGTTTAGACCTGCTATTAATTGATTTTATGATAACTTCGTTTGTGACTGAAATTAGTGCTATAGACCACATAACTGCAGAAAATCTTAGTAAAGTAAATTATGGACCTTAAAATTAATTTACAATTTTGTTCCCCCTAAACTTAGAATACTTAATGTATTGAAACAAAATATTAAGTTATAAAATTATCATAACCGCCTACGGTAGCCATACGAAACGCAACTATCTCTTTCTATCTTCACTAACATATATCTATCTTCCTTCCAACTTCCGTTCGCTTTGCCTGATCACACTTTTCGTAACGCTCTCATTACGCACTTTCCAAGCCAAGCGTGCGTAAAGAAAAAACAAATGAGAATATAGTTTTGCTTGCCAGTATCCGAATTAATTAGTTTAAAATTTATTCGAAGAAGGTAATAGCGGCTCCGCCTATCCCCAGCTCGACAAGACAAGAGAGTGACAAGGCCGCGTTTAATTTATCACTAAACACGCCCGGGTTGAATGTTCGCTTGATTAACTGATGTTTGTATTTCCATTTAAAGCTTCTGAACTGCGCTGGCAATTGTGAAGTTTATTTGTATAGAAGCGCGTGTAGAAGGAGAGGCCTATGCTCGGTGTTTCCCTGCGAGATCGAATCAGAAATGAGGAGATACGCAGGCAAACCAGTGTCACCGACATAGGCCACAGGATTGCACAGAGTCCTCGAGTGGCGACCGCGTTCTGGAAAGCGCAGTGCTGGTAGGCCTCCCTCGCGGTGGACCGACGACCTGGTTAAAGTCGCCGGAAAATGATGGGTGCGGGTGGCTCGGGACTGGCCTAGGAGGAGGCCTATGTCCAGCAGTGGACGGCTTTTGGCTGAAATTATGATGATGATGAGCTTCGGAGGACACGTAGAGTCCTGGCTGCTATTCTATAGCAAACTACACATACTTAGTAGCAGTGGAAACTGACAGCTGGTGTTACCAGATGGGTTTGGTCCGTGTGGTGACGGATTTAGAATACATGGGTTCACCACCCCATTCCATCCTCCGGGTGTCGTAAGAGCAGGGCTGGATTTAGGGGGGGGGGGGCAACCGGGCGATAGCCCCGGGGCCTCCACAAGCAGGGGGCCTCCACAATAGACTTCAGAAAAAAAAATCTAGTAAACCTAGTACACTAAAATTTAATTTCAAATAATTCTTGTTTCCGATTATATTCATATGTGTTTGTTAAATACTAAGAGAATCTACTTGGTTTCACAATAAATTAATTATTGAAAAACTCGACTGAAAAACATTGTTCATTTTATTTGGAAAATAATTTGGGGCAAGGGGGCCTCCACTCCTTTGTTGCCCCGAGGCCTCTGGACCCCTAAATCCGGCCCTGCGTAAGAGCCGATAAAAGGAAATGATAAGGCCGAAAACCAAGCCGCAAGAAAAGGAAAACTTGAATTGAAACCTTGTGCCAGCCCGTCTGGCCGGCGTGGCGCTTTAGGCTAAGTAACCTCCCTGTGCCAGGAGGAGGTCCGACTCAGCAGTGGGTTATTTGTGGTAATATATATGGTCAGTGGTAGGTTTTCGCGATTATTACACTGCAGTAGTTTACTCAGCTCACATATGACCTACTACCATGTCGGGCCTTCTCCTGTGACATGGAGGAGATGGAGGGTAATTAGCCGACTATGCATCAGCGTGGCGGACGATTGGCTAGGCTTTATTATTTCCATTTGTCGGCATTTATGACACCCTCAGGAAGGAATGAGAGGATCTTAATCCGTCACCACACGGATATGATTGTCCCCTCCCCTCGGCGACCCATCTAGTGGGGCCGCCGGTAGACTCTCCCAGTCAGTCAGTGAGTGTCTTAGAGCCGACTAAAGGAAGAGAAGGAAAACTTGATACGAAAGCCTGAGCCATCTCCTCTGGCCAGCGTGGCACAGTCCAGTTCTCTGCTGTAATAAGAAGAGACTTGACTCAGTAGTGGGATTTTTTACGGGCTAAGAAGTAGGCTTAAAGGAACTACGAGCATAGCTCTCTCTCACGGTGTGTAAACAAAACACAGAGAAATATTATAATAAATAATAATAATAAATAACCTTGGACAGATCACACAACGCCATCTCGTCCCAAGCTAAGCAATTTAATGCTTATGTTATGGTAACGAGATGGATGATAAACTACTTATATACTTTGTTTTTTGTAAATACATACATATTATAGATAGAAAATACCCAGACCCGGAACAAATACTTGTAGGTCGTACAAATATTTCTTCCGTGCGGGAATCGAACCCGCGACATGCTGCGCAGCAGTCGGTCGCTCAACCACTGCGCCAGCCAAACATAGGCAAACAATCAGGCAGTGAGCCCTTGACAACATCAACCGACCTACATTCTATAGGACCCATATCAATATACCGAACGTGCATAATTAAGAATTCGTAGCACAAATGATAATGGCTATGCAAAAACCAGTTACTTCGCAACACAGTTTTTGGCACATACAACCTTATTTTCTGGACATTAAAGTCCTGAACTTCCAAAAGGATTTCGGATCATAGTTACCTTTTCAAAAAACGGTTTTCGAATACGGATTGACAGTTACAATTTCCTGCCATTTCTAATTAGCGTTGTCAATGGACACGGGGACATTGCAAAATGGGTCGCCTTTTTGCCATTGGATTTGGCTGTCAGAAAAAAGTAGGACACCATAATGCTTTTGCCAATTTGGAATGAATTTACCTACATCCGGTGCCCGGTTATAGATTTTTTTTTCAGATTTGTATGTTTTATAATTTTGATGTGTGTAAGAAATGTAATGTTTTTTTTGGAATAATACTGATATGTACTGAGACGTATTTGAAATTGTTTTAAATATCGTAAGACGTATGCCCGCCGCCCGGCTAGCTACCAGCCTCACATCTAAGTCCGGTCCGGTTCATTAGGCCAAGCAGTTTTACTGTGTTTCATGGTGTACGTGAGAGCCGATACCCGACAAGGCATTTCTTTGAATTGCCTGCTCCATCTTAGACGCTGTCGTTGCTTTCTATCAAGCCTAAAATAAAAAACTGTTTTATATTTGTGGTTTTATAATCTAACGTAGTTTTTAAACGAAGTTTCTTCTTCCTCTTAGCTCATAAAGAACCCACTCTCTAATAAGGCTTTCTCCAATCACAGAAAGAGAATTAGCCTACCGTGAAAGGCTTTTGTTTTTAATAAGGTATGAACCAAACAACAACACAAAATGTCTGTATTATTAATAATAGGATATTGCTCTTACATATGTATGGATCACAAGCCCCGTCTAAATCTGGATCTTCTTGTCTTTCTGTCCGCCACGTACCAATAAACAAAACGAACCGCGAAGCTATCACGTACACCTGACGATTTTTCAACTATGGCTAAGTTTTTATGGAGAAGGATTGTGACCCATTTCATTAATGTTTATATTTATTAGTTTCATTCGATGATTTTTTTTCCCTTAACTCCCTACTAAGTTGCTCAATAAATGGAAAAAATACATTTTAAAGATATGTTTTCTTGCTCGGCCGGCGGCTCGGCTATGGCTGCATAGCTAACCTGATAAACTGCTAAGCTAATATTATATTAGAGTAACCTACTAGTAGTCATCAGAAACTTGACATTTTTAATTATTTATTTAATACTTTATGCGAAAAATTACAATGGCGGACTTAATGCATAGAGGCATTCTCTCCCAGTCAACCAAAGACATTGGCTGAATTGAATACATACCGTAAGAGTTACAAGGATGAAAAAATAAACCTAATCACTGAATGGAACTGCACAAAGCGACTGTCCTCTCTGCTCATAGGCATTATTATTCAACAATGGCCCGAGAAGTCATTGAAATGAAATACACCAAAATTTCAATAGAGAAGATATCACTTGTCGGCCATTTGGAATCCATTGGTAGGTTGGTATGATTGGTAGGCACTAGAATACACAATGTCACCAACCCATGCCATCCTGAGGGTGTCGTAAGAGGTGCCTAAAGTAACACAAAAGGCAGATCACCTAGCCGTGAAATAAAAATAACTATATGTGCCATCCCATCTTGCCAGCGTAACACAATTCAGGTAGGCTAATTTCCCTACATGAATTTAGAGGAGGCCCGACTCAGTAGTGGGTCATTTATGGGATAAAACGACTAAAAGTTACGTAGATACGACTACGTAGATATGGCTACGTAGATACGACTACGTAGATAAGACTACGTAGATACGACTAAAAGTTACGTAGATCTTTCTTATTTAGAGGTTAAGATCCATTATTCGAAACTCGATTACTTTGGTTCGGGCCTTTTCGGAGCGGAGCTCAACAGACCGATCGCCCGCAAACCGTTCTGCGTCCCAGTTTGGAAAGCCACAATCGAATCTCGCAAGAAATTGCATGCGGTTTTGTACGAGACCGAAAAGATCTTAAATTTACAGGCCATCGTTCAAGCTGGGAGATTGTCTATGATTGCAAAAATAATCTTTTTAATACAGTTGCTCAAAAAGTGGCGTATTGCATGGACGTATAGCGTTCGGGATGTGGGCTATTACATACTCGTGCTTTTTTTTACCTTTCCCGAACTCATACGTTCTCTTTCCCAACTGTCAAAATAATGTCTACTAAAAACAAAAACCAACCATGAAGTTTATACTAAAAAAAATCTTAAAAGAAAATACTTACTAATTGGTTTCAATATCAGATTTAATGATTTGATTGAATGAGTTAGGTTAGGTTTCAATTCATTTCATCTCAGTAAATTTCAATTCATATCATAAAAAAAATTCTAGTTCAAGTTCCTTTGGCCTACCAGAATGGGTGAAGAAAAAAAAATCTGCAATTTCTACGGTTGGCGCCATTTTTCAGAAATTTTCTGTTACGTTATGTTTTGTTGAGTTTGTGTTTTTATTATTTTATTATATTGCATAATTATTTCGTAACTGTATCAAAAATAGTGGTTCAGTACACGTACGGAACCGTCATTGCAACTTGTTCCGTCTGTCTGAACTAGACATTTATCGGAACTCTTGGCAATGACAGCCTTTCCGCACTTGTAATGAAATATACTATACTAGTGGCCCGCCCCGGCTTCGCCCGTGCAAAGCGGGGGTAGGTTATACATATAAACCTTCCCCTTGAATCACTCTATCTATTAAAAAAAAACCGCTTCAAAATCCGTTGCGTAGTTTTAAAGATTTATGCATACATAGGGACGGACAGAAGAATGCGACTTTGTTTTATACTATGTAGTGATAGTGATTTCCACGTCCAATTTATTACACCTATATTTTTGTCAAGGGTTAAAAACTACTACTACCCACTATAAATATAAATATCCTTGGACATTTCACACAACGCCATCTCGTCCCAAGCTAAGCAACTTAATGCTTGTGTTATGGTAACGAGATGGATGATAAACTACTTATATACATTTTTTTTTGTAAATACATACATATTATAGATAGAAATGACACCCAGACTCCGAGCCAGTGCCTCTGGTTTAGACAAAGACACTTGCCCGACCCCGGAATCGAACCCGGGACCCGTTGATCCAAAGGCGGCACATCTAACCACTAGACTACGAGGGTATTTACCCAATAGCCTACTGTGCCACGCTAGCCAGACACTTTCATAAAAATACACTTTCACAAAGTACATACACAGTAGAAGACTGAAGTGACAACTTCTAATTTAAAAAAAAAAACCACTCAAACCTTGCGTGGCGTAAGCCGTTTCCATATAACGAGACTTAAAAAATAGAAAGGGTGTAATGTGACGATGTAGGGTGGGTGTCGAATCTGGTTCCGGACATATTGAACCCAATCTACTGCCGAAAAGGAAATCTGCCTTTATACTACACCATTATAAATCGACCTTTTCAAATGACTTTCTTTGTTGAACAACATTTCGGGAGGGGAGGTCTATGTCAGTTGGTTTGGCTAGATGGGGTACTGATCAAAGATTTGTATCGGGTAAAAGCCTCATCATTGCTAGTTAAAAAATATTGTTTTTTATTAAGTTATAACGATGTAAGCTTATCTATAAGTATGCATTTTGGTATCACAATGTTAGTTATCCTCCGAAATTGCAAGACCGATTTTTATGAAATTTTATCTGTATATTTGGTAGGAATGAGAATCGGTCGTAATTTATTTTTCATACACCTAAGTGCTATGGGCCCATTGTAAATTTTTAATTGTGTGGCATTAAAAAATCAACCCTTAATTGTCACCCTTCTATCACAAACCCCTATTTTTCAATTGGCATATTAGCAATTTAGTCATTTTTACCCTGGTCGATAACTGATCAATTTATCGCCAGAGCAGTTATCCCCTCAGGCGTCCAATCTATATCGTCGTTTCAGCCCACAAACCACCCACTAATGAGTCGGGCCTCCTCCAAATTTATGGAGGAAAATTACTGGAGGAAGCCTACTGTGCCACGCTGGCAAGACGTGTTGGCACAGGGTTTGTTTCAAGTTTTCTTGCTCTTTCTGCCTCTTGCGTTCCTTAGGTCGCCTCTTACGAACCCTCTCAGGATGGTATAAATAAATAAATAATAAATAAATAAATAAATATCCTTGGACATTTCACACAACGCCATCTCGTCCCAAGCTAAGCAACTTAATGCTTGTGTTATGGTAACGAGATGGATGATAAACTACTTAAATACTTTTTTTTTTTTGTAAATACATACATATTATAGATAGAAATGACACCCTGACTCCGAGCCAGTGCCTCTGGTTTTAGACAAAGACACTTGCCCGACCCCGGAATCGAACCCGGGACCCGTTGATCCAAAGGTTTTGTATTCTAAATCCGTCACCACATGGAATGTTGGATATTAGCTGTTCTCATTTGGGGTGTATTCCGCGTCCGCGTCCGCGTTGGCACAGGGTTTGTATCAAGATTTCCTTCTCTTTCGGCTAGGTGATCTGCCTCTTCCGTTCTTTTAGTCGCCTCTTACGTGACCCTCAAGATGCCACCACACCAATCTATATAAATCACTACATAGTATAAAACAAAGTCGCATTCTTCTGTCCGTCCCTATGTATGCATAAATCTTTAAAACTACGCAACGGATTTTGAAGCGGTTTTTTTTATAGATAGCGTGATTCAAGGGGAAGGGTTTTAAGTATAACCCACCCCCGCTTTGCACGGGCGAAGCCGGGGCGGGCCACTAGTCTAATATATAAAATTCTCGTGTTACAGTTTTAGTTGCCATACTCCTCCGAAACGGCTTGACCGATTTTGATGAAATTTTGTGAGCACACCCCTCTACGATCAACCCCTATTTAATTACATGGCAAAACAACGTTTGCGATAGGAGATGTTGTATAGATAGATTGAGTCATCACGATATCTCTGGAACCATAAGACCTAGAGGGTTGCGCGGGGTGGGGGCTGCGCGGGGTGGGGGTTGCGAGGGGTGGGGGTTGCGCGGGGAAGTGGGTTGCGCGGGGGATGGTTAATTATTTGGCAAAACAACGTTTGCCGGGACAGCTAGTAAGTATATACAAGAGATTTTCCAATGTCAATTACCCTCCTCGTAATTGGAGGAGGATCGACTCAGCAGTGGGTCACATATATGTTGAGTAGTAGTAAATGTTGGTCAAGGTATCGCTAGTGTCGCCAACATCCATAGGCGAAGATCATCGCGTTCCAGGCTTTTATTCTTGAGCGCCTGATTAAGAACGGACTATACCAACTGAGTCATAGTTATCTTTATTTTATTTTTATTTTCTTACTATTACTTTCCCGTAAATGATTTTCCATTTTCAGGGCATATAGTGCCCATTAATTTCTAACATTAAAATGTGATGCTCCGTAAGCCTCTTTACGCATCTCGAGAAAAACAGTATGGCGAAATGAATAGTTAAAAAAAAATATATTAACAATATTCGCAACTGTTTATAAGAAAACTTACCGTCTGTGCCTTCATTATTTCGAAGCAGAACTAAGATGGCTTAAGGTTTGCCATTCATGCAACCGTTTAAAAGAAAATATCTTTTATCATCATCATCAAAAATCCCAAGTATAAGGAGCTAAAAAAATATGACGACCGCTAGGAGTGTATGAAGACACCTAGTGTGGGATAAGGGCCGAAATATGATAACTAATGGTATTTTTTAATGGACGATTTGTAAGAGTTTTGTGATAAACCTTACGTAAATAAAGTTCTTTTGAGTTTAAGCTCTAGCCAAAGATTTAAATCTTCAGTCGTGTCACGCGTCACGCTACACGCTCATTGTGGAAGTAAGCGACTAATTTTGATGATGAAAGATTTGTATTTTTGTAAGGAGTAAACTAAAATATCTACTGGATTGATTTCAAAAATCCTTTCACTTGTAGCATGCTATATTTCTATATATATTCCTCGAGTAACGTAGGCTTTGTATTAAAAAAAACGCCCGGGAAACGCAGTATTGGAGACCTGATTAAGTCACTGGAAAACGATGGGTGGCCTTGGGGGAGGCTTATGTCCGGCAATGGACGTCTTTTGGCTGAAATGATGATGATGATGGTGACATACTCAGCTCACGTGGGCGAAGCCATGTCCATGAGTTAGTGCATAACTGTGTGTTTTAAATTCGAAAAAGTGAGAATGCACTTAGAAAGCCTATTAAAAAAATCCTTACGACTATTGCGCTATACAACCTTCATGTTAGAGTTTGGTTCTTTTAAGCGAGTAGAGTACTTATTAAATAAATATAATCCATCAAGGTTTGATTTGATTGTCTCAAATTGGCAGAAAATTACAAAGGGAGTTTTCTTGGAACACACCCAAATTACATGGTTTCTTAGAAATTACTGTTTTACCAGAAATGATAATTTAGTTTCTGCTCAAATGTAAATCAATTAAAATTCTTTTCTAAAATTTGTAGTTGTAGCAAATGTAGTTTATTTTTCGCTTCTTCGTGCCAGTCGCTTTAAAGACTTTAGATACATAATGAATTTAAACAATTTTTAACGGATTTATCGCGTGTATATTATAATATTATTTAATTCCCGACGTTTCGAATGCTTTGCAGCAGTCGTGGTCGCGGGAGAGACTAGATGACAGTTGTCGTCAAAAGTACGAAGAAACTGGATTTATTGAATGTGTGTTCACATACTGCAGACTTGGTCGAGCGGTCTGTTCTTCATGTCAGCTATATGTTCTTTTATGCGGATACCGACACTTCTCTTTGTTTGCCCAATGTATGATAATCCACACTCACAGTCAAGTTTGTATACACCAGCATCTTGTAGGGGGATGTTGGACTTCACTGGTATAATTTCAATGTGTAACAATCGCGAAAACCTAAGAAATCATTACTTTAGATACATTCTTTTATAGACTTCATTTTTCGATTTTTATTGCTAATATGCAGCAATAAAAATCTCTGTTACTGTATTGCTTGAACTAGTGACCCGCCCCGGCTTCGCACGGGTGCAATGATGAACTACTAAATTTATAAGTGTTTCCCTAGAATATTATGGGTGTATTATACATATAAACATTCCTCTTGAATCACTCTAGCTATTATAAAAACCCCGTCCGAAATCCGTATTGTAGTTTTAAAGATTTAAGCATACATAGGGACTGACGACAGCGATTTTGTTTTATAATATGTAGTGATAGTGATGATGATGATAATAAAGTCGTCGAATTTTTGTTAATACATTCTGCCAATTCACTGAACCGATTTCGAGAACATTTGTATCGGACCAATCTGGAACCGATTATAATCGAATAGAAAAAGAATTCCATGATACAAATGACGAAGTTGTGCAATATAACAATAATTTTGTTTCTGGTCCGTGAATGTCTTGCTTACAAAGAGATTGTTGCGAGAACGCAGCGGTCCTTTTTGAAATTCAAAAACTAAACGTTTTTCGCGTTGCACAATAACAAAGATCAACCATGGACTTCGAGATATCGTTGCCGTCCGCTGCATGGAATGGGTCGCCGTGTATTTTCTTTTGTTATTGTTAACAATTTTTAAACTTCGAACGTAGAGCGTTGCCGGTCTGGGCAACAATGGCGGACATTTATTCGCATTAGAAAAATTGCTAGCTCTTTATCGTCTTTTTTTGAATTAAATGTAATGGGTACTTTAATGTTACAGGCTGTATTTTGAAAATTGAAATGATAAATAGATACTTATGATCTTTTTTGATCTCAGCCCATAAATGACCCATGAGTTGGGCCTCCTCAAACTACGAGCTGGCCAGACGGGTCTTCGTATCAAATTTTCCTTCTCTTGTCACTAGGTTTTCAGCACTTTAATTTCCTTTTGCCGGCTCTTAGGACACCCTCAGGATGGAATGGGGTGATGACTACTAGTAAGCCAACGCTGGTGACATTGTTGCCGACCGCAATTGGGTCCTAAGGCGAGAAAGATGAAGGGCTATGAAATTATATTGGAAGAATCATAGTGGAAATAGGGTTACCAACATAACAATTGCGCGAAAACTAGCAATTGAGTAGGATTTGGTCAGTTGCTCCTCCAAATCGATTCCCTATTTGTGAACCCCCATCATTACGACGCCGATTTATGGGTGAGTATCGAATTTGATCCGAAATGGTTGTGGACGTAAGGGTTGTGGGTAAAGAGACTGATGGATTGTGTGAATGAGGACATGCATATAATAGGTATGAATGTAGATATGATAGAACATATTATTTATGTCAGAACTGTCCGTGACGGATTAAGAATACAGTATTATGTCATCATAAGATTGTTGATAAATTAGTTTTGTCATATTGTTTTTGTTTTGCTTTTATCTAATATTCATATTTGTTACGTGTTGTATAGCAAAATAGGGCTGTCATACCTTTATTTTTGCTGACCCGGGGTAAAATCCTTTATGGACTATAGGACTGTCATACCTGCTTGTGTTTAAACATTTTCATTTCATCATCATCATTATCACAACCCTTAGCAAATATTACCTTGACGGTATCGTAAGAGGGGACTAAAGAATGCAAGAGGCAGATTACCTCGCCGCATGAAAAGAAAATCTTGATACAAATCATGTGCCATCTCATCTTGCCAGCGTGGCACGAGCGCCTTTCGGAACCGAACGGAACTAGTTAGTTATTGTAATATGGCGTTTAAAAAAAGAAAGACAAGCCTTCCGAGTTCCTTCCGCCAGGTCCTCTCGGTTGGTACCGCGTTCCGACCTCGTAGTAGTGTTATAAAACTGATGTATCCGTTGACGATTGTGAACGCCATAATTGGTTTATACAATAACTAGCGACCCACCCCGGCTTCGCACGGGTGTAATTATATTATACCTATAAACCTTCCTCTTGAATTACTCTATCTATTAAAAAAAACCGCTTCATAATCTGTTGCGTAGTTTTCAAGATTTATGCATACATAGGGACGGGCAGAAAAATGCGACTTTGTTTTATACTATGTAGTGATAGTGATGATAGTGAAGTGAAGCATTTTTCTATTCTATTCTATTCTATTTCTATGATGGCAAAGTTCCTTTCCGACCTGAGGTAAGGGTAAGATCCGATGTAAGGAATTGCTTGCCACAAGAGGGGAGTGGGTAATTTATGGATTGAGAAGTAGAAGTAGAGAAGTTGCTACAAGAGAAGAAAATCTTGATTCAAAACTTTAGGCCAACCCATCTATCCAGCGTGACACAGGAGAAATTGGTTGGTCCAACTCAACAGTGTGTATAGTAGGCTTTTAAGGACTAGCCGTTATTCTAACCAAGGATATATGTTGAAAGGCATGAAACGGAAAAATGTGACAAATTATCTGAATGAGTATTTGACGGTAATTTCCCGCCATTGTTGCTATTTTTTGAGGGTAAAGAGGCTTCGTATTACGCTTGAAAGGGTTGTAACTCGACTTTTATATGAGGGCTTTAATATACGACAATTTGTCATGGTTTTTGGGCCACAAAGGGAGCGATAAACGAATTTGTGTGGCGACTAGATATTACATTACGTTTGCTGCGAAATACTCTTTGGCGATTTAGGTTTGTCTTAGTTAGACAACGACTGCCTCGTTGGCCTAGGGGTTGGATGTGCCGCCTTTGGATCACGGGGTCCCGGGTTCTATTCCGAGGCCGGGCAAGTCTCTTAGTGTAAACCAGAGGCGCTTATTCCGAGTCTGGGTGTCATAGGTGTCGTGAATTTCATGTTTGTAAACTGCCCCCGTGACACAGGTTAACACAGTGTTACAAAAAAACTTGTAAAATGTGTGTGTAAAAAAAAAGTAACTTTCTATCGTCTATATAAAATTAATTGATGTTTGGTAGTCTCGCTAAAACTCGAGAACGGCTGGATCGATTTGGCTAATTTTGGTCTTGAAATATTCGTGGAAGAAAATATGAAAAAACAAATTTTTTAACACGCATTATTTTTGTTCCATTTAAGGTTTGCACGTAGATATTTTAATAAAGTTGGAACATTCTGGAATTATCATTCAGGTTTTTTATTTAAAACCACCCACAACCAATCATAAAAAACATCACACACGCTAACATGTATTTGACATACACGCATACATACTCTTTTGTTTATTGTTTGATTCTGTGGTCAAATTGAGAATAGAACTATAATTTAAATTACTTAAGGTCGAATTTCGACTGCTGGACGACCACTAGTAGTAATTATTAGTAAAATTACATTACACATCACATTAGGCAACCTTCATTGAAACGTTCTCAAATAACATTCCCAAATAACATTCCCAAAGGATCTATGCCAAAACTTGAACTAACTTGAACATAAGCATTACCAACCTGCTTTGTGACAGTTTGCTTTGAGAAAGATATTTCTGTTACTGTTAAAGTTACACTGTGAGTAACTTTAACAGTAACATTGTAGGGCAGACTGATAATTTAGATTCGATGCAATCGTAGAAAAAAAAACAACAAAACAAAAACGATTTAATTTACAAAATAAAATGTTTCAGTAAGCAAGTGAAGACGGATTTAGAATACATAGTTTCTCCACCCCATTCCGTCCCGAGGGTGTCGTTAAAGCGGACTAAAGTAAATGGGGTGGTCAATAACATACGGCCTTCTGATAAAGCCGGGCTGGGTTTGTATCAAGTTTTCTTTTCTTTTTTGTTCAAGGTTAGATTATTATCTGCCTCTTTCGTTCTTTTAGTCGACTCTTGCGACACCCGCAGGATAGAATAGGGTGGTGACACAATGTATTCTAAATCCGTCACCAATGCAGTGCAGTAACACAAAACGTTTAATCAAAATCGTTCACATGTTAATGACTTTGTTTTCAAATAAATCGGTCGCATTTCATGATCCATTTGACCGTAAACTGCATATTAATGTACGTTGAAAACTAAAACCAATGACGTTTAAACCCATATAAAGGCTTAATTGAAATAGACCGAATGATTTGTCATTGCCTTTATCATATAACTTTGCAAACGAGAATCAATCTTACTTTTATTGAGTTACAAAATTAATCAGATACCTTATTAGGTCTTTTACCTGATTGGAACAAATGCCAGTGTTACCAATTTTGGAAAATATTTCCTCATTCAGTCAAGAAAGTTTTGGGAATGGATGACTTTTTATCGATATTTATTGATATGGAATGGACAACAACATCGAACAAAGAGTTTTGTGTTAAATTTTGCATCGCCATCGCCAATAGAAATTGGAAGGCTTACAGAAAATTCTACGAAAATGGCCAGATTTCTGAAAAAAAATCTTGGAAAGATGCACCACGATAATGCGTTTTCGCACAAGGCCATAATTGTGAACGAATTTTTGTCCAAACTTTCAACAAATACCAACGAGCAAACACCTTATTCACCAGATATGACTCCAGGCGACGTATTTCTTTTTGGGCGACTCTAGTCAAAAAAGTTACTTCTTATATCATCAGCTACCTATCAGTGAAAGTTCCGTCAAAATCGGTCCAGCCGTTCCTGAGATTAGCCGGAACAAACGGACAGACAAACATGAAAAAAATCAATATTTTGGTCTATGTACCTACTGTGCATACATACTTACACATTTAGTTAAAAGTGGTTATTTTATTATTACAAACAGACACTCCAATTTTATTTATTTGTATGTATTTAGACTGATAGGTAGCTGATTATATATGGAGTAACTTACTTTTTTTATTAGTTTCGCAGCGTCACCCGCGGGTAACATACAGGTTGCACCAGTGCGAAGCCGGGACGGGCCTCTAGTCATTATCATTATCATTATCACTATCACTACATAGTATAAAACAAAGTCGCATTTTTCTGTCCGTCCCTATGTATGCATAAATCTTTAAAACTACGCAACGGATTTTGAAGCGGTTTTTTTTAATAGATAGAGTGATTCAAGGGGAAGGTTTATATGTATAACCCACCCCCGCTTTGCACGGGCGAAGCCAGGACGGGCCACTAGTATATATATATCTTTACATATTATAAAACAAAGTCGCTGTTTCTGTCCGTCCCTATGTATGCTTAAATCTTTAAAACTACGCAACGGATTTTGATACGGTTTTTTTTAATAGATAGTGTGATTCAAAAGTAAGGTTTATATGTGTAACCCACACCCGCTTTGCACGGGCGAAGCCGGGGCGGGCCACTAGTATTGTATAAAACAAAGTCGCTGTCGTCTGTCCGTCCCTATGTATGCTTAAATCTTTAAAACTACGCAACGGATTTTGAAGCGGCTTTTTTTAATAGATAGAGTGTTTCAAGATGAATGTTTATACGTATAATACATGCATAAATGCACCCGGGCGAAGCCGGACCGGGTCGCTAGTATTTTATAAAATAGGTAAAGTCCGATATTAATGAGAAAGATTCGCAATATTCGTTGTTACGACTTCTGTAGCAATCATATGAAGTCTTATAATAACCTAGATTTATAATCAAAAGGTGAATAGCCTGATGGAAAAATATATAACGCTAACATACCTTTACAAAGATTTATAAATAAAATAATATACTAGATGTGGCAATTAATGTTATGTTTCTGTTAGTTAGACCATAGCTAGGGGTGGTTTAGGCCATAAGGGTCCTCAGTTTGATGTCGGGGTCGGGCCAGTGTCTTTGTCAACCAGAGGCACTCTAAGGCTGGCTGGCATTTGTGTTCGTCAATTACATGTGTACAAAACCCCGTGATATAGGTCACACCAAATGAAGGGGTTTTGTTAATAAAATAAGTAAAGGCCGCTGCATACGTGACGGGTTTTTATACGGACGGGACGGGACGGGAATAATTGCAAACATCGTTTTGATACAAAATGTATATGAAAGTGCATATTTCACGGACGGGACGGGTACGTGGCACTCACGGGACGTGCTAAACATCGTCGGCGACGATTTTATATACATTTTGTATCAAAACGATGCTTGCAATAATTCCCGTCCCGTCCCGTCCGTATAAAAACCCGTCACGTATGCAGCGGCCTTAAGAGAATAAACTCTGGAAAAGTATACACGCTTAAATTATTTATTTTATTTTATTTGGAAAAACAAACAGTTACACATTTAATACAAGTAAAACGATATCTCTACATAGTTAAACAAACGTATAACCTACGACATTTTCCACATATAGTTCAATAAGTATAACAGTGCTATTAAGTATATAGTCTAAGTATAGTAGTGCATTCGAAAGTATTATATTATTATTGACTGCCTCGTTGGTCTAGTGGTTAGATGTGCCGCCTTTGGATCAACGGGTCCCGGGTTCGATTCCGGGGTCGGGGTCTTTCTCTAAACCAGAGGCACTGGATCGGAGTCTGGGTGTCATTTCTATCTATAATATGTATGTATTTGCAAAAAAAATGTATATAAGTAGTTTATCATCCATCTCGTTACCATAACACAAGCATTAAGTTGCTTAGCTTGGGACGAGATGGCGTTGTGTGAAATGTCCAAGGATATTTATTATTTATTTATTTATTATATAAAAGTTTACTTAGGTTGTACAAACTACAGAGAAACGTTAAATAGAACAGAAACAGAGAAACCAAAGTTAAATAAAGTTAGAAGTAGGATGAAAGTAGGAGTATCGAATTAGAAAGAGACAAATGCCAGTAGCCAGTATATCACTCTTATTAGTAAACTTTTTATATATGTACTCTTTGTATAGAGTGTAAAGTAATAACCCCTACTACTACTTGTACTACTACTAAGCCCATAAATGACCCACTGCTACGTTGGGTTTCCTCCCTGCACACGGCGGCGGGTAAATAGCCTACTGTGCCACGCTGGCAGGGTTGGCACTGGGTTTCGTATCAAGTTTTGCTCCTCTTGCGGCTGGGGTTTCAGAGTTGCCTTTTACTTTTGTCGGCTCTTACGACACCCTCAGGATGGAATGGGGCGGTGACACCAAGTATTCCAAGTCCGTTACCACACGGACTTTAATCTTTTTGCCGTTTTATTCTGGCTTTTTCGCCTATGATAATATATTAATTACTAGTGGCCCGCCCCGGCTTCACCCGTGCAAAGCGGGGGTGGGTTATACATATAAACCTTCCTGTTGAATCACTCTATCAATTAAAAAAAACCGTATCAAAATCCGTTGCGTAGTTTTAAAGATTTATGCATACATAGGGACGGACAGAAGAATGCGACTTTGTTTTATACTATGTAGTGATTAACATTTTACTATATCTATTTAATTCTAAGACAAGTTTTGTCTTATCTAGTTTTCTTAGATTCACGAAACACTAGCCACAACTTTCTTCCCTTCACGTGCTTGTAATAGTTCAGTCGAGCCTCTACCTCGGCGGAAGGCAGACGTGCTCATTTATTGCTTCTAAGCAATACATCCCGTCGTACTTAACACGTGTTTCGTGGTCGAGTCGTGATTTGCGGTATGGTATAATTTTTCTATCAAACCCGATTTCACCGCGGCAAAATGTGTTTTATGGAGCAGAAAATTTAATATATCAAATTTGAAATTCGAATTTCAAAAACAAAACAATTGTGAACTTAATGTCTTAATGGTCATTATTATTTAAAAAGTTTCAATAAAGTGTTCGACTTAATTTTCAATTAAGAGTATTGGTAAGTCAGCACATGAAGTGCGTTATTTGATTCTTTTTAATAAAGTGTTCCAGCTGATTTTGCAGCTGAGATGAAATGCTATGTGGGTTTGCTAGTTAGAGACTTCTACGTCTTTGTGGGAAGGGAAGGCAGAGGCGGATAAAAAGGCTTAATTTCCTTTTCCTTTAATTAAAATATAAAATATATTATGACCATGACCAGAATATAATATAGAGTACACTAAGTTACGTGAAATATATTAATTTAGGACAGAACTGCGTAGTCGTCTCTTCTTTTAAATGAGTCTGTAATAATGGTATTTTCATCATGAATTTTCAAAAACACATTACGGTTACAACTTTAATGTAAAGAGTTTTAATGTAAAATGCAAGTAAACCTAACTTTGTTACTGTTTTTCTGTTGAATATGCCAACCAGTATTGAGTTTAACTAGTTCTGATTACTGGCTGGCCTTTGGCACGCTGGGAAGATAAAATCATAAAAACAGATAGGATAGAAATACTTGTCTTCTCTGGAAGATGTTTTTTTTAAACAGGGCACATAGATGGACACTACAGGCTTAAAAAGCAATATGGACGAGCTTTTATTTTACTCAAATTTGTATATTTCAAGCAATTATTTCATCATCAGGATTTCTCAATCTCATCTTATCTTCTTCAATCTTGATAGAAAACTCTGTGCCAGCCAGTATGACAATCGTGGCACAGTAAGCTAATGAAGCTCCATGTGAAAGAAGATGGCCTGACTCAGCAGTGGGTCATATATGGGCTATTAGGTACTATTAGTACTTTCCGTGTGGTAACGGATTTAGGATACACAGTGTCATCAACACACTGGCTCATGCTGGCCAACCCTGGCCAGCGTCACACAGTGGGCTAACAATTCCCATGTTACTGGAGGAGGCCGTCATCTATAGCCTGAGTAATAGTAGATAATATAGCTGCGGAAATATTTAACGCGATATAACTACTTATAAATAGCTGTATATGACTAGTATGAATAGTAGATAAATCATTCTGACAAATTATATTTAATAATATAATTTGTAAGAATGACTTATCTACTATTGTCTTGAAAAAATTATACCTCTTTTACCTTTTAACAGGAAGTAACCTACTTATAGTAGGTTAAATGAGACACCAATGTCCCAGGTTCCAAGGCGCTGGGTACGACAGACGAAAAGAAAAAAGAAGAGCAAATAATTACCACTCATTGCTAAAAAGAACACGGACTACAAGTCTGTGGTGCTGTAACAAAATAATTAAAAAAAACCCAGAAAATATGATAAAAAGAGTGTCCATGGAGTTTCATGCCTGTTCTTCTCCATAGGATCTACTTTTTGGAACAAGCAACTAGATTCCTAACTTCACTTTTGAATTGAAATAAATGATTTGAGTTTTGAGTTTGACCTGTATCGCGGTAGCAGTTAACAAACATGTACCTAATTTACGAATACAAATGACACTCAGAATCAGAGCAAATACTTTTTACACAAAGACTTGCGTAACAACAAACAAACACAAATGACGCCCAGACTCAGAGCAAGTGCCTCTGGTTCACACAAAGACCGGCCCGGCCCCGGGATCGAACCCGGGACCCCGTGATCCAAAGGCGGCACATCCAACCCCTAGACCAACGAGGCGTGTTTTGTGAAACCATCGACCTCAATTTAATGTGGAGATACACGTGTATCAAGTCTCGTAATGAATTATTAATTGTTAGGGATCCGTGTTATAATTGCTATGCCCAATTATACAGACGTATCGCTTGAACATCGATAATGATATGTTAATTCTAGCTTGAAGGGATATCCGAGTATGTGTGTGGAGCGTAACAATGAGACTATAATTATCAACAAACTACTACTACTCATCTCATAGATGACCCACTTCTGAGTCGGGCCTCCTCCCGTAACAAAGAGGGTATTTATTAATTATTAGCCTACTGTGCCACGCTGGCCAGACGGGTTGGCACAGGGTTTCATATCGAATTTTCCTTCTCTTGCGGCTGGGTTTTCGGCCTTTTAATTTCCTTTTGTCGGCTCTTACGACACCCTCAGGAGGGAATGAGTATAACAATGAGACTATAATTATCGGTCTACTAGTCAGCCCATAGATGACCCACTGCTGGTCTTCAAATTATATGGAGGGTTATTAGCCTACTGTACCACGCTGTCTAGACGAGTTTCGTGTTATGGTTTCCTTCTCTTAATTAGTGCCTCAGAATAGCCTATATTAATTAGTGATAATGTAGCACTCAAATGGTGAAATAATGATTAAAATTGGTCCAATATTTTTTTAGCAAATTCATTACAAACATTCTTACAAACAAATCTTTCCTCTTTATAATCTAACTAGCTTTTGCCCGCGGCTTTGCTCGGGTTAAGAAGTTTTATTATTAATGCAAACTCTCAGCCTGATCGGATTAAAATTGACAAAGATTCATACAAACTTTCATTGGGGGTAGAATTAATCAAAATCCTTCCTTAGCGGATGCCTAAGTCATAACATCTACCTGCATGCCGAATTTCAACCTGATCCGTCCAGTGGTTTGGGTTGTGCGATAGAAAATAGATTCAAGTATAAGTTTCTCGTGTCACGTTTTTTGTTATTGAATTCCTTCGAAATGACACAACCGATTTTGATGAAATTTTATATTCACCTTTGGTAGATATGGGAATTTGACAGCATCTATTTTGAATCCCCCTAAATGTTAAGGGGGTTGACCCCTAATATTTTTTTAATGTTTTATACAAAAATGTATATATTTTTTATGATACAGCGTATAAAAATACATACAACCCTAATTTTTCACCCCTCAATGGATTGTCAATGGCCTTACATGGCAAAGCAACGTTTGTAGGGCTATGATTATTGTGTGATGACGGATTAAGGATACAGACCTTTGTCGAGCAGCAGATAATGAACAAAATTTCTTTTCCACGAATTGGCAAACGTAGTGTATGTTGGCCCTCTGCTAGATGGAGTGACGAGCTGCGAAAAGTTGCGGACAGCAGCTGGATGCGTCAAGCTGAAGACAGGACGCTATGTCACTCATTAGGGGGGTCTTTTGTCTAGCAGTGAACTGGAGTTAACTGAAGATGATGATGATGAGATAATGTGGATGATGATTCGGTTCTAAGGTTAGGAAAATTGCTATAGGTATACCATCGTTTCGTAATCCACTCGGCAAAGCCATGTACGCTTGGCAGTATTGCATAAATGTTTAAAGCCACATCAGAAAAAAGTATTTGCAACATAAAAAAGGCCATTTATCTAGTGATTCTACGTAACAATGTCTATACCTGAATATTTATGAAATAATAAGTTCTGAGATAGATGCAAGATGTACTGTAGACCTTATCATTTGGGGAGCTAAGTCTCTTCTACTTTGACGAACAAAGATATGTAAATTGCATGACTATGCGGTGATTCCTTTCCTTTTTTGTGTATGAGAAGTGTACATTACGTGTTTGTTTTTTTATGTGCGTACGATACATTTATTTGGGTCTGAACCTAAACCGATTTTTAGTGATCCAAACATTTTAGGGCTCTAATACTGCTTTCTAAATATTTTTTTGTAATGTACTAGGAGACCCAACCACGCGTTGCTATGGCTAAAGTTATTGATATATTACATTTAACATTAACATCCATTAATTTATCTATAACATAGCGCCATCTATTGAATACTTAGTCCATCCAGTCCCATCCAGCCATCGTTTGGAGCTAATATATTGTTTGTGACTGGTAAAATAATAGACAAATAATTTGCATTAAAATAATATTGCGACTATTAATAAATTAATATGTAAGCTATCCTATCTAATAAGTTGGATCAAACTGCACACGGTGTGCAAATTTGGTTAAAATTGGTTGCGTAGTTTTAGAGGAGGCCCAACTCAGCAGTGGGTCGTTTAGGGGCTGAGTAGTATAAGTATAGCGAAGTAATAACCAGACTTCTGGTCATCGGTTGAAGTTAACAGACGCCTGGACAATTCATTGTAAAATTATTTAAATTTTCACTGTTATAATTCATTCCATTGTCATTGTTATCATACAAATGGGTTTTTAGTTACAATTGATTTTGAATATTTCTTTGTAATACATTTTTTCATCTCACTTTAGATGATCAAAGTATTAGAAAACACTTTCCGAACTGAGAGCCATTTGATTATTTGAAATCGATTACAAGCACACGGCGCGAAACTTAATGATGCGATCAATTTGAGCCGCTTTTTCGATATTGTTATTGAATTTATTTAGAACTAGCTGTACCCGCGACTTCGTCCGCGTGGAATTTAAAAAAAGTTAATTAGTTCATTAATATTTTTTTTTAGTTTTTGCATTTATTTTAATTATCATTTATTTTCAGTTTTTGTTGGCTTATTTATCGAATCTTCTTTGATATTGAGATTGTGAATATCATCATAAATACTATGTATTAAAGTTTCAGTGTCCACCACAACCTAACAAAGACTGGTAGGAAGTTCTATATCATGATTACTATTGACTTCTAGACACTTTCCCTCTCCAACATCAAGAAGAATTTAACTAAATTCTGAATCAGCTGAATGATGTGCTCTCATGTTTTGTTTTAAATTAAGTTTTTAACAATGTCTCCAAAGTACTAAACGTTTTAGCCGGAACAAACAGACAGACAGACAAAAATAAAAAAAAATATTTTGGTCTATTTGCTGTTTAAACATACTTACGCATTTAGTATAAAGTTGTTATTTTATTATTACAATCAGACACTCCAATTTTATTTATTTGTATAGAAGATGTATAGACTAAATAAAAGTAGCCTAAGTTACTCCTTATATCATCAGCTACCTATCGGTGAAAGTCCCGTCAAAATCGGTCCAGCTGTTCCAGAGATTAGCCGGAACAAACAGACAGACAGACAGACAGACAGACAGACAGACGGACAGACAGACAAAAATTTAAAAATATTTTATTTTGGTCTATGTGCTGTGTATACAGACTTACGCATTTAGTAAAAAGTTGTTATTTTATTATTACAAACAGACACTCCAATTTTATTAATTTGTGTGTATAGAAGATGTATAGACTAAATAAAGTAGCCTAAGTTACTCCTTATATCATCAGCTACCTATCAGTGAAAGTCCCGTCAAAATCGGTCCAGCCGTTCCAGAGATTAGCCGGAACAAACAGACAGACAGACAGACAGACAGACGGACAGACAGACAAAAATTAAAAAAAATGTTATTTTGGTCTATGTGCTGTGTATACAGACTTACGCATTTAGTAAAAAGTTGTTATTTTATTATTACAAACAGACACTCCAATTTTATTTATTTGTATAGATGTATAGATGTGCTGTGTACACAGACTTACGCATTTATTTATTTGTATAGATGTATAGACTAAATAAAAGTAGCTTATGTTACTCCTTATATCATCAGCTACCTATCGGTGAAAGTCCCGTCAAAATCGGTCCAGCCGTTCCAGAGATTAGCCGGAACAAACAGACAGACAGACAGACAGACAGACGGACAGACAGACAAAAATTAAAAAAAATGTTATTTTAGTCTATGTGCTGTGTATACAGACTTACGCATTTAGTAAAAAGTTGTTATTTTATTATTACAAACAGACACTCCAATTTTATTTATTTGTATAGATGTGCTGTGTACACAGACTTACGCATTTATTTATTTGTATAGATGTATAGACTTAATAAAAGTAGCCTAAGTTACTCCTTATATCATCAGCTACCTATCTGTGAAAGTCCCGTCAAAATCGGTCCAGCCGTTCCAGAGATTAGCCGGAACAAACAGACAGACAGACAGACAGACGGACAGACAGACAAAAATTAAAAAAAATGTTATTTTGGTCTATGTGCTGTGTATACAGACTTAAGCATTTAGTAAAAAGTTGTTATTTTATTATTACAAACAGACACTCCAATTTTATTAATTTGTATGTATAGAAGATGTATAGACTAAATAAAGTAGCCTAAGTTACTCCTTATATCATCAGCTACCTATCAGTGAAAGTCCCGTCAAAATCGGTCCAGCCGTTCCAGAGATTAGCCGGAACAAACAGACAGACAGACAGACGGACAGACAGACAAAAATTAAAAAAAATGTTATTTTGGTCTATGTGCTGTGTATACAGACTTACGCATTTAGTAAAAAGTTGTTATTTTATTATTACAAACAGACACTCCAATTTTATTTATTTGTATGTATAGAAGATGTTTAGTCTAAATAAAGTAGCCTAAGTTACTCCTTATATCATCAGCTACCGATCAGTGAAAGTCCCGTCAAAATCGGTCCAGCCGTTCCAGAGATTAGCCGGAACAAACAGACAGACAGACAGACAGACAGACGGACAGACAGACAAAAATTAAAAAAAATGTTATTTTAGTCTTTGTGCTGTGTATACAGACTTACGCATTTAGTAAAAAGTTGTTATTTTATTATTACAAACAGACACTCCAATTTTATTTATTTGTATAGATGTATGTATGTATGTATAGAAGATGTATAGACTAAATAAAGTAGCCTAAGTTACTCCTTATATCATCAGCTACCGATCAGTGAAAGTCCCGTCAAAATCGGTCCAGCCGTTCCAGAGATTAGCCGGAACAAACAGACAGACAGACAGACAGACGGACAGACAGACAAAAATTAAAAAAAATATTATTTTGGTCTATGTGCTGTGTATACAGACTTACGCATTTAGTAAAAAGTTGTTATTTTATTATTACAAACAGACACTCCAATTTTATTTATTTGTATAGATGTATAGATGTGCTGTGTACACAGACTTACGCATTTATTTATTTGTATAGATGTATAGACTAAATAAAAGTAGCCTAAGTTACTCCTTATATCATCAGCTACCTATCGGTGAAAGTCCCGTCAAAATCGGTCCAGCCGTTCCAGAGATTAGCCGGAACAAACAGACAGACAGACAGACAGACAGACGGACAGACAGACAAAAATTAAAAAAAAATGTTATTTTGGTCTATGTGCTGTGTATACAGACTTACGCATTTAGTAAAAAGTTGTTATTTTATTATTACAAACAGACACTCCAATTTTATTTATTTGTATAGATGTATAGATGTATAGAAGATGTGCTGTGTATACAGACTTACGCATTTATTTATTTGTATAGATGTATAGACTAAATAAAATTAGCCTAAGTTACTCCTTATATCATCAGCTACCTATCGTTGAAAGTCCCGTCAAAATCGGTCCAGCCGTTCCAGAGATTAGCCGGAACAAACAGACAGACAGACAGACAGACAGACAAAAATTAAAAAAAATGTTATTTTAGTCTATGTGATGTGTATACAGACTTACGCATTTAGTAAAAAGTTGTTATTTTATTATTACAAACAGACACTCCAATTTTATTTATTTGTATAGATGTATAGATGTATAGATGTGCTGTGTACACAGACTTACGCATTTATTTATTTGTATAGATGTATAGACTAAATAAAAGTAGCTTATGTTACTCCTTATATCATCAGCTACCTATCGGTGAAAGTCCCGTCAAAATCGGTCCAGCCGTTCCAGAGATTAGCCGGAACAAACAGACAGACAGACAGACAGACAGACGGACAGACAGACAAAAATTAAAAAAAATGTTATTTTAGTCTATGTGCTGTGTATACAGACTTACGCATTTAGTAAAAAGTTGTTATTTTATTATTACAAACAGACACTCCAATTTTATTTATTTGTATAGATGTATAGATGTGCTGTGTACACAGACTTACGCATTTATTTATTTGTATAGATGTATAGACTTAATAAAAGTAGCCTAAGTTACTCCTTATATCATCAGCTACCTATCGGTGAAAGTCCCGTCAAAATCGGTCCAGCCGTTCCAGAGATTAGCCGGAACAAACAGACAGACAGACAGACAGACGGACAGACAGACAAAAATTAAAAAAAATGTTATTTTGGTCTATGTGCTGTGTATACAGACTTAAGCATTTAGTAAAAAGTTGTTATTTTATTATTACAAACAGACACTCCAATTTTATTAATTTGTATGTATAGAAGATGTATAGACTAAATAAAGTAGCCTAAGTTACTCCTTATATCATCAGCTACCTATCAGTGAAAGTCCCGTCAAAATCGGTCCAGCCGTTCCAGAGATTAGCCGGAACAAACAGACAGACAGACAGACGGACAGACAGACAAAAATTAAAAAAAATGTTATTTTGGTCTATGTGCTGTGTATACAGACTTACGCATTTAGTAAAAAGTTGTTATTTTATTATTACAAACAGACACTCCAATTTTATTTATTTGTATGTATAGAAGATGTTTAGTCTAAATAAAGTAGCCTAAGTTACTCCTTATATCATCAGCTACCGATCAGTGAAAGTCCCGTCAAAATCGGTCCAGCCGTTCCAGAGATTAGCCGGAACAAACAGACAGACAGACAGACAGACAGACGGACAGACAGACAAAAATTAAAAAAAATGTTATTTTAGTCTTTGTGCTGTGTATACAGACTTACGCATTTAGTAAAAAGTTGTTATTTTATTATTACAAACAGACACTCCAATTTTATTTATTTGTATAGATATAGATGTATAGATGTATAGAAGATGTGCTGTGTATACAGACTTACGCATTTATTTATTTGTATAGATGTATAGACTAAATAAAAGTAGCCTAAGTTACTCCTTATATCATCAGCTACCTATCGGTGAAAGTCCCGTCAAAATCGGTCCAGCTGTTCCAGAGATTAGCCAGAACAAACAGAAAGACAGACAGACAGACGGACAGACAGACAAAAATTAAAAAAAATGTTATTTTGGTCTATGTGCTGTGTATACAGACTTACGCATTTAGTAAAAAGTTGTTATTTTATTATTACAAACAGACACTCCAATTTTATTTATTTGTATAGATGTGCTGTGTACACAGACTTACGCATTTATTTATTTGTATAGATGTATAGACTAAATAAAAGTAGCCTAAGTTACTCCTTATATCATCAGCTACCTATCGGTGAAAGTCCCGTCAAAATCGGTCCAGCCGTTCCAGAGATTAGCCGGAACAAACAGAAAGACAGACAGACAGACGGACAGACAGACAAAAATTAAAAAAAATGTTATTTTAGTCTATGTGCTGTGTATACAGACTTACGCATTTAGTAAAAAGTTGTTATTTTATTATTACAAACAGACACTCCAATTTTATTTATTTGTATAGATGTATAGATAATAGATGTGCTGTGTACACAGACTTACGCATTTATTTATTTGTATAGATGTATAGACTAAATAAAAGTAGCCTAAGTTACTCCTTATATCATCAGCTACCTATCGGTGAAAGTCCCGTCAAAATCGGTCCAGCTGTTCCAGAGATTAGCCAGAACAAACAGAAAGACAGACAGACAGACGGACAGACAGACAAAAATTAAAAAAAATGTTATTTTAGTCTATGTGCTGTGTATACAGACTTACGCATTTAGTAAAAAGTTGTTATTTTATTATTACAAACAGACACTCCAATTTTATTTATTTGTATAGATGTATAGATGTATAGAAGATGTGCTGTGTATACAGACTTACGCATTTATTTATTTGTATAGATGTATAGACTAAATAAAATTAGCCTAAGTTACTCCTTATATCATCAGCTACCTATCGTTGAAAGTCCCGTCAAAATCGGTCCAGCCGTTCCAGAGATTAGCCGGAACAAACAGACAGACAGACAGACAGACAGACAAAAATTAAAAAAAATGTTATTTTAGTCTATGTGATGTGTATACAGACTTACGCATTTAGTAAAAAGTTGTTATTTTATTATTACAAACAGACACTCCAATTTTATTTATTTGTATAGATGTATAGATGTATAGATGTGCTGTGTACACAGACTTACGCATTTATTTATTTGTATAGATGTATAGACTAAATAAAAGTAGCCTAAGTTACTCCTTATATCATCAGCTACCTATCGGTGAAAGTCCCGTCAAAATCGGTCCAGCCGTTCCAGAGATTAGCCGGAACAAACAGAAAGACAGACAGACAGACAGACAGACAGACAAAAATTAAAAAAAATGTTATTTTAGTCTATGTGATGTGTATACAGACTTACGCATTTAGTAAAAAGTTGTTATTTTATTATTACAAACAGACACTCCAATTTTATTTATTTGTATAGATGTATAGATGTATAGATGTGCTGTGTACACAGACTTACGCATTTATTTATTTGTATAGATGTATAGACTAAATAAAAGTAGCTTATGTTACTCCTTATATCATCAGCTACCTATCGGTGAAAGTCCCGTCAAAATCGGTCCAGCCGTTCCAGAGATTAGCCGGAACAAACAGACAGACAGACAGACAGACAGACGGACAGACAGACAAAAATTAAAAAAAATGTTATTTTAGTCTATGTGCTGTGTATACAGACTTACGCATTTAGTAAAAAGTTGTTATTTTATTATTACAAACAGACACTCCAATTTTATTTATTTGTATAGATGTATAGATGTGCTGTGTACACAGACTTACGCATTTATTTATTTGTATAGATGTATAGACTTAATAAAAGTAGCCTAAGTTACTCCTTATATCATCAGCTACCTATCGGTGAAAGTCCCGTCAAAATCGGTCCAGCCGTTCCAGAGATTAGCCGGAACAAACAGACAGACAGACAGACAGACGGACAGACAGACAAAAATTAAAAAAAATGTTATTTTGGTCTATGTGCTGTGTATACAGACTTAAGCATTTAGTAAAAAGTTGTTATTTTATTATTACAAACAGACACTCCAATTTTATTAATTTGTATGTATAGAAGATGTATAGACTAAATAAAGTAGCCTAAGTTACTCCTTATATCATCAGCTACCTATCAGTGAAAGTCCCGTCAAAATCGGTCCAGCCGTTCCAGAGATTAGCCGGAACAAACAGACAGACAGACAGACGGACAGACAGACAAAAATTAAAAAAAATGTTATTTTGGTCTATGTGCTGTGTATACAGACTTACGCATTTAGTAAAAAGTTGTTATTTTATTATTACAAACAGACACTCCAATTTTATTTATTTGTATGTATAGAAGATGTTTAGTCTAAATAAAGTAGCCTAAGTTACTCCTTATATCATCAGCTACCGATCAGTGAAAGTCCCGTCAAAATCGGTCCAGCCGTTCCAGAGATTAGCCGGAACAAACAGACAGACAGACAGACAGACAGACGGACAGACAGACAAAAATTAAAAAAAATGTTATTTTAGTCTTTGTGCTGTGTATACAGACTTACGCATTTAGTAAAAAGTTGTTATTTTATTATTACAAACAGACACTCCAATTTTATTTATTTGTATAGATATAGATGTATAGATGTATAGAAGATGTGCTGTGTATACAGACTTACGCATTTATTTATTTGTATAGATGTATAGACTAAATAAAAGTAGCCTAAGTTACTCCTTATATCATCAGCTACCTATCGGTGAAAGTCCCGTCAAAATCGGTCCAGCTGTTCCAGAGATTAGCCAGAACAAACAGAAAGACAGACAGACAGACGGACAGACAGACAAAAATTAAAAAAAATGTTATTTTGGTCTATGTGCTGTGTATACAGACTTACGCATTTAGTAAAAAGTTGTTATTTTATTATTACAAACAGACACTCCAATTTTATTTATTTGTATAGATGTGCTGTGTACACAGACTTACGCATTTATTTATTTGTATAGATGTATAGACTAAATAAAAGTAGCCTAAGTTACTCCTTATATCATCAGCTACATATCGGTGAAAGTCCCGTCAAAATCGGTCCAGCCGTTCCAGAGATTAGCCGGAACAAACAGAAAGACAGACAGACAGACGGACAGACAGACAAAAATTAAAAAAAATGTTATTTTAGTCTATGTGCTGTGTATACAGACTTACGCATTTAGTAAAAAGTTGTTATTTTATTATTACAAACAGACACTCCAATTTTATTTATTTGTATAGATGTATAGATAATAGATGTGCTGTGTACACAGACTTACGCATTTATTTATTTGTATAGATGTATAGACTAAATAAAAGTAGCCTAAGTTACTCCTTATATCATCAGCTACCTATCGGTGAAAGTCCCGTCAAAATCGGTCCAGCTGTTCCAGAGATTAGCCAGAACAAACAGAAAGACAGACAGACAGACGGACAGACAGACAAAAATTAAAAAAAATGTTATTTTAGTCTATGTGCTGTGTATACAGACTTACGCATTTAGTAAAAAGTTGTTATTTTATTATTACAAACAGACACTCCAATTTTATTTATTTGTATAGATGTATAGATAATAGATGTGCTGTGTACACAGACTTACGCAGTTATTTATTTGTATAGATGTATAGACTAAATAAAAGTAGCCTAAGTTACTCCTTATATCATCAGCTACCTATCGGTGAAAGTCCCGTCAAAATCGGTCCAGCTGTTCCAGAGATTAGCAAGAACAAACAGAAAGACAGACAGACAGACGGACAGACAGACAAAAATTAAAAAAAATGTTATTTTGGTCTATGTGCTGTGTATACAGACTTACGCATTTAGTAAAAAGTTGTTATTTTATTATTACAAACAGACACTCCAATTTTATTTATTTGTATAGATGTATAGATGTGCTGTGTACACAGACTTACGCATTTATTTATTTGTATAGATGTATAGACTAAATAAAAGTAGCCTAAGTTACTCCTTATATCATCAGCTACCTATCGGTGAAAGTCCCGTCAAAATCGGTCCAGCCGTTCCAGAGATTAGCCGGAACAAACAGACAGACAGACAGACAGACAGACGGACAGACAGACAAAAATTAAAAAAAATGTTATTTTGGTCTATGTGCTGTGTATACAGACTTACGCATTTAGTAAAAAGTTGTTATTTTATTATTACAAACAGACACTCCAATTTTATTTATTTGTATAGATGTATAGAAGATGTGCTGTGTATACAGACTTACGCATTTATTTATTTGTATAGATGTATAGACTAAATAAAATTAGCCTAAGTTACTCCTTATATCATCAGCTACCTATCGTTGAAAGTCCCGTCAAAATCGGTCCAGCCGTTCCAGAGATTAGCCGGAACAAACAGACAGACAGACAGACAGACAGACAAAAATTAAAAAAAATGTTATTTTAGTCTATGTGATGTGTATACAGACTTACGCATTTAGTAAAAAGTTGTTATTTTATTATTACAAACAGACACTCCAATTTTATTTATTTGTATAGATGTATAGACTAAATAAAAGTAGCCTAAGTTACTCCTTATATCATCAGCTACCTATCGGTGAAAGTCCCGTCAAAATCGGTCCAGCCGTTCCAGAGATTAGCCGGAACAAACAGACAGACAGACAGACAGACGGACAGACAGACAAAAATTAAAAAAAATGTTATTTTGGTCTATGTGCTGTGTATACAGACTTAAGCATTTAGTAAAAAGTTGTTATTTTATTATTACAAACAGACACTCCAATTTTATTTATTTGTATGTATAGAAGATGTTTAGTCTAAATAAAGTAGCCTAAGTTACTCCTTATATCATCAGCTACCGATCAGTGAAAGTCCCGTCAAAATCGGTCCAGCCGTTCCAGAGATTAGCCGGAACAAACAGACAGACAGACAGACAGACAGACGGACAGACAGACAAAAATTAAAAAAAATGTTATTTTAGTCTATGTGCTGTGTATACAGACTTACGCATTAAGTAAAAAGTTGTTATTTTATTATTACAAACAGACACTCCAATTTTATTTATTTGTATGTATGTATGTATAGAAGAGGTTTAGTCTAAATAAAGTAGCCTAAGTTACTCCTTATATCATCAGCTACCGATCAGTGAAAGTCCCGTCAAAATCGGTCCAGCCGTTCCAGAGATTAGCCGGAACAAACAGACAGACAGACAGACAGACAGACGGACAGACAGACAAAAATTAAAAAAAATGTTATTTTAGTCTATGTGCTGTGTATACAGACTTACGCATTTAGTAAAAAGTTGTTATTTTATTATTACAAACAGACACTCCAATTTTATTTATTTGTATAGATGTATAGAAGATGTGCTGTGTATACAGACTTACGCATTTATTTATTTGTATAGATGTATAGACTAAATAAAAGTAGCCTAAGTTACTCCTTATATCATCAGCTACCTATCGGTGAAAGTCCCGTCAAAATCGGTCCAGCCGTTCCAGAGATTAGCCGGAACAAACAGACAGACAGACAGACAGACAGACGGACAGACAGACAAAAATTAAAAAAAATGTTATTTTAGTCTATGTGCTGTGTATACAGACTTACGCATTTAGTAAAAAGTTGTTATTTTATTATTACAAACAGACACTCCAATTTTATTTATTTGTATGTATAGAAGATGTTTAGTCTAAATAAAGTAGCCTAAGTTACTCCTTATATCATCAGCTACCGATCAGTGAAAGTCCCGTCAAAATCGGTCCAGCCGTTCCAGAGATTAGCCGGAACAAACAGACAGACAGACAGACAGACAGACGGACAGACAGACAAAAATTAAAAAAAATGTTATTTTAGTCTATGTGCTGTGTATACAGACTTACGCATTTAGTAAAAAGTTGTTATTTTATTATTACAAACAGACACTCCAATTTTATTTATTTGTATGTATGTATGTATAGAAGAGGTTTAGTCTAAATAAAGTAGCCTAAGTTACTCCTTATATCATCAGCTACCGATCAGTGAAAGTCCCGTCAAAATCGGTCCAGCCGTTCCAGAGATTAGCCGGAACAAACAGACAGACAGACAGACAGACAGACGGACAGACAGACAAAAATTAAAAAAAATGTTATTTTAGTCTATGTGCTGTGTATACAGACTTACGCATTTAGTAAAAAGTTGTTATTTTATTATTACAAACAGACACTCCAATTTTATTTATTTGTATAGATGAAATTTGAATGAATTTATGCCTTAAAAAAATTTTTTTTTTGTTTGGTAATCACTTTGAAATTTATGAAACTCGATAACCGATCTAAGAAAAATATAGTAAGACACATGATCTGAAATAAATTACAAAATATATTGTAGTGAAGCTTTACTTTGCTTGTGTTGTTCAACATGAAACGGAAATCTTTCTTCAAGCCTTCTTCGCCGAAGCCGTAATGTCGGCTAAAGGTGATCGCACATTTGTAAGAACCGAACGTGCCGACCGAAAGTAATTTAGAATTATTTGAATTAAATTCTATAACACATAACACACGTGTCGGCATTGAATACCACCAGTGCCGCATTGGGCGTCGGAAGGCAAAACATCGTCTGTGAAATGTGAATGTGAGTGAACGCAGGGATTGTGAGCGATCAGGGGAGATGGAGGGATTGTAGGAGTGAGGAGTTGTGTGTGAAAGGTGTGAATGTAGGTATGACGACTGATAGGTGTGTGTGGAGACTACCACCTAGTCTGGGACAGTGGCCGTAAGTTGATAATGGTGTTTATAAATATAACGATTTATAAGAGTTTTGTGATGAAACCTACGTAAATAAAGTTCCTTTTGAGTTTGAGTTTGTCCTAAGTTGGGCAAGCAGGCCACGGATCTGCGAAGTGGTGGTTTAGTAGGCCGCGCGGCTAGCCGCCTAGTCGGCCAGCCGCTAGTGCGTACAGAGGCTTAGTCCCCAACGCAGGGTATCCATGATATTTGACCGGGGACACCTTGATACAAAGGTGGCACGTAGACAAGACGTTGGCTTATGACCGTATCAATAAATACATGTCGTGATAAACATGGTAGCTCACATTAATTGCGCACCCCCTAAATAAACATACAACGGTCGGGCATTAACCTAATTCCCTTACATTTAATAACAGCAGAAAACATTAAAAATTCAACGCACCTTCCAAAACATTATTGCATGTGGTTTAGTTGTTTAGTTGGAACAAGCTATTAAAACGAATAGCTAAATTGCGATGGCACGAGAATAATAAACAATCAAGGTTTTGTAACAGTTATGGACACCGTGCACACACACGTTCACTACCCCATTCTATCCTGAGGGTGCCGTAATAGCCAACTAAAGGTAATGACACAACAGAAAACCTAGCCGCAAGAGAAGGAAAACTTGAAACAAAACCCTTTGCCAACCGTTCTGGCCAGCGAGGCACAGTAGGCTAATTTCCCTTGTGTAATTGGAGGAGGCCAGTTCAGCAAAGGGTCTTTTCCGGGCTGAGATGTGTAGACACCAGAATACAAAGGTAACAAAGAACACTACAGCTATAACGAAAGCATCGATATATTTACTGATACTGTGTTCAAAATCCCAAGAAACTAAGCAATAGTAGGCTAATTACCCTCCATGTGTTGGAGGAGGACTCAGCAATGAGTAATTTTCTTTAATCGGCTCTTACGGCACCCTCAGGGTGGAATAGGGTCACCACACGGACTGTATATATTATGTATGTCACAAATTTACTACGGCGTAGCAATTTCGTAGCGCGTAGCACTGTGTTTTGAAATAAGTAATTATGAATTCTACAACTGTAATTTGCAAGAAGCCATAACATTTTAAAGGTGTAGTATATGTGAGATTACATGTTTTATGTTGTTCATTATATAATCATATTGCTGTATAACTAGGCAGTAAATAAAATAAGTCGTTCACAACCATTTCTAGAACGCTACCTACGTTGTAAATCAATTAAATGTAAATCAAGAGAAGGAAAACTTGATAGAAATACCTTGGCAACCTGTCTTATCAGCGTGGCATATTATGATAATTTTCCTTCATGAATTTGGAGTCAGTAGTGGGCAATTTACGGGCTGAGACGACAAATGCGCTGGGTTTTCAGTTAGTGAGGGGGTTGAGTGCATGCGCCTCCTTTTTATCACGTGTACATAGTTCGGTTCATGGGTTGGGCAATGTCTTTGAATAATAACCGCCTCGTTGGCCTTAAAGTTGGATGTGCCGCCTTTGAATTACGGGGTTCTGGGTTCAATTCCGGGGCCACTTGGTCTGAGTCCGAGTGTAATTTGTGTTCGTGAATTTCATGTTTGTAAACTGCCCCCGTGATACAGTTTATAAAATACTGCAGGGGTTACGTTAAAACACGATGTTACTCGCCGCGTTACAAGATTACACTCCGGGAAACATTTAAAAATTAAAAAATACCGCCAATTTTTTTATTTTTATGTTGTCTGGAGACAGCATGCAGTCTGTATCTGTCACCACATGGATCTTTTTTTTCTTTTTAACCTTTATACTTTCTCAGTTAGGAATGGCCAGTGATTGAATTAATACACAAAAATACCCGTAGGCACGTTTTTAATTATTTAAATGAACGGTACAAAAAGAAAATAACAACTTTAAGATAATTTTATTACGCTCGTCTTAAGGGGAACTAATTAAGAGTGAAATTAAGGTTAATTCATACTCGCAATTAAAATTAAGCAAAACTTAATCTGACACGTAATTACTTCCCTGTCTCTCAGGACAGTTTTAATTATTTTTGCCGTGACGGCTGTACGAAGTTCTCCTTTGCTGAAATTTGAGTTTCAGACATTAAAAATATAAATTTCTTAACCCGTGAAATGGGTTGAACCTGTGATTTTGAACAGAAACCGCTCAGTTCTGGAAAAAAATTGGTTTTAGTAGTATTTACACGGTGCTAATGCCGTTACATCCCCATTCCATCATGGGGGTGTCGTAAGAACCGACAAAATTAAATGACAAAGCATGTATAGTTTTTGCCCTCCCAGCAGATTTTAGATGATTAAACTATAATTTTACTGGTTAATATTGCAAAAGATTAGAACAAGCTACCAGGACCATGGAAATAACATTTTAGGTGAATTATATCAACAGTTACGTATATAGTAGTGTTACCCAGACTCGGAGCAAGTGCCTCTGGGTTAGACAAAAAGACTTCCCCAACCCCGGAATCGAGCCCGGGACCCGTTAATCTAAAGGCGGCACATCTAACCCCTAGGCAAATGAGTGTGAGCGCCACAGGGCCAACGGCTCAGCTTTCGTTAATTATTTTTCTTTATTTGTGGGTACTAAAAACTGAGGTTACATTTGTTATGTGCGATAAATACCTTCGTTAGTACAAGACTGTATCTCAGTTATTAACGCACAACTCCAGTGATGAGGCGTATCTCCCCAAAACCTTAGACTAATAAATATAGTTCTGTGTGCGCGTGTGCCTATCAAGTGAAACGTTTTGTAGTAAAAGAATTCAGGTTTTAAAAGGTTTTCTATTTCATCATAAGATAGTGTTTGAAACATGTACAGAACTGGCTACCTGTTCTTCCCACGTATCCCATTATCTAAGAGTCCGTGGGATTACATCAATATTTTTATTTCATTTTCCTTATTTTGAAATGAAAATGCTTGAAACTATGATAAAAGTTGTGTTTATAAATAGTGTCAAACTTTGGTATACATACTAGTATAAAAATCTGATAATATCGGTCCGTTTATTTTAGTGTAGGCCATATCTTCTTATATTATATATAAATTAATGTTTGTCTGTATGTTCTTTATAGAATCGTAAACTATGCATTTGATCATGTGATGATTTTGTCACGACGGTTTCTGAACAAAACTGCCTCTTTGGTCTTGGGATTGGATGTGCCGCCTATGGATCAACGGGTCCCGGGTTTAATTCCGGGCTCGGGCAAGTGTCTTTGTCTAAACCAGAGGCTCTTGCTCTGAGTCTGGGTATCGTGTGTGTTCGTGATTTTTTTATATAAAAAAAGAAAATTTGTGTAATGTCTTTCCTTCAAATTGATTTTAGTTACTGACGTAACAACGCCCGCAAGGTACAGCTAGTTATCGATAAAAATAAACTGCTGCCAACCAACATACTCGAATGTTGTTTGTTGACCAAATTTCCTTTATCTCACTACCAAAACATAATATCTCCCGAGAATAACAGTCAACCTACGCATTATTGTCCCCACTTTACAAACTTTTCCTAACTTGCAGCTGTCAATAAAAATAACAAGAACGTCAAATTAAAAAAGGATTTGTTATTTATAGAAAAAGGACACTTACGAAAATATATTTTCTACTAAAATTATTCACCCGCGTGGAGATGGAAAATTGTGATAATGATGATAGTTAGTATGTAATTACGTCATCCGATTTTGTTTTTACTTCTCCATCGTCATCATTTCAGCCAAACGACGACCACTGCTGGACATAGGCCTCCCCCATGGGGGGGGGGTTGCCATCATCGCCACGGATGGCAGGCGGTTGGCGATCGCAGTATCGGGCTACTGTAATTAGCCTGCTGTGATATGGTGGCAGTCACCCAAAGGGCAATGGAGAGGGCTATGCTCGGAGTTTCCCTGCGAGATCGAATCAGAAATGAGGAGATACGCAGGAAAACCAGGGTCACCGACATAGCCCACCGGATTGCCAAACTTAAGTGGCAGTGGGCAGGGCACATAGCTCGCAGGACCGACGCCCGATGGGGCAGAAAAGTCCTCGAGTGGCGACCGCGTTCCGGCAGGCGCAGTGCTGGTAGGCCTCCCACACGGTGGACCGACGACCTGGTTAAGGTCGCCGGAAAGCAGTGGATGCGGGCGGCCCAGGACCGGCCTTTGTGGAGATCCTTGGGGGAGGCCTATGTCCAGCAGTGGACGTCTGTTGGCTGAAATGATGATGATGATGAATGATGAATGATATGGTGGCCAGACGAGTTGGCACAGTATTTCGGTTCAAGTTTTTCTTCTCTTGTTAGGTTTTTGGCCTTGCTCTTCTCTTTTGTTTGGCTCTTACACCTCTTGCGACGTCCTTAGGACGGAAAGAGAGCGTAAATTAAAATATATAAGACTAGTGACCCGCCCCGGCTTCGCACGGGTGCAATGATAAACCTCTAAATTTATCAGTGTTTCTCCAAAATATTATGGATGTTTTATATAAATAAACTTTCCTCTTGAATCACTCTATCTATTAAAAAAACCGCTTCAAAATCCGTTGCGTAGTTTTCAAAATTTAACCATACATAGGGACGGGCAGACGTCAGCGACTTTGTTTTATAATATGTAGTGATATTACTACTACGACAACATATTTTTATCGCCGGACTTATTCCTTTTGTCGGCTTTTATGTAATTATTAATATGTTTTTATCATTCACTTATTTAAACTATTATTGGCAATACGGAACATTTCCACCATGGTTGCTACACAAAAAAAAGAGTAAACCATAGCGGATACTCCGTTTAGGAGCTTTGACACCACAAGGACACAGGCAGAAATATCAAACTTATTTTTTTTTTCATCGGGTGTTACCGATGAGTAGGGAAACTGAAAGACTTATTTGACTATTTGAAGTGTTTCTAGAAACTTATTCACATAGACTTTTTTATTCTATGTGAATAAGCAAAAGATTATTTTGAAAACTTATTATTAAATCTGTAAAAGATTTATGCCACTAGTATATCAATTTTATTTAAAACATTAGTCATTAAACCAAAAGCAGAAAAATAACTTATGCTATATAATATAATAGCTTTTTTAAAATGCAAACCCTGTTCTAACGCTCCAACAACAGTAACATTTCAATACCGGAGCTCGTGCTAATTAAACATAATCCGGTGGTATTTATTAATTAAAACGTTGGCAACACAGAAACTGCGGGGTTGCTATAAAGCACCCCTAATTGGGCCGCCCAAACTTTTGCCTTAAACTATTTACTTATTACGCGTGTTGCACGTTTGGCTCATTTGAACTATCGATAAACTGGAATCATTTCATACCAGAATTATAGGCGAGGAGTTCGCAATATATTATACAATGGTGCAAAATATTGGCTCAGTCGTTTGTTCGATCTGTAACCGTCTTACTAGTTGCACCCCGTGGTTCCACCCGCGTGGTGATGGAAAATTGTGATGATGATAGAAAGTATTTTATTATTTCGTCAGACTTTTTGACACTAGGGCCTACTTACTTAACACTTATCGTAATTGTCATCATCATTTCAGCCAAAAGACGTCCACTGTTGGACATAGGCCTCCCCCAAGGATTTCCACAAAGGCCAGTCCTGGGCTGGCCGCATCCATCGCTTTCCGGCGACTTTAACCAGGTCATCAGTCCACCGTGTGGGAGGCCTACCAGCACTGTGCTTTCCGTAACGCGGTCGCCACTCAAGGAATTTTTTGCCCCATTGGGCGTCAGTCCTGCGCTGACCCTGGTTTGCCTGCGTATCTACTCATTTCTGATTCGATCTCGCAGGGAAACTCCGAGCATAGCCCTCTCCATTGCCCTTTGGGTGACTTTGAGGCTTCTAACGGAGTCCATAGTGAGCGACTACTTAAGTTTATCATTTACCTGTTTGGTTCGACTACTGTCAGCTTGCAGAGATGTTTACATTCTGATAAATATAACCACGAAATTAATTAATCATATTATTATTAGTACATTTTATCAACAATAGTCCAAACAAATCTTATTAATCTCTATGTGTCGATAGTTTTTTATCGACTTTATGTCGGGACTGCACTAGTCGTTCCAATTTAATTTGACTTATAGTCTGAATCCGCACGTGGGCCTAATAAGCAAAGAGCTGAAAGTTGTTGTGCTGCTAGTTTTACGAGTTCCTGCCCCATTTACCAACAAATATGTGTAACATTATCCGTGTGGTGATGAAGTAAGAATACTTGTCACCACCCCATTCCATTCTGAGGGTGTTTTAAGAGGCATAAGTAAATAATTTGGCGGAAAATCTAGTAGCAAGTGAAGGATAACATGAGACAAAACTAGCCAGCGTGGCATAGTAGGCTAATAATACTACTCTGACTACTACTACTATTACTACTACTCTGACTACTACTTGTAGTGTATTGCGCGGCACTAGCGCCGCTTGATGTTCGTCAGTCAATAAACGATCGGTCAACTGGACGCACGCCTTTTATTTACATATCACTACTACTACTACTACTACTACTACTACGACTACTCTGACTACGACTACTCTGACTACGACTACTCTGACTACGACTACTCTGACTACGACTACTCTGACTACGACTACTCTGACTACGACTACTCTGACTACGACTACTCTGACTACGACTACTCTGACTACGACTACTCTGACTACGACTACTCTGACTACTACTACTACTCTGACTACTACTGACTCAGTTGTGAGCCATTTATGGACTGAGCCCATAAATGGCCCACAACTGAGTCGGGTCTCCTCTCGTCACAGGGCGGGTAATTAGCTTACTGTGCCACGCTGGCCAGACGGGTTGTCAAAGGGTTTCGTATCAGGTTTTCTCTTTCAGCTATGTTTTCAGTCTTGTGCCATTTCCTTTTGTCGGTCTTACGACACCCTCAGGATGGAATGGGGTGGTGAAACTATGTATTCTAAATCCGTCACCACACTGCAAGTAGCCTTAGTGCCCTCCTTTAAATTGAGGAGACCCGATCCGATAGTGTGTCTTTAGCGGACAAAAGCATCATCATCGACTCGACCTATAAATGACCTACTGCCAAATCAGTAGCCTGCTGTGCCACCCTGGCCTGACGAGTTGGCATAACTCTTGCATTCCTTTAGTCCTTATAACACTCTCACAACGGTATAGGCTGAAGTAAAAAGGGTACTTTATTCATTTGTGAGAGATGTGGAATGATCTACCTCCCGAAGTGTTTCCTCTGCGCTACAACATGGGGCTCTTCAAAAGAGGTGTTTACAGGCATCTTAAAGGTCGGCAACGCATCTTCTCCCGTTATGTTGCAGATGTCCTGGGCGACGGTGACCACTTTCCATCAGGTGGACCGCCAGCTCGTGTGTCGTCTTATAATATAAAAAAGGCACCAAAAATGTTTTAGAAATTGGCTTCATTAACCTGGATAAATAATATGCGATATGATCAAAGACATTATCATTTTACCTTTTTTGGATTTACTTAAGAGAAGCCTAATTAGGTAAGCCGTGCGATAAATTCTTTGTAAAAATATTGTCAATGATTTATCTTTCATATTCATCATTTTGGAATTAATTATTACACGAAATGATGTGATATTCCTATTTCTTTAAGACTTTTTCGTTTGTAACGCTTTTGTATTAGGTTCGTCTTTTTACCATCTCAAACCATAGCTGATTTGAGCTTCCGCCAATAACATGGATGGTGGTGCCACGTTGAACAAATGAAACCCTTTTTAAGGGAAATCCATTAAAAGTGTTTAATTTCATTCTTTAATTAATATTATAAAGCTGCAGAGTTTGTTTTTTTTAACGCGCTAAGCTCTGGAACAACTGGTCCGATTTAAAAAATAGAGGGTCCGCAAAAAAATGTGATTTTGTAAAATGGAAAACCTATTTATGCGTGCGCTGCTAAAACGATAGACATTATAACAAAATGATGTACTACGAGTTTGTAAATCTTATTAGGATCTACAAAAAAGAGCACATACACACTTTAGTCACAATAACCGCTTTTATGTTCATACAAATATAAAATCGTCTGAAGAAAGATAGAAAACCTAAGGCTTCATTAGTGAACACTTTATTCATTTGGAATTGTAACAACCACTTTTTTGAATAGTGTAATTATAACCTGAATCACTGGGGCAGTTTCATCATCATCATTTCCACCTTGCATGTGGTCGTATATATTTACATGTTGCCAAACACGTGTAACTAGTGTTCCATAAATACCCATTGTTACGATTTCTCTTTGTGGAGTTTACTATAAGTGGAATAGTGTAATTAAATATAGAATATTCACGTGTGCGTGACAATTTGAATATATTAATCATTGACGAAGTAATTGTTGTGACACATATTCATTTACTGGTTTATTACAATGTATGTATGTATCATCATCATGTATTATCATCATCATACATGATGATGATATAATAATATATTAAAATAATTTCAAAGTTGAACATTTCAAATGATTAGTCATCATCTTAAAAATCCCACAAAAGACTAACTTTTGAATTAAGCATGTTTCAAGCACATATAATTAAGTTATCCTATTGTGTAAAAATATAGCCCACAGGTTGCCAAACTTAACTGGCAGTGGGCAGAGCACATAGCGCGCAGGACCGACGCCTGATGGGGCAGAAAAGTCCACGAGTGGCGACCGCGTTCCGGAAGGCGCTGTGTTGGTAAGCCCCCACCCTCCCATACGGTGGACCGATGACCTGGTTAAGGTCGCTGGAAAACGATGCGGGTGGCCCAGGACCGGCCTCTGTGGATATCCTTGGGGGAAGCCTATGTCCAGCAGTGGACGTCTTTTGGCTGAAATGATGATGATGATTGTGAAAAAAAGGAGTTTCGTATAAAGTTTTCCTTCTCATGCCTTCCTGATCATCGTATTTGCACAATCAAATCAAAATTCTTCACCATACGGAGAAAAGCTCATCAGCTCGTAAAAATCTTCAACCAAATTTATCTTTCGTAGCTAATCTTCCCCTCGATAAATGATTCATTTATCTGCCAGAGCGCAACACGCAATACTAAATACAGCCCCCGTATGACTACCGCATGTCTGTAATACAAATTCCAGTGTAATATCGGATCGGTAACGTGTTAATCTCGGGGGAATCACGTACAAGATTACATTGTGTTTGCGATCAATTCGAGCAAGTCATAGCCTCGTCGAATGTAGGTCTGTGTAAATTGTATTTCAGTAGGTTTTATATATTCTCTAGCCAACCACATGTCCGTGTGATGACATAGTATCACCACCCCATTCCACCCTGAGGGTGTCGTACGAGCCGACAAAAGGAATTAAAACTAAAAAAGGAACAACTAGCCGCAAGGGAAGGAAAACTTGTTACAAACCCTGTGCTAACCCGTCTTGCCAGCGACGCACAGTATCCTAATTTCCCTCCCAAAATTTGGAGGAGGCCTGACCTGGACATAAACATGAATACATGAACTGATAAGTAGTCAGACCACCAATCCTACTGTATCCTGATTATGATGATGACATATCCATTTAAACACATCTTGAGGCCGAAACAATTCAGCTTATCTAGAATAATGTTTTGAATTATCTCTGTTTACCTTTAGGCGATCTGACTCCGTAATTATTGTTTAAGTTACAAGTATTGTAGTTGTTGTTAGTTACGTTACGTTAAGGCATTATTATGTCCTTTATCTATATTATAATATTAATGATATCTTAAGTTTATTACACTTAAACAGTGTTTATCGAAATAATCGCGTTTAATTTACATTATTTATTTCACCAAGTTTCGAATACTTTGCAACTGTCGTGGTAACAGGAGAGACTAGATGATACTTGTCTTTATATGTACAAAGACTGCCTTGTTGGCCTAGGGGCTAGATGTGCCATGTCGCAGAAGGAGGCTGCGGGGCGGGTCGCAAAGGAGGGAGCTCCGGCTGACCCGCGCCGGACAGACGACGGAGGCAGGGGTGGAGGGGGGTCGTGGCGATGCGAACCCCTTCTGCCCTCGCCTGAGAGGCCGGTGGTGGGTCGGGGGGAACCGCCACCGACGAAAGCCTGGATGACTGAGGGCGTCCCAGTGTACCGGGACGCCCTCTCTGACAGGCGCTTGCCCGTTGCGGGCACCACGCCGTGGCGTCACAGTAGAATGCATTTACGCGAACTTGTGGCGCCCCAAGCGCGCCATGTGAGGGTATACCGCTGGGGTTTTAGTGGGTAGACGACTCTTGGGTAGACGACCCTTGTCGGAGTCCCACATAATCACCGACCTCTCCCCCGGGGGGCCGGTGGTATGCATAAAGCATTTCCCCAGCGACAACAAAAAAAGGGGGCTAGATGTGCCGACTTTAGATCAACGGGTCTCCGGTTCGAAAGTGTAAACCAGAAGCACTTGCTCCGAGTCTGGGTGTCATTTGTGTAAGTGAATTTCGTGTTTGTAAACTGCTGCCGTTGTAAAAGGGTCCCGTGCCTTCTTGTGAGTGTAAAGTAAGTAAGTAAGCCTTACATAATTTTTAAGATTATATCGCGCTTTACTTAGACGTGGTCGCTCACTATGGGCTCCATCAGAAGGCTCAAAGTCACCCTAAGGGCAATAGAGAGGGCTATGCTCGGAGTTTCCCTGCGAGATAGAATCAGAAATGAGGAGATACGCAGGAAAACCAGGGTCACCGACATAGCCCACCGGATTGCTAAACTTAAGTGGCAGTGGGCAGGGCACATAGCTCGCAGGACCGACGCCCGATGGGGCAAAAAAGTCCTCGAGTGGCGACCGCGTTCCGGAAGGCGCAGTGCTGGTAGGCCTCCCACACGGTGGACCGACGACCTGGTTAAGGTCGCCGGAAAGCAGTGAATGCGGGCGGTCCAGGACCGGCCTTTGTGGAGATCCTTGGGGGAGGCCTATGTCCAGCAGTGGATGTCTTTTGGCTGAAATGATGATGACGATCGCGCTTTAAGTACCGCAGTTAAAGTTAAATACTTTAGTCTTACTTATTTAGGCAATGAATGAAGAACGATTGACGAATAAAGTGTATAAGGCGAGTGTGAATGAAAGTGTTGGAAGGGGAAGGCCGGACGTTTCAAGACCAAATCAAAGACGTCTTGAAAAAAGGCCAGGTCAAGAGTACCCTAAACCGAAGAGCATGTATGAAGGGAATAATGATAGTGGACGAAGCGAAACAAGTATGTAAGGATCGTAGCAAGTGGAAAGAAGTAGGTAGTCTCTGCCTACCCCTACGGGAAAGAGGCATGATTATATAATAATAATTATTATTATTTAGGCATATACAAGTTAAAAAGATAAGGGGAAGATAAGATTGAATAAATATTGATATTCCAAGGAAAGCTTGGAGGATCCACTGATAGGTCGAACGTCCTCCAATTATTATTATTTTTTTTAAACGAACCATTCCATTAGATATAGCCTGTATCGTGGGGGCAGTTCACAAACATGTAATTCACCAACACAAATGACACCCAGACTCAGAGCCAGCTTAGACAAAGACACTTGCCTGACCCCGGAATCGAACCCGGAAACCGTAGATCCAAAGGTTGCACATCTAACCCCTAGGCCAACGAGGCAGTCAACCTTTTATATACCGATATATCCAAAAAAATTAAAATTTCGTTTCGAAAGGTTTCGTTCTGTAAACGTCGTTTCAGCCTTTAAATGACCCACTACTGGGGCAGACCTCCTCCAAGCTCATGGAGGGAAATTAGCCTACTGTGCGCTGGCAAGACGGGTTGGCACGGGGTTTGTATCAAGTTTTCCTTCTCTTGGGGCTAGGTGATCTGCCTCTTGCGTTCTTTTAGTCGCCTCTTACGACACCCTAAAGATGGTATGGGTTGGTGACATTGTGTATTCTAAATCCGTCACCACACGGTCTTTAAACGTAGGCAATAGGAAAGTGCAAGTAGAATTTCTGTAAGCCTCTGAGCTCTTTCGAGTTTCCCCGTCCAGTTGAAATGAGGCTGAAAGTTGCTTTTTCGTGTAAAGGCAGCTTAAGTAATTAGAACTAATTTCAAATGCAATGTTTTTTAAGTATTCCCCCTATACAGGATGTAACAGAACCCCTACTACTCCTCAACCTATAAATGACCCACTTCTTAGTCGGGCCTCCTCCCATCACAAGGAGGGTAATTAGCCTACTTTGCCACGCTGGACAGATGGGTTGGCACTGGGTTTAATTTCAAATTTACCTTCTCTTGCGACTAGGTTTTCGCTCTTGTCATTTCCTATTGTCGGCTCATACGACACCCTCAGAGCGGAACTGGTTACAGAACGTGTCCTAAATCTATTACCACACAGTCAATCGACTAATTATAATTACTAACAAATAGATGGTTTTGTTTTTAAATTACGGTACATAATGCGTATTTTTATTTCATTGTTTCAGAACTGCAACGGATAGCATCCCTGTTACCGAAATCTCAGCGCCTTATGTAAGTTTAAGTTACAGCTAGCACTGAAGTAAATTTGTGAATATAGATATTAGTATAGGATCCCGCTATACAACCTTCACCGATATGTTTAATGGATCAAAATTATTTTATTAGACATTTAGTATGTTAAAAATAAAAGAAAACGGGATTTCCTGTAAAAATCCTGGCCAGGCTATGAAAATAAAAAATTAAATCTTTATTTTCTGCTTTTTATAGGTACACGCTTATTATGATGTAGATGTTGTTAACTTGTTAATACACAGATTCTTGTCGCATCTTCATTTTCTCCCCAACACATATATTTGCAGATATTGGGTATTTTCCCCCCTTTTACCCCCGGAGTTTTTTCAGAGCTCGCTGATTTTCATGGAACATATTATTTTTAACCCCCGACGCAAAAAAAGGGGTGCTTTAAGTTTGACGTGTCTGTCTGTCAAACTTATAACAACATAGTACTGCCAACATAGTACTGCAAAAATCTACATAGGCGGACTTAATGCCTCTTGGCATTAAGTCCGCCTATGTAGATTTTTGCATAAAGGATTAAATAAATAAATGAAGCGATTTCAATATAGTTAGTAATATAATGTAGATTTTCTTAAATTGCACGTGATGCGCTTTCATTTGAGACCCCACTCGATTATATTTGCAGACATTCTGTTATTCTTCCCCTCTTTCACCCCCCCATAACTTTTAAACGACTCAACCGATTTTCATCAAACATGTCTAAGAACACTCGCCCGTAACTCACCTGTCATACAATTAGGCAAATTCTATACCAATCGAAAGTATGAAGCTCATAAAATATGCAAATGTTAGGTTGCCAATTCTTTTCCGGTCACAACTCAATACTAGCATTTTGCACCGGTCATTTGGTCACGTTTGCATATTCTATGGGCTTCATACTTTCGATTGGTATAGAATTCTTTTGCGGCCTTGTCATTTGCTACTGTCGACTCTTACGACACCCTTAGGATGAAACGGTATTCTTAATCTGCCACCACACGGAGAATAAGTATAGATATAGATAGAAAGTCGTCCAGCAGTGGACGTCTTTTGGCTGAAATGATGATGATGATGATGATGATAGATAGAAACGAAATATTCTACATCGCGGTATGAAACTAACTAAGTCACGGCAATTTGTGCACCGTTATCTTAAGGTCTGGGCAAACAGCGGACGGGGCGGGACGGCGACGCGACGCTGGCAGGACGTGAAGAGTTGTAATGTATTAGTTAATGTAGAATATATCACACAGAGCCGACGCGACGCGACCGCTACTCTCGCGCCGAGCGCGACGGCTCTATGTGACCTATTCTACATTAACTAATACATTACAACTCTTCACGTCCCGCCAGCGTCACGTCGCCGTCCCGCCCCGTCCGCTGTTTGCCCAGACCTTTAGTTAGTTGCCTCGCCTGCATTATAGTTTTGTGCCTGTATACTTTTAAATAACAATTGACCTGCCATTTTTTTTTCTTATTCTCTGTGACAATATATGAATAGTCAGTAGCATAATGAATAGAGGGTGGTCACGCACTTGGTACCACGTGTCCCCGTATTTCACACATTATTACGAGCCTTGTTGGTGATAATGTAACTTTTTCCCTTTTTAATTTAAAACACGCACGGCTCTTAATTAGTACAATGCAGTGTTTAAGGTCCGTGTTTATAATTATTACGGTTTTTTTAAGTGAAAACTTCTTTAGCGGCGTTGAGCACTTTTCTTGGCATGGGTATAAAATGTCAAACTCGCGTCAGGACACGTGACCTGATCGAAAATTCGTAAGACGGAGGGAGAGTAGACCACCGGCGCGGTGTAGGAGAGGAAGTAATATAATAATAATTAATAATCGTTATTTTTTTTCACACAACGCCATCTCGTCCCAACCTAAGCAACTTAATGCTTGTGTTATGGTAACGAGATGGATGATAAACTACTTATATACATTTTTTTTGTAAATACATACATATTATTGATAGAAAACACCCAGACCCGGAACAAATACTTGTAGGTCGTACAAATATTTCTTCCGTGCGGGAATCGAACCCGCGACATGCTGCGCAGCAGTCGATCGCTCAACCACTGCGCCAACTAAAGTGTACAATTTTTTATGTAATATAAATTGTCATTTTTGTGTACGATAGCCTATATAATATATAAAAATTGAATTTAATTATTTAAATGCTAGTACTTTTATACTGATAAATAAGAAATTCCTGCAAAATTATACTCTAACCATTTCAAAACATTGCACAACGTTACGGTTCAAGTTATCACTTCTGCCGGCACTCCCCGAGTACAACCCGTTGTTTCTTTTAATACTATGTATTTGAATATTTCGAAACTGTCCTGCGTTAGGACCGAAGGAGGTTTTATGTCTTACTGATTCTATTCATATAAAGTCTTTTCATGTAATACATACCCTTGTTAAAAAATGAGCTTCAAAGACCTACTACTACTACTATACAGCCCAGACATGACCCACCGCTGGGTCGGGCCTCCTCCAGTTTCAAGGAGGGTAACTAGGGTAACAAGTTTCCATCCCCTTGCGGATAGGTGATCTGCCTTGTAATTTCCTTTTGTCGGCTCTTACGACACCCTCAGGATGGAATGGGGTGACAATATGTATTCCAAATCCGCCCCCAAACGAAAACTACTACTACTTCATGTCGTTAGCCCACTGTGCCACACTGGACAGACAGATTGGCACAGTGCTTTAGGTTTAGGTTAAGTGTCCTTCGCTTGCTGATAGATTTTGGTCTTGTCATTTCCTTTTGTCGGCTCTTGCGATGGACTGGGATAAATATAAATATCCTTGGACATTTCACACAACGCCATCTCGTCCCAAGCTAAGCAACTTAATGCTTGTGTTATGGTAACGAGATGGATGATATAAACTACTTATATACATTTTTTTTTGTAAATACATACATATTATAGATAGAAATGACACCCAGACTCCGAGCCAGTGCCTCTGGTTTAGACAAAGACACTTGCCCGACCCCGGAATCGAACCCGGGACCCGTTGATCCAAAGGCGGCACATCTAACCACTAAACCAACTAGGCAGTCAATGGTGGGATGGTGACACAATGTACTAAAATCCACTCGGACTAATTAACGTCGATTTACGCGATATAGCCTAACCCTTACTCAAGACATATTAGTCTTCATAATCTTCACTATCACTAATCACTAACATAGTATAAAACATAGTCGCTGTCGTCTGTCCGTCCCTATGTATGCTTAAATCTTTAAAACTACGCAACGGATTTTGAAGCGGTTTTCTTTAATAGATAGAGTGATTCAAGAGGAAGGTTGCCGGGACGGGTTGCTGGTAATAATATAAAAACCGGAACATACGAATCTATTCAGCATAATCGTAATTCTCCATCAAAGTGGAGAATGCCCAAATCATGAAGATAGGATAAACAAACTCCGGTCAAATCAATTCCATAGAGTTGCATTAGCTTTTATGCGGCAAATTCATTTGGAAAGGTAACATTTAAAATTACGAACGAAATTAAGTCCACAGGGAACTCAAAACGTTCGCGTTGCTAAATTTTATGGGACAGTGGTATTTTTCTTCAACACCGCCTAAATTTGACTGTCACGACAAAATTGAGTTCTATTTATAGAAGACAATATTCCCAAATCCAATTATGATTTCGTTTTGTGGTACCCGTGTTGTTGATTTTCTGTAATAGAAATCAACCGGCAAAAGTATGTAATTAATTTTTTGAATTTGGAACTTTCAATTTTGTCAACAAGGTCACAACAGCATGATATTAGGGTTGTTTTCCATTAACTGGATCTGAACCAGACCAATACTGCCTCATCTCAAAACCCATATGCTGTAAGACGTATATTAAACTGTATGCCGCACAGGAAGTATATTTTAGATGCGACTGAAAATGTCAACTTTCCTCACAGTAAAATCACATAACGTATGTCAACGGCTTGGAGAGCCATACCAGTCCCTTTTTAATAGATGAAGAATACAAAATGTCACCAACGCATCCTACAGAAGGTGTTGTGACGGCCATTTAAGGTTTGCAAGAGGCAGCAAGAAAAGGCAAATTGATGCAAACCATTGCATTGACTGCCTCGTTGGTCTAGTGGTCAGATGTGCCGCCTTTGGATCAACGTGTCCCGGGTTCGATTCCCGGGTCGGGCAAGTGTCTTTGTCTAAACCAGAGCACTGGCTCGGAGTCTGGGTGTCATTTCTATCTATAATATGTATGTATTTACAAAAAAAAAGTATATAAGTCGTTCATCTCGTTACCATAACACAAGCATTAAGTTGCTTAGCTTGGGACGAGATGGCGTTGTGTGAAATGTCCAAGGACATTTATTTATTTATAAAAAAAAAAAACCTGTCTGGCATCAATTAACTCCGAGGAGGTTCGACTGGAGGAGGAAGTTAGTGATTTATGAACTAATATGATAATAATAATGATATAAGTTTTGAGGTGAGACGGAGCTGGTGTGGTGTAAGCCTGGTAGATGAACGCCTTCCTTTACATTTCATAGTCTCGCGTGTATGTGTGAGTGTATAATTTTTTATTTCGATAGGTATTTCAGTTACTACTTCAAATGTTTATTTTGCTCCATGAAGTTGCGTTAGTTTTAAAATATTATTTATTATTGCAGTCACGTTCAAAAACCATAACAATACAGTTTCGTGTCCCAAATCTGCTTACGTATTCGGTTAGCGGCAATGTTGCTAGATAGTTTAAAGTTTCCGGTATCCTTACTTTTTATTTATCTTGTCATATACCTAGGCCGAGCATAACCCTCTCCATTGTCCTTTTGTCATTACTGGCAACACACCTTGGTAGCCATTGATAACATATCACATATCATATCGAGATCACGTCTGAATTGAGGAGATACGCAGGCAAACCAGGGTCACTACATAGCCCACAGGATTGCCAAACTTAAACTTAAGTTTGGCAATCCTGTGGGCTATGTAGTGTGGCATTGGGCAGGGCAGAAAAGTTCTCGAGTGGCGACCGCGTTCCGGGAAGCGCAGTGCTGGTAGGCTTCCCACACGGTGGACCGACGACCTAATTAAGGTCAACGGAATGCGATGGATGTGGGCCGCTCAGGACCAGCCTTCGTGGAAATCCTTGGGGGAGGCCTATGTCCAGCAGTGGACTGCAGTATACAGCATCTTAGTTTTTAGTTAGGCTGAAATGATGATGATGATTAAATGGTTCAAATGCAGGAATTGTTTACTAAACCGTCTGTAACAAAAGCCCTATAGCCATCCGAAAGTAGCAGTTCTAATTAATTTCTTATTTAGAAGTGTAAAAGCCGATACAAGGAAAGGTCAATGCCGATAACTTAGCCGCAAGGAAATCTTGATACAAAGCCCTGTGTCTGGCCAGCGTCGCACAGTAGGCTTATTCGTTGCAGCCCATTAATGATCCACTACTAAATAAATAAATATCCTTGGACATTTAACACAACGCCATCTCGTCCCAAGCTAAGCAACTTAATGCTTGTGTTATGGTAACGAGATGGATGATACTTATGTAATTTTTTTTTTTGTAAATACATACATATCGACGTAGGAAAACGTATTTGCTGTAAGCCTCAAAAAATCGAAAATACGTTTTTTACATCATTTTGATCAGAAAAAAAATCTACGTCGATTGGTCAGACTCTCATAATTCTAACTACGAAAAAAAATCGCTTACGCCGTAAGTTTTTTGAAAAATTTAGATGTGATCTTTGCTGTAAGTCTATCAAAAACCTGTATATTTGATGCATTTGTTGCTTACGCTATTCTTCAAACAGACTTACGCCATTTTGGCAGGATGAGTTTTTTTAAAACCCAATCTTACATCATGTTATCCAGTTTTGCGAAACCTTCATCTGATGAGTTTTCGGCGGTGTAATAAATAAATCTTTGTCAGACATTAAGCCTCGCGGTCAATTTCCTTCTCAATGGCCAACTATCATGGAAATGGCTAGAAATAAACCCGTTTCCCTAAGAAGTTCAAGTACGAGATGTAAACTTTTGGGTTTTAATGACGTCGTAAATAAATCATTTAAAAAGAATCTAAATCTGCACATTTCTACTATAGCTAAGTTGTAATTTTTATAAAGAACAAGCCAAACGTGATCTATAAAAAAAGATCGATGGCAGTTGATGCTGAAAGTTCCGAAATTCCACGAACATTTGTATAGAGTGAAATTAATTGCTGATTTTATCCCAAAAAAACAAGGACCTGAAAAATCTTGTTAATTTTTTTTTTCATCTAACTGTTCAAAAGAATTTTTGGACCTAGAACATAATAATAAAACAGTAGACCGCCTACCAGATACCGATCCTCTTCATCGGATCTCATTGAGTATTTTAGAAGACATCTTTCTTTTTAATACATGCTTAAATGATGAAATTTTTTGTTATGTTAATGTCAAGTTTTAGGTTTTCTTTTTAATAAACTTTTTTTAAAATTTCATTTTATATAATATATTAAACTACTAATTACGTTCAGTGGCGAGCCATGGGGGAGGCCTACGTCCAGCAGTGGACTGAAATAGGCTGACGATGATGATGAATTACGTTTGTTACACAAACAGTGTATAATGTAATTACGTTTTGAAAGTTTACAATGAATAAATATACCAAACTTACTGTCTTTTAATTGTATAAAACTATATTTTAATACTATATTTTCCCCACCCCATTCACTTAAAACAATAACATCAAATCAAAAGAATTCTTCACTGTGGCTCACATCTATATAGTTTTACTTAAAAAAATATGTATGCCACTTACAGCATTTAAAAGTTCTAAACTTATTAGAATGTTTTGTTGCCATAGAAAATTCTTCATGGTTACAGCGTTTTATAGATTTGTAAAAAAATACTTGTTTGCTGTAAGCCAGAAAAACACTGGTATTAATTGACTAAGAAGGATATCTATTTAAGTAACTTGTAAAACAAGAAAAAATAAAAATACGTTTTTAAAATCATGTTCCTACGATGTATAGTTTTTGAGTAATGATTTTTTTTCTAATTTTAGAAATGTTTTTTGGCTCTGCTGAACATTTCGTGTTTTGAGGCTTACAGCAAATACGTTTTCCTACGTCGATATTATAGATAGAAATGACACCCAGACTCCGAGCCAGTGCCTCTGGTTTAGACAAAGACACTTGCCCGACCCCGGAATCGAACCCGGGACCCGTTGATCCAAAGGCGGCACATCTAACCACTAGACCAACGAGTCAGGCCTCCTCCAAATTGATGGAGGGAAATTAGCCGACTGTGCAACGTTGGCAAGATGGGTTGGCACAGGGCTTGTATCAAGTTTTGCTTCTCTTGTGGCTAGGTGATTTGCCTCTTGCGTTCCCTTAGTCGCCTTTTACGACACCCTCGGGATGGTATATGTTGGTGACACTGTGTAGGACATCATTGACTGCCTCGTTGGTCTAGTGGTTAGATGTGCCGCCTTTGGATCAACGGGTTCCGGGTTCGATTCCGGGGTCGGGAAAGTGTCTTTGTCTAAACCAGAGGCACTGGCTCGGAGTCTGGGTGTCATTTCTATCTATTATAAGTACGTATTTACAAAAAAAAAATGTATCTAAATAGTTTATCATCCATCTTGTTACCATAACACAAGCATTAAGTTGCTTAACTTGGGACGAGATGGCGTTGTGTGCAATGTCCAAGGATATATTTATATGTCTCCAGTGAAAGAGGGTGGGTCCCGTCGAGCTATCGTGGCACAGTTAGACTATTTCTCACCATGGAATTAGAGGACACCCGAACCAGTACGGCGTCGTTAAAGTAACGAGATGATAGCATTAATAAACATACAGCGTTCGTTTTTTCCGACCCTCATAATTTATTGTGCGATAAAATGTTTCTGCCAATAATTTGCAAATAGACTGTATATCATTTACATCATTATTCATAAATTGAACGTTCAATATTGAAAAGAATATTGGAGCGAATGGGGATCACTCCAAATAGTACTCGTTAAGCTTTCGCTTACAGATCAAATATCAAATAGGTTTTAAATGGAATTTTTAATAATGTATCTGAAAGCGCAGATAGTTGAAAGCTTTTAGCGATATTAACCAAAAGTAGCTTAAAATGAATTTAAATTAAATATTTTTCAACAGATTCCTCGCTTGTATTTAACATTATATAATTACCGACGTTTCGAATGCTTTGCAGCAGGTGTGGTAACGGGAGAAACTCGATTATTGCGAGATTCCGTGGGGCGACGGGTTTAGAATACATATTGTCACTGCCCCACTCCATCCTGAGGGTGTCATAAGAGCCTACAAAAGGAAATGACAAGGCCGAAAACCTAGCCGCAAGAGAAGGAAACTTATAACGAAATGCTGTGCCAACCCGCCTGGCTAGCGTCGCACATTAGGCTAGTTACCCTCCATGCAATGGGTGGAGGCCCGAGTCAGCAGTGGGTAATTAAAGGGCTGAGTAGTTGTAGTATACGAGATTAAAATTGTTTAATATTAATCGTATTATCGTTGTGTGATAATCAGGTAAACATTAAAAATAACTGACTGTGGTTTTTTAATATTTTACATTTTTATAAATAGTACAAAAATATATTATTAATAGTAAAATAATAATGCCTATAACCTTCCTCCATAAATGGACTATCGAACACGGAAAGATTTTTTGAAATCGGACCAGTAGTTCCTGAGCTTAGCACGTTCAAACAATCAAACTTTGCAGCTTTATAATATTATTAAGTATAACTTACAAATGCGAAAGGTTTGTATGTTTGTAACGACTAAACTCCAAAACTACTGAACCGATTTCAACATTTCTTTCAATATATGAATGCTATATTATCTCTGAATAAGTTTAGTTATATGCAAAGCCGAGATAAGCACAGGTTTGAAGTCGTGCAGGCGAAAGGCGAAACCAAATTCTTTGACAAGAAGACGATATTGTGTAATCCTATAATAAATCACATTTTTACGATTTAATATCGTGAACAATTTTCGCACTTTATTCTGTGTGAAACTACCGAACCTTGAACTTGCAGTCTCGGCTCGAGTAGAAAACGACAGAGGCTAAAGTTTGTACAAAAATCGTCTCATTGACTATTATGTTACTAGAAACTTATTACGAGAGTCGCGGTAATTTTTTGTTTTTCTTTTTATATACATACATACAATATGATTTGCTATATTCTCATTGGCCGCATCACTGCATTGGGTAACAAAGGACTTAGTTACATTTATTTAATTAATATATCACAATTATTTGATTACCAGAAAAACAATAGTGTCTAAGTAGTGTCTCAGATGACATTTATGAAAAAAAAACTCTAAATATTATCTCACAAAAAACAAGTCTTAATGTAGGTTCACATTCACATTTTATAACTATACCATTGATGATTATAAAAAAGGTAAACGCTACTACAAACATCTGCAATACTACACATAACTAGCTCACCCAGAAAACGTTGACAGGAGTGAAAATTAGATAAACTCTTTATTGTACAAAAGAAATAAAAAACAGTACACAATTTAAGCAACAATCATTTGTACAAGGGGCGGTCTTATCACTAAATGCGATTTCTTACAGACAACCTTGAGATGGACATTGTTAGGAAGAAGTTAAGAAAGTTATTAAATTTCATCAAAATCGGTCGAGCTATTTCGGAGGAGTTTAATAACAAACAACGTGACACGAGAATTTTATAATAGATTAGACATAGAAAATTGTTACATTCTGATAAATGTAAGAATTCACATATATTATATCTGTCCTTAACATAATGGTACGAGAGCTAGCAACGTCGGGAAAAAAAGCATTTCAGTAAGGCCTGTTTTTAGATATGTTATAGCTCTCACTCTCCCGGACGTCATACGGGCCATCTGGCTGGTGGTAGTGGTTGCGTTCATCAGTGCGCATCGAACCTATTCAGGTAAAAAAACAAAATTTCAAATCATTTTAAGAAGGTTCTTTCTTTTTTTATTTTTTTTATTGAACTTTTTGCAACATGAATCTCTTATTGCCAGATACTTTTATTGTTGTTTAACATGTGCCAGACCATAATTTTGGAATAAAAATAATTTTTTTTTCAAAGTATTTCAGTGTGGCTGAAATTTTAATATAATGTTATTTAAGTATCTTAAAACCTAAACTTAATTTGCCAGGCAGTAACTCGGTTGTAAACCTTCAGCCAGACCGATTTAAAAGTGGTAAATTATGTGGTATTTTGCTTGGTCAAGAAATATTTGTTGAATAAATTACAGAAAAAGAATTGAAAACTTTTGAATTAATGTGTGGATTCATATAAAATACCATATATATATTACTAGCGACCCGCCCCAGCTTCCCACAGGTGCAACATTGAACATTTAAATTTATCAGTGTTTCTCTATATTACGCATGTTTTATACTTAAAAACCTTCTTCTTGAATCAAACCATTTTATTTAAGAAAACCGCATCAAAATCCGTTGCGTGGTTTTAAAGATATATGCATACGAGTACATAGGGCCGGACAGACGACGGCGACTTTGTTTTATACTATGTAGTGATATCAAACTAATTATTTATTGTTGTACAAAATTAAGATAATGATCAACCTCGAGTATGAAAGTATTCAAAAATTATATAATAATTATTTATTTATTTATCAGACAACAGAGGTTAGTTACAGGCAGCTTAAAAACTATGTTAGTAAAACACAAGTGAAATATAATTAAAAAAAATATGAAGAATAAATATAAGAATTATATTTTTTAATCCATATTTGTATCACAAAAACCGGAGGTAATGTTAATCATCTTCATCACTGCTGTCATTTTGTTAATTAATTAGTAATTTTATTTATAATTTTTACTTTTAATAATAATGTCGGCAACTAATGATGGTAATTGCTCTTCAACAAACCAGACAAGATCATATTTATCGTTATTTATGGTCCAGCCGGAAGCTTGAGGTGATAGAGATGTCGGGTGTTTTAAATGAGCATTTCTCCAAAACTTTGTAGCGTAACGAACTCGTAGTAAATGCTGATGCAATTCAGCTTTGCATGGTGGTAGGCTTGACGGATCAACATAACGAAATTTTTTTCAAAATTATCATTTGATTTTTTATTCCGTTAAGTTTTTGAAAACAGATTGAACCGAACTTCATTGACGTTCCAAGTATCACGAGCTCCGTAAATATGACAAATTTACTGTTCTAAGATCTTAAATGTCTCATCCAGTAACTCTTCATCATCTGCTATAATATTTTGACAGGCTAATTGATACTCTTCTGATTGCTCTAACAGTTTAAAAGGTCGAAATTTACCTTTCTGGAAAAAAGCTGGTGTGTAGTCGCATCCTATGAGTGCATGAAATCACGGTAGAGCTTTCGATAAAGAATTCCCTAGAATTTCGTGTACTTGATTGACGCTTATAAATCGCGCACACCCAAATGTATCCAGATTTTTAGTGATGCATTCAAATGATCCATGTTACCAAGAAGTATTATTAAAATATCTGTGTCTGAGCAGCGTATCACAACTTCGCCATCGAAATTTATTTGGCATATGTGGTCTATTGATGAAGATGATTAACATACACCTCCGGTTTTTGAGATATAAATATGGAAAAATATATTTTTCGTTCATTTTCATAATCGAGATTGATCATTATCTTAATTTTGTACAACAATAAATAATTAGTTTGATATCCCTACATAGTATAAAACAAAGTCGCCGTCGTCTGTCCGTCCTTATGTATGCATATATTTTTAAAACTACGCAACGGATTTTGATGCGGTTTTTTAAATAAAATGGCGTGATTCAAGAAGAAGGTTTTTAAGTATAAAACTTGCGTAATATTGTAGAGAAACACTGATAAATTTAGATGTTCATTATTGCACCCGCGCGAAGCCGGGGCGGGTCTCTAGTAATATATATATGGTATTTTATATTAATCTACACATTCATTCAAAAGTTTTCAATTCTTTTTCTGTAATTTATTCAACAACTATTTCTTGACCAAGCAAAATACCACATAATTTACCACTTTTAAATCGGTCTGGCTGAAGGTTTACAACCGAATTACTGCCTGGCAAATTAAGTTTAGGTTTTTAGATACTTAAATAACATTATATAAAATTTTCAGCCATACTGAAATACTTTGAAAAAGAAAATATTTGTATTCCAAAATTATGGTCTGGCACATGTTAAACAACAATAAAAATATCTGGCAATAATAGATTCATGTTGCAAAAAGTTCAATAAAAATAATAAAAAAAGAAAGAACCTTCTTAAAATGATTTGAAAATTTGATTTTTTACCTGAATAGGTTCGATGCGCACTGATGAACGCAACCACTACCACCAGCCAGATGGCCCGTATGACGTCCGGGAGAGTGAGAGCTATAACATATCTAAAAACAGGCCTTACTGAAATCGTCTCTCTAAAACGTTGCTAGCTCTTAGACCATAAGAGGTAAGAATATTGTTGGCTCTTACGAAGTATGCCCTCTGTTCACTTCCTTAGTCACGCAACTTAAGTATTCATAGCACAGTAGATTTTCATCCGATAAACAAAAAGTTGGGCAATAAAATAAATTTAGACCTGACACGCTGTAAAAAAGTTCGCTGTAGTTTATTTGAACATGCGATTATTTTGGTATAAGTAAAACAATATTTTATGATATACTGCAACGTAAAGGATTTACAATACATGATTCCACCAAACAATTTCAAACGGAAACGGAGACGGATTACCTGACACAAACTATATGCTTTAGGATCCTAAAGCTAACTTCCAAGATACTTAAAGTAAAAGGATCGAGTCATTTATGTGATCAGATGACGATGATGATGAAAATTTTAGGTACGACCGTTTTTTGTCTGGTAACATTTAAAATGAAACAGTTACACAGTCAAGCGTCTAAAGTGGTCGAAAATCCACCGTGTGACGTTAATGGGAATTATACTGCGAGACCAAGTAGATTAAATTTTTTGGTATTTGAATTGAATTTTAAATTAAATTTAATCGTATTTGAACATTACATTTGTACACTACTACTACTCAGTACATACTTGAGCCACTACGGACCTCCTTCACCTCCTTCACCTTGGGCCTCCTTCACTTACATGCAGGGCAAGCCTACTATGTGGGCACACTGGCCAGACGGGTCAGCACAGGGTTTCGTTTCAATTTTTCCTTCTCTTGCGGCTAGCTCTTCGGCCTTGTCATTTCCTTTTGTAGGGTCTTACGATACCCTCAGGGTGGAATGGGTTGGTGACAATATGTATTCTAAATCCGTCATGGAGAAATCTGTATTCTTTTAATTTTTATAATATACTGCTATAATTTAATTTATAATATAAGATAAAAACATGTCTGACAACCACAACTAGAAAACCTGCTTCCGAAACAAAAACGCTAATAAAAAATCGGTTTGGAAATCGTTTAGGTTCCTAATTGGTTTGAGAACTATGATGATAAACCGACTAACAAACACATAGAAATGTCAAACTTATATCACCCGTCTTTTTTTAGAGACTTTAATAATCGAAATAAGTATTAATTTCCACTCTAATTACACTTATAATGTCACACTCCACATCGACGGGTTTCTCGTTAAAATTATGAAGGCAATAGAAGCCATACCAACTAATACTGATTAATGACGTAGTACGTGACTCTAATACATTAATTTTCTCGGTATAGACAGTTAATTACTGTATGAAAGTTTGAAGCCCCAAATTAGATAAGATAGAACGACCCTTAATTAAGCGGCAATTCTTACAAGTTGGATAAAGTAGGCATCTTGTATTATTATTTATTACATAATGTTTCACCTTGTTGGTATCAAGCCTACTAATATTATAAACACTAATATGTAAGAATGTATCCATGTATGTTTGTTCACGCAAAAATAACTTAATGGATTTGATGAAACTCCCCGTGGCGACACAGTCAGGACTCCTGGGGCAGCAATGCGCGGGACGATACACCCCGGAGACGTTTAGTGGGTATGCATTCGCCTCCTCACAGGGGCGGTGGAGACTCACACACACCCCCCGCCGGCCATCCCCTCGCTGGCGGGTATAGTCCACAAAGGATTTTACCCCGGGTAAAAAAAAGGGTTTCGTGTCAACTTTCCTTCACTTACAGCTTGGTTATCAGCCTCGCCATTTCCTTCTGTCGACTCTTACGACACCCTTAGGATGGAATGGGACAGTGACACCATGTATTTTTAATCCATTACCACACAGACTGATCAGGATCAGAATTATACATAGACTTTAATTTTAAAAAATATAGTGTGGATTAATTATTAATTTTGTAATATGGTTATTTTTATCTGAAATAAATTATTATTATTATTAACCAAAATGTAACGTCAAGTAAGTGTCAAACGTAAGTAAAATACTTTCTATCATCATTATCAGAATTTTCCATCACCATGCGGGTGAAAACGCGGGGTGCGGCTAGTCAAGAATAAATAATAGTCCGGGATCCCCGGTACATTGTTTTCACTTGATTACTATCAAGCTAATTTTTCGTGAGTAGCTTCATATTCATGAGACGCCCAACATTTTCTTGTCGACAACTCTTGATTGTGGTAGCTAACAGAGGTAGCAAGGGTGAAATATGTTGATTTTATGATTCAAAAAATTTTATTACTAACCGGGTGCTTTTTGGTATATCTGATGATAATTATCTAAATTATTCGAAAATGTATTTGTCCTACAAAATGTATGGTTTGATCAAAGAGTCCTCCACCTCCAATATGTATGGATAACGAGGTCATAAAAAATGATTACTAACCAGCTGGTTTTTTTTTAATTACTTAGTAAATATTTATATTATTTAACCGTCATATTGTCCTACAAGTTGCGTGGTACGTTATCCCGGTCCTACGCTCAAAAGTTGTTAAAACCACAAGACCCATTTTGTCATCACTAACTGTAGGACAATAATTTTCCATGATAGGTTAGTGTATTCTCTGCCCAAATGATACAATGTCCTACAAGAAAACAGGTATGTAACACGAGTCCGACAAAAATTGTAATTTTTTCGTTTTCCATACTTATAACTTACTAGCGACCCGAACCGGCTTCGCACGGGTGCATGTATTATACATATAAACCTTCATCTTGAATCACTCTATCTATTAAAGAAAACCGCTTCAAAATCCGTTGCGTAGTTTTCAAGATTTAAGCATACATAGGGACGGACAGACGACAGCGACTTTGTTTTATACTATGTAGTGATGATGATACAGTGAAAACGTCTTTTTTTAATTTAAATAAATTATTTTTCTTAAGTACTTACATTAGTACTTACTTACATTTATAAAAAAATAACATTCATCAGATTCATCTGATAAATTTTCAGTATCATCACTGTCATTTTCATCTATTTCATTTTCCTCGTCTTCTGTCTCTGTAATGACGTAAAAAATTAAGTATTATTTAACATAAAATGAATCCACTTCGTTTTATAGTGTGCAAAACTTTTTATATAGTACATTATACGGATTCCGCTATACAACGACATTCACCGTTATGTTTAATGGATGTAAATTATTTTATTAGAAATTTAGTACGTTAAAAATAATTTAAAAAAATGGATTGCCTGAAAAAGTCCTAAATTTCTAATAAAATAATTTTCATCCATTAAACATATCGGTGGTCGTTGTATAGCGGGATCCGTATATGTACTATATAAAAAGTTTCGCACACTATAAAACGAAGTGGATTCATTTTATGTTAAAAATACTTATTTTTTTACGTTATTACAGAGTCAGAAGACGAGGAAAATGAAATAGATGAAAATGATAGTGATGATACTGAAAATTTATCAGATGAATCTGATGAATATACATTTTTTTTAAGTAAATAAGTATTTTTTTGTACTACTTACTTTAGTAAAAAAAAAGTTATTTAAGTTAATAAAAAATAGGTTTTCACTGTATCATAAGTTATAAGTAGGAAAACGAAAAATGACAATTTCTGTCGGACTCATGATACATACCTGTTTTTTTGTAGGACATTGTATCATTTGGGCAGAGAATACTAACCTATCATGTAAAATTGGTGTCCTACAGTTAGTGATGACAAAATGGGTCTTGTGGTATTGCCAATTTCTGAGTGTAGGACCGGGATAACGTACCACGCAACTTGTAGAACAATATGACGGTTAAATAATATAAATATTTACTAAGTAAATAAAAAAAAAACCAGCTGGTTAGTAATAATTTTTGATGACCTCGTTATCGATACATATTGGAAGTGGAGGACTCTTTGATCAAACCATACATTTTGTAGGACAAATACATTTTCGAATAATTTAGATAATTCTCATCAGATATACCAAAAATCACCCGGTTAGTAATAATTTTTTTAGAATCATTAAATCGACATACTTGACCTTTGCTACCTCTGTTAGCTACCACAATCAAGAGATGTCGACAAGAAAATGTTGGGCGTCTCATCAAAACAAAGCTATTCACAAAGATTCAGCTTGATAGTAATAATTTTTTTTCTATGATCTGTAGAACAACTTTTGAGTGTAGGACCGGGATAACGTACCACGCAACTTGTAGGACAATATGACGGTTAAATAATATACATATTTATTAAGTAAATAAAAAAAAACCAGCTGGTTAGTAATCATTTTTTATGACCTCGTTATCGATACATATTGGAGGTGGAGGACTCTTTGATCAAACCATACATTTTGGAGGACAAATACATTTTCGAATAATTTAGATAATTATCATCAGATATACCAAAAAGCACCCGGTTAGTAATAAATTTTTTTGAATCATAAAATCAACATATTTCACCCTTGCTACCACTGTTAGCTACCACAATCAAGAGTTGTCGACAAGAAAATGTTGGGCGTCTCATGAAAATGAAGCTACTCACGAAAAATTAGCTTGATAGTAATCAAGTGAAATCAATGTACGGGGGACCCCGGACTATAAACTAATGACGAGTCTAAATTTTTTACGAAGTCTGTGTATATGTCAGAAAAATTTTGGTCTTAAAATTAATGACCGACGGATGAATAGGACTTTCTCAATTTTTACGGAGAGCAATTTTCTCATTATGCCAGTCTGACTGGCAGAAGGCTTAATACCAATACTTCTCCCTTAAGTCTAGTCTGTGCGCGTTCTTTTATTCGTCTCTTACGATGCCCTTAGATTGAATTGGGTTAACGACAGTATGTATTGGGAGTCCGTTACCGCTCTGTTTCTGTACCTCGCCTTCGTCTCTCTAGCTGTAACTATGTACTACTACTCAGCCCATAAATGACCCACTGCTGAGTCGGGCCTCCTCCCATCACATAGGGGGAAAATTGCCTACTATGCCACGCTGGCCAGACGGGTTGGCACAGGGTTTCGTGTCCACTTTTCCTTCTCTTACGGCTAGGTTATCGACCATGTAATTTCCTTTTGTCGGCTCTTACGACACCCTCAGGATAGAATAGGATGAGGTGACACTATGTATTCTAAATCCGTCACCACACGGTTTGTAAGTATTTACACAGTAGATATTTTTATCTGTATAGGAATTCCTGAGGGAAGTTTAGGTTTATTTGTAAGATTATATTTAAATTGGTTGAATTATCACATTTCCTGGGACATGAGGATTATTTCTTACTAGCCCAATGGTTGAATTCGACCATAAATAATTTATATTGTCAATATGACCACAGACTTTACGAATAAATAAAAAAATATGCATGCGTGTGTGTGTGCCAAATACATGGTAGTGTGTGTAATGGTTTTTTTTTTATTGATATAATGTATTTTTGTTGAACAATCAAAAAAATATCTGCAACCTACAATAATTTTCTATATAAACTGTAAGTGTGGGATATTTTTGCGTTACGTATTAATATACATATTTGAACTGTTATAAAAAACAATGTAATTTGTAAAACATACATATTAATAGAAAATCCCATTGAAAACGAGGTCGATGGCCTAAGCTACCGGCGATTCTTACCAAAACCAGAAGAAAGCCTTTTGTATAAGATTTTTTCGAAAAATCTGCCATAGGGTAAGGTTAAGAAATATATACATGGTTGATACGACATAGGGGCATTATTTTAACTGCCTATACTAGGGCGTCATTGCCAGGCTCTGTACCAAAAATCAATTAAATTGGAGCAACAGTTTAGCCGCAAATGATTTCTTAAATTTTTGCCTCATTTGAACATGATGTATCTTTCCTAAGATATGCCTAACGCATCGTCGTTTATTAACCTTAGGGGCTTTCCATTAATCACGTGATGTTTTTTAACATTTTTTAACCCCTCCCTCCCCCTTGGTGATACCTGGTGAGGTTTAAGACTACCCCTTCACCCCCCATGAAAAATCATGTGTATTTTTTTTGTACCGTTTTGATTTCATACTAATCACATATAGTATACGTAGTGTAATTTAATGCCCCTCTGTCATATCAACTCTGTATATATAGATAGAATTCAAATGAATAACAAATCCAATACAACATTATGGTGGAATTATTCCTGTTTTAGAGGCCTACAAAAAGACAAAGAATTTTAAACGTGTTCTGTAAAACACATGCGTAAACGAGGCGGGTCGATTGTCATAACCGTTTGTTTATGACCATCGTTTAATATGCACATTCGAGTTCTTTATAAACAATGTAATTTTAATTAATCATTTTGGCTACACAGTTAATTAAAACTGATCGTTGTGGGGCTGTCCGCCATATGTGATATTAAATTGGACTATTACCTGCGGAAGCTATAATCAATTACTCTTTAATTAATTAAACAGAATATTCTTTTGAGGGTAATTAATATAGTGTTTTGTCGGAACACCCTAGTTACGTCGATAGCATCATTATAATATAGTCTATCATCATTTTAATAAAAAAATCAATTATAGGCTTTCTGCCTAGGTCATCAAAGAGTCGAATGCAATTTTTTTTTTACTGGCAAACACTTTACTCCTCTAATATTGAAGTTAAAACGATCGACAATGGCCGACACAATTTGTAGACGTATTGTTAGAGATTTTTGTTGAGACAGAGTTTTAACGAAGAACGTAAAACTCTGTATGTGATATCATTATTTGTTAGGATTTTTACAGACTCTTAACTTGTTGTGTTATCCGAGAGAACATTGCTTGGAGTTTTGAACTGAATCTTCTACCCATGTGGCCATCGTGTATTATGAAGCCATACTTAAAGATGCGTGTGGTGACGGATTTAGAATATTGTCACCACCCCATTCCATCCTGAGGGTGTCGTAAGAGCCGATAAAAGGAAATGACGAGGCCGAAGAGCTAGCCGCAATAGAAGGAAAACTTGAAACGAAACCCTGTGCCAAACCGTCTTGCCAGCGTGGCACAGTAGGCTAATTACCCCTCATGTAATTGTAGGAGGCCCGACTCAGTAGTGGGTCATTTGAAATAATGATGATGATGATGATGACAAAGATTTGTGAACATTATTGTATTTTTCTGAAATAAAAGTTGCTCCTTGATATTGCGATAGACCAGGATTAAACAGGCAAAAAAGTAAACCTGGGGAGATATATGACGGAAATACATGTAAAAGCGTAAACAAATTGAAAAAGACAACTATATACTTGGTGACTCTTCTGTGCAGAACAGCAGTGAGAAACGGTGATGGCATCACACATTAACAAGCGTTTGTAAATAAACCATAACAACAAAATAAACGCTCATTCAAAATATGAAGAAAATGTAGAATTTGATAATTTAAAAGCCCAGATTATCGTGCTAATGGGTTGTACAGTCCATTTTGTGAGGATTTACATAATATTAATCCTCAAATATATATTCTGCTTTTTTTACTTGACGTTTATTTGTTAAGCAAGGTATGATCACCACATTAGCTGATTACTGAATTTATGTCTAAATGTACACGGTCAGTGCTGCTTACGGCCATTGAAGTTAAAACCGTAAACGGTGGAAGTAAGAGCTAAATTTAAACGAACCGTTGCACGCTTTATGCCCCGGTTTTCTGAACATGATTATGAATATAAATTACTGTTTTAAGCTGGTAAAAGCGCGTATATTATTCGTTGCGTTAGAGCATTAGGTTTATGTGTTAAATGTGTATTTTGTTCCCAGTGGAGTGATGGTATAAGGAATAAACTGATTCCTTTTAAAAGGTATCCGAACACCTGTTAATAAGGCTTTACAGTTGTTTGTTGCTGCAAATATTATTACAATGGAAATGGCCTTAGATAAACATCCTGCATGTGTCATAAAAAACAGAAAACGAATTATATAACAGAAAATACGATATTAAGATTTGAAAAATAAAATAGTTTGACATCCTTACGTAAGCATAATAATATTCAATTCGTTCAATCCATCAAGCTTTTGTAGTCCGAAGCATAGAAAGTGGGATAGAGTTAATGTGGCAATTTATAAATAGAGCAAATATCAGTCTACCTGTGTTACCTTGTAATGATTTTCTTTTTCGTTAGGTTAACTTACTTTACTTTCTTCTTCTTTACGTTACTTTACTTTAAATGTCACATACCGTGATTTAATTCTTAAGTTTTTAATCGCAAAACTTTAATTCGGCTGAAATTTTCGTAATGTTGTGCGAAGATTAAAGTTAGTGCTTGATTTTGCATCGTTAGACTAGAAAATCGTGGTAGAAATAGTGTTGTGTTACTGTTCGAAGAGTATTTCGATAAAAAATATAATCAACTAGCTGACCGGACAGACGTTGTCCTGCATGATATTCGTTTACCGACTACAGCGCCATCTGTCGGGCTGATTTGTGAATCTAAACTATCCTCGGTGTCACCCACACGCATACAAAAAAAAAAGGTTCCCCCGTTCTTGAGTTATAAAGTTACAACGAAAAGTGGCATTGATTTTTATATATGTCGCAGCTATACACTCATGGATCATGGATGGATGGCCGGTCTTCGTCGTGATGTGGGCACTGAATTGGGTACTTGAACGAAAGATAATTTAAATCAAAGTAACTTTATTTTTCTTTTACTAACGACTTCCTACATTATGGAAACAAACACGTGCGTAATGCAAGACTTTCTAACGCAGACTGTCCACCACAATAAAGACTGTACTAGTTGAGACAACATTCCATGTCCAATAACCGGGCAGCACTGACTGTCGAAAGACAGAGGTCCGCGCGCCGCGGCGCCCTCGATGGAAATGCGCCCCGATTCAACAGCGCGGCTCCTTATAAAGACGATCGCTGTCAATAGTAATACCCCATTCCACCGCTGGGGGCGCACGCGAATCGCGGCGCGCTATCAGTCCTGTGCTAACTCATCTAGCCAGCATGGCACAGTAGGCTAATTATTGGCCCTGTGATGCGAGGAGGCCAGACTCAGCAGCAGGTCATTTATGGGCTGATTCGAAATATCGATAGTCGATAGCTACGCGCCACTGAACCATCACTATCCCAGAAAACAGGCCAAACTCTTCTACCCACAGGTATCTAATTTAGTTGGAAGTTTTGCTCGTAAAATTTGCTAAATCGCCTGCTGCCCTGAACGCTAGCGTTACGCTATCGCGACTGTAAATTGGCGAGATTTAGATATAATTATGAGCGGAGGCTGCAGAACAAATTTATACTTTTTCCTTTATTGGAGAGATTTTGAAATTTACTTGGAGAAGATTTGTTTATGATTGTAGAGGATAGCGTGGGCTTTTGATTTTTTTTGTTCGTTGGAAATCCTCGTGGATCCTCGTGGACCCGGCTCCTGAGCGCTAGCGGTACTCCGGGGCGCATAATGAATATTAATTTAGAGTTTATTAAAATAATGTTTTATTTTTATTATTTTATTTTTTATTGTATGATAGTCATTTACATTCCAACCTATCCACAATACATAATTTAAATATCAAGACCAAATAGCTATTACCAAACATAAGCTAAGGAAGCACCTACTGAGAGTAGGTTAAATGAAACACCAATGTCCCAGGTGCCAAGGCGCTGGGTACGACCGACGAAAGGAAAAAAAAGATATAAAATAATTACCATTTATTGCTAAAAAGAACACGGACTACAAGTCTGTGGTGTTCTAACAAAATAATAATAAAAAAACCTATCCACTAAAACCAATGGCGTCTTTCAATTCCTGATCACCTAGCTGCAAGAGAAGAAAATCTTGATACAAACCCCGTGCCAACCCAAAATCATGCCAGTGCCAGCTAATTTCCCTCTTTGAATTTATAGGAGGTCCAACTCAGTAGTGAGCCATTTGTAGCCAAGTTGCCAACCTATCTTGCCAGTGTAGCTTATTAAGCTAATTTCCCTCTATGAATTTATAGGAGGTCCAACTCAATAGTGAGCCATTTGTAGGCTAAGTGATGAGACGCCTTTTTTCACAGAATACGTTTTATATCCCCTTTGCAGCGACCAACATACTATTTGAATCAACTATATTCTTGATTTAATTAGTTCAGATTTTTCGGGTAGATTATGTAAAGTATGTAGCATAGTGGTCGCAACACCTTCATACTTCAAGATGAAAATTTATTCAAACATAGAACAACTTTTTTAAAGCCGTGCCTTTACTTCGGATTTAAATACTTTTTTTAATCGTGCATACTAGCATTTCCTCGAGGAAACGAAATCCCTGTATCAGCGCGCAAATGACCCATCGCTGAGTCAGGCTTTCTAAAACTTTTTGAGAATTTGGCATACTACACAGGTTGAAATATAAAACCTATAGACAACCGATAAGCAAAGTATTTACGTAACATTTTTTACGTATACGTAGTTACGCGGGGGGTCAGTTTACAAACATGAAATTCACGAACACAAATGACACCCATACCCAGATCAAGCGCTTCTGGTTTACACAAAGACACTTGCTCAACCCTGTAGTCGGGTACCGGGATCCAAAGGTGACACATCCCCCTTAGACCAACAAGGGCCTTTCGCAAGGAGTAATCCTGTGTCTAAATTATTTTTCTATTTTGATGATATACTAGGTATTTTCAAAAGGGTCAAAAGGTGAATTTTGAATTTTCGCGGTCTGTGTACATTCGATTATTGAAATATATTTTTTGTTATGTTGGGACACATTTGTTAGTCATTATGTTGGCATTATCAGCCCATTTGGATACTTAGGTAGTTTGTTGAAATCAACTGAAAAGGTTAGTCACGTTTTGAGTGTTATCCGATTTGTGCCATAAGAAAAAAAATGGATCCAACAATATGTATAAAATTTTGCGTTAAAAATGGAATAAAGTGCTTCAAGGCACTTGGGATGTTGACTATGGCATTCGGCGAGTCTACTTTGTCTTAAAAAAGTGTTTCTAAGAGGTACAAGAGCTTTACAGAAGGCTGAGAAGTTGTTGATGACGATCAGCGTCCTGGAGTTGCAACAAGTCAAGAAAACATTTAAAGAGTGCAAAAAATATTTTGGAAAATCGTCGAATCACTATTAGGTTGCAGAGGTTGTTGCCATGCAATTTTCTCGAATGTTTTGGGCATGAAACGCGTTGCAGCGAAGTTTGTTCCAAAATTGCTAAATTTTGAGCAAAAGTAACGTCGCATTAGTATCGCTCAGGAGTTGTTGTATGACGTCAACGACGATCCAGGTTTAAAGGGGACAAAATGGATATTGCCTTATAAATCATTACTTTAAAAAAAAAATCGAATTTCACCTTTCCTTTTGAACAGACTGTGTATTAATTATTTTTCTATTCCTCCCTGTGATGGGAGGAGGATACCTTTTATCATCTCTTAACACACATAGAAGAAAATGGGTTGGTGAAACTGACGAATTATTGAATTAGTTAGGTACAAAACAGTTATTGTTCACTTTGCAGGGTTTACCATAACTTATTAATTCTTTATATCGCGGGAAAAACACTCTTTTTTTAAAACTTAGTTTGGAAAATCTGCTAACTCAGTAAATTTCGGCTCCTGAAAATCGGAGAGGGGTGTCAATAAAAGTGGTAAAGTTTCGCCAAAATCGGTCCAGCCATTTCAGAGATTAGCCGAAATAAACAGACAGAAATTGTAAAAAAAATTTATTGGTATACCGTGTATACCAATAAATCTATGTAAGTAATGCACTAAGTCAAAAACGTTTATTTTAATATTCAAAATAGACACTCCAATTTTATTAATTTGTGTAGATGGTGTAAATAATTGTGTAATAATAAATACAGGCTGTATAATAATGTAATATCTAATTAAATATGACAGGATCATCTACACCTTTAGAAATGATATTAATTTAATATTCGTCAATGTCTATTATTCGTTTGTATTCCAATTTTAATTAAAATTTGGCTCAACGTGTTACGAGAAATATTAATATTAAATTGAAATTGCTCAGTGGTTATGATCATTTCTATTTTCAAACTGCGAAGCTCATTATTTGTGGTTATTCGTAAATTAGGGCTTCTTCACATGCGCTAAATTTAGTTTTCAAGACTAGTAGGAGTCAAACTAATATTGTGCGGATGGAGGAGTATTACATAATTATAATTTATATGGAGAGGAGTGCGGCGTGCTGCTATTTATTTAAAATTATGAATAAATATACTTAAATTCAATAAAAAAAACATTGTTCTTCTCTTTTTAGTAACAAAACGTTAAAAAAACCCATTTACTTGTACATATTTACAAAAACATGTATTTGACACACACAGGCATATATTTATAGAACTACTAGCAATAACTTGCGCGCGTTGCTACGCCACTTACTAAAATAAATTTAAGATTTTTATAATTTTATTTTATTTCTTTTCTGTTTAGAAACCTTCGTGGATTCAGTCACAACACTTTGCTAAATATTATCACATGATCAAATGCGTAGTTTACGATTCAATAAGAGACATATAGACAAACAATATTTTTTATTTATTACTACTGCTATTCAGCCCATATATGACCCAATGCTGAGTTGGGCCTCCTCCAGTTACATGGAGGGTAATTGGCCTACCGTGCCACGCTGGCCAGACGGGTTGGCACAGGGTTTCGTATCAAGTTTTCTTTCTCTTGCAGCTAAGTTATCAGCCGTCATTTCCTTTTGGGGTGGTGACCCTATGTATTCTAAATCCGTCAGCTAATTTTAATTAATGATCGATACATTTCGATCGATGGGCGACCACTAGTTTATGGTAACTCAGTTACTCAATTAATGTCAAAGAGATTAAAATGGAACTAGTACACATGATCTAGAGACCTGCAAATAGTTCAGGATTTAAAAATAGTATAACTAATACATTTTATCTTGGAAGATTAAGGGTTTTTCGGCCCATCCATACACATACAGGTTTTAATTGCCCCTGCTATTTGTGGAGCCGAATTTATTTTTTAAAAAAGTACTATCAACATAGACATCTATAGTTTTATTTTCATAGAATAATAAAAATGTTTCAGCAATTTCCGTGATGGATTCCTCGAGGGAGAGTAGGCGCGAAATGAAACGCCACGGAAATAAAATTTTATAATGGCGATATTAATGACAGGTGGAAATTCTGTAGTCGCCGGAAAGAACCCATGGGATCTGCCGGGAAAATAAAATGCCAACACTTAACCTACTTTCGGTGCAGCTATTAAGAGTCACTTTCGCTTGATTGGATCTAAACGCCTCTGTATAAAGGTTCTTGCTTAATCTGTCGACTATTAAGGTGATGTTATCAGGTTCAAATTCAAATTCGACTGTATGGTGACGAATTTAGAATACACAATGTCACCAACCCATACCGTCTTTAGGGTATCGTAAGAGGCAACTGAAAGAACGCAAGAGGCAGATCACCTAGCCCCAAGAGAAGGGAAACTTGATACAAACCCTGTGCCAACCCGTCTTGCCAGCGTGGCACAGCAGGCTAATTCCCCTCCGTGGATTTGGAGGAGGCCCGACCCAGTAGTGGGTCATTAATGGGCTGTAAATAAATAAATATCCTTGGACATTTCACACAACGCCATCTCGTCCCAAGCTAAGCAACTTAATGCTTGTGTTATGGTAACGAGATGGATGATAAACTACTTATATAATTTTTTTTTTGTAAATACATACATATTATAGATAGAAATGACACCCAGACTCCGAGCCAGTGCCTCTGGTTTAGACAAAGACATTTGCCCGACCCCGGAACTGAACCCGGGACCCGTTGATCCAAAGGCAGCACATCTAACCACTAGACCAACGAGTTAGGTTCAAATAATTTTGTACACAGTACCGAGTATGTTCTCTCACTATGCTGTTTAGTGTTTGTGTGTTTGTGCAAACAGGACCAAAAGCATGTCCTCGAGGAAACGAAATCCCTGTATCAGCGGGCAAATGACCCATCACTGAATTGGGCTTTTTAAAACTTATTGAGAACTTTGCTTACTATACTGGTTGAAACAAAACCCCCATCGTAAACCGAATTGAAAATATTGTTTTTTATACGGAAAAGGGGTTCCGTATAAAAAACATACAGCATTTAGCCTGTATTGCGGGGGCAGTTTACAAACATGAAATTCTCTATCAAAAATCACACCCAGACGCAGAGTAAGTGCCTCTGGTTTACACAAAGACACTTGCCATACCCAGGAATCCAACCGGCAACCCTTAATCCAAAGGCGGTACATCCAACGGCTAGGCCAGTAAGGCTTACTTTTGACATTAATTTTGCTAAGATGAGGCCTAAGATAGTATACCGTTATTATAAAACCGTAACCCCTGCTGTCGGTTATAACCCATCGCGGGGGCAGTTTACAAAGATGAAATTCACGAACACAAATGACATCCAGGCTCAAACTAGGTGCCTCTGGTTTAGACAAAGACACTTGCCCGGCCCGAGAATCGAACCCGGGACGCCTTGATCCAAAGGCGGCACAGCCAACCCATAGACCAACGAGGCAGTCTAGAAGCTGTCTGTTAATTTTGGCCTTAAAGTGAAGACACACCTTTTAAGTCTAAAACATCCGACACGGAGAAAGTTATTTGGTGCAATCAAAACAACACATAGCTGGTGTGAAATAAGTCGCCTTTACATGTTTCTTTTTTTAAATTTGTACCCAGTGGAAACTGTCGTAAATAAAAGGCCTCTAAAGGACTTAATTACGGCTTGGGCAGTAACCTGATTCGGGGACCAACGGTCATTAGGCAAAAGGATGTTGAAGGTTTGACAAAGAGAATTAGGGATTTCTATGGTTTGGCCTTAAATTGAATTCATCATCATCATTTCAGCCTATCTACTACTGAATCCGTGTGGTGACGAAATTCAGAATACAATGTGTCGCCATCCCATTTCATCCTGGGGGTGTCGTAAGAGTCGACAATAGTATATTTCAAGGTCGAAAGTCGAAAGAAAAGGAAAACTTGATATTGATCCTTTTTTTTCGCCGGAGATCCTCATGGGAAATGGCCGGGGTATGTGGGACTCCGGGGCGCGTAGAGATGGTAAATTGCGCCCCGACCTACCCACTAAAACCGACGGCGATCCTTGACTGCCCAAGCCAGGGCCACGGGATTCACTCCCATTGCAGAGAGCATGCTCCGTGACCCTGGGGGCCTTGGCCCGCCTCTTAGTGGAGCCCCATGCTCTGAGGTGGGCCCCTCCGATTATGAGGGCTATATGTGGCTGTATGGGTTGGTGAAATTATGTGTTCTTAATCCATTACCACACAGAAAGTAACTAGATAATTAATAATAATATAAATGACTGATTTAGAATACATAGTGGTCCACCCCATTTCTTCCTGAGGATGTCGGAAGAGCAGACAAAAGGAAATGATAAGGAAAATTTGATACAAACTCTATGCCAATCCGTCTTGCCAGCGTGGCATAGTACACTAATTTTCCTCCATGACATTGGGGGCCTGAATCAGGGATGAGGCAGGTTCCTTATATCTTGTTGAAAGGATTTTTTAGTAGGACATAATAGTTTTGTGAAACTCTGTATTCTAAAACTTCTAAATTACAAAATAGATAACAAACTTTAGTATAGTGTTCGGAACTGAGTAACAAGCACAACCTCCCGTTTAAAAGAACAACTAGAGTGGTGTAGAATATAAAGTTTTTACTAACTGTGCGACGTGTCGAGAGCTCTATTGTGTTGCCGCAGTGAAAAAGTTGGCGTGAAATGTGGGAGTCCGCGTCATATTTTATGACTAACTACAATTTTGTGCTGGCAACATTTTTTTTTGCATATCCCCTTTCGTTCGAATTGTTTGTGAATTCTATTTTTGAGTGGTGGGGACGATTTTCGTGGAGAATATTTTACGGTATCAAACTTCGATGTTTGACTAAGTAGATAAAATATATCCAGTATTTTTAAATAGAAAAAGTAAAAATGAGTTAACCTGGATTTATCTTAAGAACGCCTTGTTGCTTTACAAAACAAAACAATTAAAGGAATTCGTCGTAATTTAAGATCCACTACTGAGTCAGGCCTCCTCCAAATACATGGAGGGAAATTAGTCTAGTGTGGCTGGCAACACAGGTTGGCCCAGGGTTTTTTTCCAAGTTTTCCTTTTTTTGTGGTGACGAGGATGGTATGGGTTAGTGACATTTTGTATTCTAAATCAATACTGTTATGGACTACTGGACTACTGGATGGAAATACTGTTATTGGACAAATGGGATTAGACTGGTAGCTGACAAAGAAATTGGGAGAAAGGCAAGTTAGATAATTTTAAACATTTTTCTCCCACTGAAACCCGACCAGCAATGCGTCATCATTTTCTATTGCATAATATTTTTACGACAACAAGAACAGATTGTTTACGTATTTTGTATATTTGACACATTATTTGTACGTTGTATGATAATGACATAGAACGTGGAGCAGAGGCGTTGATAAATGTTTTCAAGGTGTTAAATGTCTATATACAGTTTGAGCGTGGGTCGTATTTTGATGTGACTGGCACTTCAAGACCCCCTCCACTTCGCACTTTTAAAAGTAGTTTTTCTTTTATAAAAAAGGCCTCATCCTCTATCACTTACATCACGTCATTACGAACATAACTGACACCCAGAGTCAGAACCGCGGTCCCGTGTTCCAAAGGCCTCACATTTAAGGACGTAGCAGACATATCAACTCGGAAAGGGATCGGCACCGTATCGCCTTTCGCCTCACCGTCAAACAGGCGTCAACCTAACGTAAGCACGTAACCAAAGCGGATCAGCAGCTCCGATACGTCGTTTCGGCTACGGATAGGAGACGTCGCGCTTACGGATGGCCCGTAAGATAATGCTACGAATATGTTGTCCCGCAAGCGCGTGAACGGCGAGCCGTAAGCGCGGGGACCGCTGGTTGACCACGCGCCGTACGGCGTTCGTGAACTTGTCCCGAAGCGAGGCGTTTACGTTACAAATCCGATTAGTGTGCTTTGCAGTAGGGAGTTTCATACAAATAACACTGAACGCCTCGAGTTGACACGGTGCCGATCCCTTTCCGAGTTTATAAGTGTGCTTTGTCCTATAATCTCTAGACCAATCAGGCAGTAATATTCGCTACTTAAACAATAATAAAGCAAATTTTTTTTACTGAAGTACTTAGTTTCCCTATTTCTGTGATGACTACTATTACTGCTACAAATCCGCCCATATATGACCCACCGCTGTCCATATGGACTCCACACTGGTCTGTGATGACTACAGGACCCCATTCGTGCTATTTTCTATTGAAGGTCCAATCAGACGCTCAACCTTCTAAATTCAAGAGTTCTTACAAGTTCTTGTGTCAAATGCGTGTGGCATACGTCCCGAACAGAGACTATAGTAATAGTAGGATAACAAAGCAAAATCGATTAACGAAGACACGGTTATTGTTGATTTAGACTCTATTGATTTAGCAGGTTGGGAGCCCAGGCATGTGTCCGACCCACCGCTATAGATGTTTCACGTTACAAAGAGAACTTATAAATGGATTCTAGGAATAATATCTTCCATATCCTCTAAGCGGATCCGTGATCGAATTATACATTATTGCTCTACAGAGATATTTTCTAAGAAACGATTTCGCTAGATGAATGTTTTCCGATTTCTGGAAAAAATATCATTTGATAAATTATTTTCAATTTTTGTAATTAATTTTCGAATATTATTGGATTATAAATAAGGTATCTAAGCCCCGCCGCGCATGCTCATACTCAGTGAGAGTAGCAGTATTTAAAATCTATGGCGCAGTACCAAACTCCGCATGTACGCGAGTGCGTCGACACGTGAGAGCAAATGCGGAGCTTGGTACTGCGCCATAGGTTGTAAATACTACCACTCGCAAGCGGCTCGTGACAGCCAATGCGAGTGTGAGCATGTGCGGCGGGGCTTATCACTACAGCAACGTGCATTTTGAAGCCGTAGGTACCTACTCATCTTCAATTTGACTTTCACGCCTACTATTCTAAAGCCTCAATAATAAAAATGGATTGAGCAGTATAAGCACAAGTATAAGGCCCGAAAGCGTGACAATCAGATTGGTAGAGACATTTCCGCAGCCTTGAAACTCAGAAGTACTGGTAAGTTGTAGTAGTTATTTACAGAAAAGCAAAGAAACAACAGCGCATCATTGATATTTGATCGCACATCAAACATCATCGCCACAGAATGACAAACATCATCAAGTCATTACGTAATAAGACACTTAAAAAAGTCGAGTGAATTTGAAAATTGGAACGCAATCTAATCAGATTATCTATTTTTTCTGAGCACACAAAATAAATTGGAACCCATTTGAATCAGGTAAAATCGAACTCGCGCTTAATTTTGATTCAAATAGTATTCTGCATCGGCGTTCACTAATGAAGTCATTGTAGAAATCTGACATAGGTTTTGGCGCGCAATTAACTCGACCAGAAGCGTGTGCGGTCGGCTTTATAATTGTGGAACGCTGACACTTGACCGATTTAGGGTTCTCAAGCACGACTAAAGAAGGGCTCTGCACTTCTGCATTTTGTCGTTTCACGTACCAACCATTACTGTTTTGAGACGTTTCCTAAAATGTTTTAAATTTAAAAAAGAAAATTAGTTAAGAATTTTATAAATATGCTTTGAGGCTCAAAGGGATGATCATTCAGACAGATGAAGTGGGATGTCTGGCAAGGGGCTGCGGCGCCTATACCCTTATAACTGTAGTCAGGGATTTATTAACCGTGCGAATTGATCTGTAAACTTCGCTATCGCGGTATAGGACTTTATGGTAATTCACGCATTTGTAAGCGATATTTCTCGATGTTGATGGTTCAGATTTTATGGGTAATTTGTAGCATGCAGGTCGCTATATGCTTTTATTTTTTGCCATCTTTCAATGATTTCGCAAGGAATATGAACTCGTACTGATCACGGTGACTATCTCTGTTTATAAAAATACCATGAGCAATGACATCAAGGCTTCGAAGAATTTTTTTAAAAGCTGTATATCAGTTCTTACCCCTGGGTGTTATGAGTATAACACAGTCTCTGTTGGCATGTGTCTATTTGTGTTAGCTTTGGGTCCTGAACGTATTATGATTAATAAAGATGTCTTAGGTTTTCGCGATAATTACACATCTAAATTAGACGGCTTTAATGGATTTTTTGCGTGTATTTTACATTATTTAATTCCCGACGATTTAAATACTTACCACGACTGCTGCAATGACTGACGCTGCGATTTAACCTTTTTTTTCTTTGTCAATAAGCATCTCGCACACCCCTAGCGTTCGACAAAATAGTCGTAATGAGGAAACAGCTGATGCAACGAACAATTGCTCTACTTAATAAATGGCAATTGGAGTCAATAAATTGCCACAGATCCAGCTCAGCTGCTTTCAATGATTAACCTGTAGTTTAACTAACAGACCACAGATTTATGTTAGTTGTTTACAGTATTTGATTTCTAAAGTTTTTTTTAATTATATCTGTTACTAGCGGCCCTTTCCGGCTTCGCACGGGTGCTATGTTACCCGCGGTAATTGTCGTACCGCGGGTGACGCCGCGGGGCGAAGCTAGTCTTAAAAAAGTAGCCTAAGTTACTCCTTAAATTATCAACTACCTATCAGTGAAAGTCCGGTCAAAATCAGTCCAGCCGTTCCAGAGATTAGCCGGAACAAACAGACAGACAGAGAGACAAAAATTTAAAAAAATGTTATGTTGGTCTATGTACTGTGAATACGCATTTACATATTTACGCATTTAGTAAAAAGTGCTTTTTTTAACCCCCGACGCAAAACGAGGGGTGCGGTTTCAATACAGTTTTTTTGTATGACAGGTGAGTTACGGGCGAGTGTTCTTAGACATGTTTGATGAAAATCGGTTGAGTCGTTTAAAAGTTATGGGGGGTGAAAGTGGGGAAGAATAACCGAAAGTCTGCAAATATAACCGAGTGGGGTATCAAATGAAAGCGCATCACGTGCACATTACAAACATCATAAGCGTGTACCTATAAAAAGAAAAAAAGAAAAATTAAATTAAAAATTTAAATAAACCCCGACACAATGACCTAAGTATCCTATAAAAAGTAAAAAATAAAAAAATACATTTGTTGGGGGACCAGGAGTCAGGTAATAAATGAATAGAAGCGGTCTTCAGGCACTGAGTAATATTGGATGAGAAGATATGACTACTACCTACCTAAGCTACCTACTAACTAGATACTAATAATTAAAAAATGTAAGAAGATCTGGAACACTTATCCCGGCTTATTGGATTGATCAAACAAGGTGCTCCTAACATTAATTTCCTACGTGAAAATAAATGTAAGGGCCGATTAATTATAGCCCGAAGGTAGGAATTAATTAGAACCTGATATAAAAAGAAGTTTTATGTTTATTGGTCATTGGAATTAGTGGTTGTTGAGTCTAGGATTGAAATAGAAATAGCAGATAGAAATGAAATCGTTAATAATGAATGCAGACTTTAATTAAGGCGGGAAAAAGACTAATTTGGGCCACCTGCATTATGAGCTTTATCCACGTATGCGAATTTTATTATTAATTTACCTTACTCACATTTTTTACGGCGATCCTCGAATTTCCGAACCACTGCCACGGATTCACTCTCCGAGAGAAGAGCATTTTTTTTTATTGCCCTTAGAGACAAATGAGCTGGCGGTTCACCTGGTGGTAAGTGTAAACCGCCGACCATGGACATTGGCAGTGCCAGGGGCAAAGCCAAGCCGTTGCCTACCGTGACGTGAGTCCTCTTTTTAAACCTCTTTTAAAGGAGGACATGTCGTAGCGCTCGGGAAACACCGCCGCAGGTAGTTCATTCCAGAGTCTGCACGTGCGTGGTAAGAATGAAACCGTGCTGCTGGACGTTAACGTTTACAGGTGATATGGGTGAACCCTGCTGCGATATCGAGTTGTACGATGGTAGAAAGGTGACGGTGGTACCATTTCAAACAGTCCCTCGGAGCACTCCCCGTGGAACAGACGGTAGAGCACGCAGAGAGATCCAAAGTCTCTCCGTTGCTCCAACGTCCCAATTTTGTACGTGAGTTTGGGTTCCCCGACGATTCGAACAGCACGTCTCTGGAGGGAGTCAAGTGGAGCCCCAAGTTCCAAGGCAAGGCAAGGCCCTCGCGGGGGGTAGCTATAGTAGCCTCCCCCCGTTACACCGCTGGGAGGCACGCGCGGAACGCAGCGCGCCTTCCTCCCGGAGTCTGTATTGCGCAGGCGACGGACTTCCCACTTCTATCGCCCGCAGACCCACTTACGGTGGGCGGAGGTCATCCTGCGCCCTTCGGCGCCGATTGCGGTGGCGCCGATTGCGGTGGCGCCCATTAGGACGTAGGGAGGCCAACTGCCGCTCCCTCTCAGTAGCCTCCTTGGTACCTTACTCACCTAACAGACCCTCATCCAAATTTTCATTTTTTTATGAGGTTATTGCTATCTTAGCCTAACGTCGTATTTATGTAACAAATTTGGTGATAACAGTAATTATTTTGACACTGTGGAAGGACCTCTACGTAATAGTCTACTAAAGTCTAGGTCTGACGCAAAAATCTCCACAAAAGACTTCATGTTAAATTTAAGTTACACTGTAGGCATTAAAATTCGAATGAGCCTTCATATTTCAGGCGCAAAGTTCTTAAATTATGATACACCTATCAACTTTAGAAGTTCTGCAGTGGGACTCGCTGGCAGTAAATTCGCGGCGTTTTATAGAGTGTAATGTAGCAAGCACGAAATATGTGACTTTCTTACGTCATGTGTGAACTTTATTGTCCTACAGAATGCGAGATTTTAATTTGCGTGCCGAGAGATGGCTTCAGAGCTGTGAACATTTTTAAATTAGAGCATTCCATTTTTAATATTATGTTTGGTATGGAATAGAATAGAAAAATGCTTTTCACTATCACTACATAGTATAAAACAAAGTCGCTGTCGTCAGTCCGTCCCTATGTATGCTTAAATCTTTAAAACTACGCAACGGAGTTTGAATCGGTTTTTTAATAGATAGAGTGATTCAAGAGGAAGGTTTATATTATGTCGAATACATGCATAATTGCACCCGTGCCAAGCCAGGGTGGGTCGCTAGGTATTGTATAAACGGAACGCGGCACCAGCCGAGAAGACCCCGCGGAAGAATCTCAGTGGATTTATCTTTTTTTTTTAAAATCAAATGAAAAGTCTTGAAGCCAGTGAGCCGACCAACCCCAAACAGCGGCATCTATTCACAAGTTATGCTTTTGGCAGCCGTCAATCTCCTCAACCATATCATTGGTCTAGAGGTTAGATGTGCCGCCTTTGGATCATCGAATCCCGGGTTCGATTCCGGGGTCGGGAAAGTGTCTTTGTCTAAACCACTTGCTCTGAGTCTGGGTGTAATTTGTGTTCGTGAATTTTCAGAAGTTTGTAAACTGCCCCGCGATACATGTTACAAATAGAACAGGGGATACGTTTAAAAAAAAAAAAGAAAGCGTTCGGCCCGCCACATGTCGCTACTACTGTTCGAAGTATTTTAGTGAGCATAGAAAAAGGTATACATGTATAGAAAAAGGTTTTAGTATAGACGATAGTGCGGATCGCAGTGGATCTACCGATCAAGGTTAAGTTATGACTGGCCCGGCTGTGTGTTTGATGGGTGTCCTGCTTAAGCAACATCTGACTTCTTTTGTGCTTCGACTTCTTTTTCTACTTGCTCGCCCTGCTGAGCTGGACCTCCTACAACTGGAGGGTAATTAGCCTATCATGCCACGCTGTCAAGACGGTTTAGACCAGGGTTTGTATGAAGAGTTCCTCCTCTTGTAGCTAAGGGCCGACTCACACCGGAATGGCAGCGGTCGGCTGCGTCGCGGCGAACACTTTCAGTGTGAAACTATTTTAAACTTTATATATCGGGAGGTTACATAGAAGATCTGGCAAGAAACTCTGTAGTTGCTTTTTTAAATCGCCATTTTTTTATACAAAGACCGATAAGACAAATTTGTGGGATCAGTAGTATTTAGTCAGTATTTAGAACTGTAGTGTCAGTTAACGGCACCTGTTCATAAGACTGACGCATGTGACAGCCATCGCCCTCTTCCAACATTTTGCAGGGAAGAGGGTTACACGTCACACGTCGCCACCACTGCCATGGGTCTTTGATTATCAATACAGGAACAGTTGCGAGTGGTAGGTACCTAAAATAAATGTTCATTTCAGCAAATACCAACAGTTCCAAAGCTAGTCATACAAAAGGTAATCCAACTACATTACGCCGTACTTGCAACATATAAAATATTACGCCATTATTACACTCCAAAGTAGACTTTATCTCGTAGAAAATGAGAATGGAATTGCCTTCTTTAGTATGTGAGGGTAATATAAATTTATTAGGCGATCATCCCTGAGCGCTCAGCGCCTGGTTACACAGTCTGTTAAGCAAAAGGCTGTTTACAGTGGGTGGACCCATGCATAGACTTAATTGTTTTCTTTCTTGGAATCAAAAAGTTGGAAGTGCCATTGAATATGATTTTTTATTTATTTTTTTAAACTGCGTGTGTTATGCTTGTCACAGTTTAAGACTAAGTCAGGTCATATGCTGAAAATTTGTCGTTCCCAGAGAACACCATAAAAAGCATGATGATAGAATCTCTTGCCTTACTTACGCGCTTTATTCCATCCTGAGGGTGTCGTGAGAGCCGATAAAAGGATATGACAAGGCCAATAACCTAGCCGTAAGAGAAGGAAAATTTGATACGAAACCCTGTGCCAACCCGTTTAGCCAGCGGGGCACAGTAGGCTAATTACCTTCCTTGAACTGAAGGCTTGACTCAGCATTGGGTCATCTATACATTTTCTCTATTTGGCATGATTGAAATTTGATATCAACACTGATGATTAAACCTCAACAACGCTGTGGTTAGCAGAGTCTACCTCGTATTGCAGTAGTTACCGCAATGTATATATCAACTATACCTGTGGTTGCTTTTTGACAAAGCAGAGGTTACAGCTAGTGTGAAATACATTTAGTATGGTGAAAATTCAAATTAATTATAGAAATGAAAGAATGAAGATACCTTTATTCGGCATACAGGACACACTTAAAAGAAATCGGCAAAAACACTTAAAATATGAGAAACAGGTTATTATCAATTGTTTTTAAATCAATGGTGCGGGAAATTATGTCGTTAGAAGCAATAACTAATTCTATATTAAACTAATCAAATACCACAATGTACATCGAACGTGAAAACGTAACTAATTATTAATTTGGCAACTTTCACAATATTTCAGATTGTTGATTACTAACAGCAAACGTCGTCTGTCCGTCCCTATGTATGCTTAAATCTTTTAAACTACGCAACGGATTTTGAAGCGTTTTTTTTAAATAGATAGAGTGATTGAAGAGAAAGGTTTTTAAGTATAATACATGCATAATATTGTAGAGAAACACTGATAAATTTAGAGGTTCATCATTGCACCCGTGAGAAGCCGGGGCGGGTCGCTAGTAAATAATAAATGTGTATTTTTATTATTTATAAATAGATATTAGTATATTATTATTTTATTTAGTATATTATTTTGACAGCAAAACTTAATAATACCCGAATGTCACCAACCGTTTGTCTCACCATTTATTCATAAAGTAAGGTTCACGTCTGCTTTGTGAGGTTAGCCTGCCCCAAATTTAATTTTAATTGTAATACATGTTGCTGCCCAGGGATGTGCTCGTAGATATTTATTAATATTTGTATATGTCTTCTGTTACTGCTGAGTCGGGCTTCCTCCAACTACATGGATGTTAATAAGCCCACGATGCCCAGACGGGTTAGCACAGGGTTTCGTTTCAAGTTTTCCTTCTCTTGTGGTTAGGTTTGCGGCCATGTCACTTCTTTCTCTCGGTTCTTCTGACACCCTCAGGATGTAATGGTGTGGTGGTTAAGTATTATAAATACGACACCACGCGGATTATGTGTGTGTATGTATATATATAATTTCATGTATATGTCTATTGGTTATATAGGTATGTATTGTATTGCCTGGAAGAAATCGCTTTAGCGAGAAGGCCGCCTAAATTGACATTGTCTATTTTTTTACTTATAAGTCTGTTATTTTGTATATACATATGTGCAAAGAAGTACCTATAAATAAATAAGATGCTAAGCACAAGTCTCTTTTTACAACTTAACACATTTTATAACGCCGCTTTGCATAAACATCATGACATCTTAATATCTTTCTTTCAAGTAACTACTTTTATGGCATAAAAACACGGTTCAAAATAAAAATATGGCAGGTCCCTTTCATTATCTTCCGGAGAATGTGCCATCAAAAACGGACCAGCCGTTCTGGAGATAAAAAGTTAGTTTCTGGGTTTTATGTTGAATATAGAAGGAGAATATTCTAGAAGCCACAACATACGGACAGATAGATAAATAGAGCGACAGACAAACACGGTTTTTATCATCGGTACCTACCTTTTAAAATTGTATGAAGAAAAAATCTACTTTGATATTTGAAACCGGCCTTTTTTGTTATATGTATATAACTAGCTGTACCCGCGACTTCGTCCGCGTGGAATTTAAAAAAAGTTAATTAGACAGACAGACAAAAATTAAAAAAAAATATTTTGGTCTATTTGCTGTTTAAACATACTTACGCATTTAGTAAAAAGTTGTTATTTTATTATTACAATCAGACACTCCAATTTTATTTATTTGTATAGAAGATGTATAGACTAAATAAAAGTAGCCTAAGTTACTCCTTATATCATCAGCTACCTATCGGTGAAAGTCCCGTCAAAATCGGTCCAGCTGTTCCAGAGATTAGCCGGAACAAACAGACAGACAGACAGACAGACAGACAGACAGACGGACAGACAGACAAAAATTTAAAAATATTTTATTTTGGTCTATGTGCTGTGTATACAGACTTACGCATTTAGTAAAAAGTTGTTATTTTATTATTGCAAACAGACACTCCAATTTTATTAATTTGTATGTATAGAAGATGTATAGATTAAATAAAGTAGCCTAAGTTACTCCTTTTAACATCAGCTACCTATCAGTGAAAGTCCCGTCAAAATCGGTCCAGCCGTTCCAGAGATTAGCCGGAACAAACAGACAGACAGACAGACAGACAGACGGACAGACAGACAAAAATTAAAAAAAATGTTATTTTGGTCTATGTGCTGTGTATACAGACTTACGCATTTAGTAAAAAGTTGTTATTTTATTATTACAAACAGACACTCCAATTTTATTTATTTGTATGTATAGAAGATGTTTAGACTAAATAAAGTAGCCTAAGTTACTCCTTATATCATCAGCTACCGATCAGTGAAAGTCCCGTCAAAATAGGTCCAGCCGTTCCAGAGATTAGCCGGAACAAACAGACAGACAGACAGACGGACAGAGAGACAAAAATTAAAAAAAAATGTTATTTTAGTCTATGTGCTGTGTATACAGACTTACGCATTTAGTAAAAAGTTGTTATTTTATTATTACAAACAGACACTCCAATTTTATTTATTTGTATAGATGTGATGTGTACACAGACTTACGCATTTATTTATTTGTATAGATGTATAGACTAAATAAAAGTAGCCTAAGTTACTCCTTATATCATCAGCTACCTATCGGTGAAAGTCCCGTCAAAATCGGTCCAGCTGTTCCAGAGATTAGCCGGAACAAACAGACAGACAGACAGACAGACGGACAGACAGACAAAAATTTAAAAAAAATGTTATTTTGGTCTATGTGCTGTGTATACAGACTTACGCATTTAGTAAAAAGTTGTTATTTTATTATTACAAACAGACACTCCAATTTTATTTATTTGTATAGATGTATAGATGTGCTGTGTATAGAGACTTACGCATTTATTTATTTGTATAGATGTATAGACTAAATAAAAGTAGCCTAAGTTACTCCTTATATCATCAGCTACCTATCAGTGAAAGTCCCGTCAAAATCGGTCCAGCCGTTCCAGAGATTAGCCGGAACAAACAGACAGACAGACAGACAGACAGACGGACAGACAGACAAAAATAAAAAAAAATGTTATTTTAGTCTATGTGCTGTGTATACAGACTTACGCATTTAGTAAAAAGTTGTTATTTTATTATTACAAACAGACACTCCATTTTTATTTATTTGTATATGTATGTACGAGTATGTATGTATAGATGTGCTGCGTACACAGACTTACGCATTTATTTATTTGTATAGATGTTTAGACTAAATAAAGTAGCCTAAGTTACTCCTTATATCATCAGCTACCGATCAGTGAAAGTCCCGTCAAAATAGGTCCAGCCGTTCCAGAGATTAGCCGGAACAAACAGACAGACAGACAGACAGACAGACGGACAGAGAGACAAAAATTAAAAAAAAATGTTATTTTAGTCTATGTGCTGTGTATACAGACTTACGCATTTAGTAAAAAGTTGTTATTTTATTATTACAAACAGACACTCCAATTTTATTTATTTGTATAGATGTGATGTGTACACAGACTTACGCATTTATTTATTTGTATAGATGTATAGACTAAATAAAAGTAGCCTAAGTTACTCCTTATATCATCAGCTACCTATCGGTGAAAGTCCCGTCAAAATCGGTCCAGCTGTTCCAGAGATTAGCCGGAACAAACAGACAGACAGACAGACAGACGGACAGACTGACAAAAATTAAAAAAAAAAGTTATTTTAGTCTATGTGCTGTGTATACAGACTTACGCATTTAGTAAAAAGTTGTTATTTTATTATTACAAACAGACACTCCAATTTTATTTATTTGTATAGATGTGATGTGTACACAGACTTACGCATTTATTTATTTGTATAGAAGATGTATAGACTAAATAAAAGTAGCCTAAGTTACTCCTTATATCATCAGCTACCTATCGGTGAAAGTCCCGTCAAAATCGGTCCAGCCGTTCCAGAGATTAGCCGGAACAAACAGACAGACAGACAGACAGACGGACAGACAGACAAAAATTAAAAAAAATGTTATTTTGGTGTATGTGCTGTGTATACAGACTTACGCATTTAGTAAAAAGTTGTTATTTTATTATTACAAACAGACACTCCAATTTTATTTATTTGTATAGATAGTCTGAGTCACGCGTATTCTGAAACACGCTAGAGTAATTTGCTCCTGGTAACATTATTTGTTATCTGTGACATTTATTCACAAAGACGCGTTTTATTTGCTGTGTTCAGGCAGACTGGTTTAAATTAATTTTAATCATGGAGGAGTTAGGTTGGTTTGATAAGTGCTGTATATATTTTATTCTTAAGTCCTTGCTTTCAGTTCTGTTTATTTTAAAGTACTTGGGAGGCCCGACCCAACAGAGGGTCATCTATAAAACCGTGTAGAATCGTTTGCGTGTGTCTCGCGGGGGCAGTTTACAAACATGTAACTCACGAACACAAATGACACCCAGTCTCAGAGCAAGTTCCTGTGGTTTAGGCAAAGACACTTGCCTGACCCCGGAATCGAACCCCGGACCCGTTGATCCAAAGGCGGCACATTCAACTTCTATACCTAGGCTGAATAGTAGTAGTAATCGTATGGTGGTGTTTCCAGAGAGCGTGGTGGACCAAATTAGAGAACATATAAATAAATATCCTTGGACATTTCATACAACGCCATCTCGTCCCAAGCTAAGCAACTTAATGCTTGTGTTATGGTAACGAGATGTATGTTAAACTGCTTATATACATTTTTTTTTGTAAATACATACATATTATAGATAGAAAACAACCAGACCCGGAACAAATACTTGTAGGTCGTACAAATATTTCTTCCGTGCGGGGATCGAACCCGCGACATGCTGCACAGCACTCGATCGCTCAACCACTGCGCCAACCGTATCTAGATGACCTACTGCTGAGTCGGGCCTCCTCTTGTTAAATGGAGGGTATTTAAAGTCCAAGAAAAATGAAAAAAAAGTATTCCTTCTCTTGCGGTTCTTCCGGCCGGTGGCGAGTCCCCCGACTGTAAGACTCTAAGGCGAGGCGCGATGGGGTATGTGGTACTCTTATCCACCACTCAATACCATGAACGGCGTCCCCATCACTGCAAAACATGTCCCCGGTGCACTGTCTAACGCCAAATGCCTCGTGGTCCCGACTCTGTCTCCACGGGGACAGGCAGACAGTCAGAAAATCGCGAACCCGTATGGATAACGTGGCACTGTAGTCTAATTCGCTCCAGTAAATTGGAGGAGGGCTCAGCTGTGGCTCATATATATTATTCATATTCACAATCTATATACATGTCGGAGAATTAACTGTTTAATTAAACCTTTTAATTTGAGCAGCGGGTTCAAGGTACCGATCTTAACTACACTCCAGCATTAACACACCGCACCGCAACCACTGTTTCTATCATAATGCGCGATCCACCGCGATCGCGCTCCTTTTATAAGTTTTTGTCGAACGTCAAGATGGCGCCTCGACCCCGCTCGAGGACTACCCTCCGCTTTGACATTGTAAAACAATATAACGTCTTCTTTTAAAAAGATGACAAACTAAATTGAATAGAAAAATCCAACAAATTAAACTAATTAAAATTAAGATTTAACAAAGTATTTTCTAGGCTAATTGATATCATCTTTAAGTAACCAGCAATCATCTCCATTCTGACTACTTCCTCCGACATATATTTAAAATATTTTCGTATATTTTTCGTCGCCCATACCGCAGAGTCTGAAGACAAAAGTCTTCAATCAGTGCGTCCTACCCGTACTAACCTATGCTGGTGAAACGTGGACACTGACGGTGCGGCTAGTCCATCAGCTAAAAGTCGCTCAGCGAGCTATGGAGCGGGCTATGCTCGTTGTCTCGCTACGAGATAGAATTCGTAATGAAGTCATCCGAGCGAGAACGTGTGTCATCGACATAGCCCATAGGATTAGCAAGCTGAAATGGCAATAGGCTGGCCACATCTGTCGTAGAACTGACGGCCGCTGGGGCAAACAGGTGCTACAGTGGAGACCACGTACTGGCAAACGTAGGGACGCCCTCCTGCTAGATGGACGATCTGCGACGGGCAGCCAGCAGCAACTGGATGCATAGAACCGAAAACCGGGTTCAGTGGCGAGCCATGGGGGAGGCCTACGTCCAGCAGTGGACTGAAATAGGCTGATGATGATAATGATATATTTAAAAACGGAACCCTTTTTTATAGTGGGGTAAACCTTTTATAGGTCCCCAGCCGGGGGACGGGGCTGGGATATGTGTGATTCCCGGTCGCGATGAAATGATGATTGCGAATGGTTTACCCACTAAAACCTACCACTAATTGTCTGCGCGGGCCATCTGTTGTTTGGGAAACTTCGTGATCGATCCATTCGACAGTGGCATAGCGAGGGGAGCCTTGCTCTACCCTCAGATGTTAGACCAAAACGCTTGGAAGCGCTTCCCTCTAGGATCTTGCGTAAGAACAGGATGTCCCTACCCGTGTTCTGGTCCTATTGTGTACCCGGGATCGTGCGGGTCACGTCTTAACTCGGCTGTAGAAAGCGAGTGACCCAGAAACCACTAACCAACTCGGGAACTAGTCGCTCCGATGGGTGGGGGCGTTCCCTACTCCCCCGAAAAACGAAACCCCCGCATTAGGTATAACCTGTATCGCGGGGGTAGTTTACAAACATGTTATTTACGAACACAAATGACACCCAGACTCAGATCAAGTGTCACTGGTTTAGACAAAGACACTTGCGCGGCCTCCGAAATCGAACCCAGGACCCGCCTAACCCTAAAGGCGGAACGCCTAACACCTGGACCTACGAGGCAGACTATTTATAGGCTGAGAATATGAATAACTCAAACCGTAGTGTCATTCACGCGTTCCTGCAATTGAGGTCTGGAACTCTCTCATTCATTTGAAATTTAATTGAGTTATTTGGGCATCGCTTCGTCGAAATAGTTAATTGACTCTTAACCTCAGTCTCTGTTAATGTCGATTACAAAAGACGTTGACTCTCAATAGAATTTGACTTCAAACAATTTCATTACAATAACGCTTTTCTGTTCACAGAATTAAATTTTAAAAAAAATCATAAAAAATAAGATATATATTTTAATTTGAACTTGCCTGCAAAAATGACCTAAAAATTCACGTACAAAATGTATTATTGCACAGTTTTAAAAATACACAGAGTAAAATAGACTTCAAAACTAAGCTTAAATGAAAAATATTTATCAAATTCAATAGAAAGTTAATTTATTCAAGCTTCTATAGATACGGTAATCTGTAATCGGTAACTGATCATAAGAGTATTTGAATACATATGAAGAATCATTCTAGTATTTGAATAAATACGAATAGACGTAACCATGGATGGTGAAACCATCCATTTCCATCCTAAGACTGACAAGAGAGCCCACAGAACGAAATATCAAAGCCTAAAGTCTAGCCTTAAGAAAAGCTTACTTATTCTTAGGCAGTAGTGGGTCGTTTCAGCCCGTAAATGACCCAGTACTGAGTCGGGCCTCCTCCCTGGGTTGGTGACATTGTGTATTCTAAATCCGTCGCCACACGCACAACTGTGTATGTAAACTATAGCAAAATTACGCTCACTCACACACAGACGTATATTTAGCTGTAGCTTTAAAAAATGTTAATAGTTCTAGATTACTGTTCTATAAATTCCATGGAATATCTAGAGGTTAGGCTTAGGGCGTGGTATTAAATCCTTATATTCCTTCGGGACGTATAGAGCGCGACACGAGTAAAGACAATCACTGATAAGATTTACCGGTGTCAAGGGATTAGTCGTGTCGCAAGACGCACGCTTCGTATTTTATTAACCTTTCAGCTTCCGTGTTATCTGAGGAGATAATGTCGTGTATCCCGGCCACTGACGGCAGTCGACAGGAGTTGGAGAAATTGTTGCTAAATATTTAAATGTTTACTTACTTACTTCTTGGGCCATAAATTACCCTCGTCTACTAATACTATCGTCTAATGACATCGTTCCACGTAAAACAGCTCAATTTGAATTATACGAAAGTAGGTTTTGTTTTTATTTTGACCTTAAATTTTAGATTTTCAATCTTGAGTTCTCAGTCTTGGAGCTATGTCACCATAATATCATTTTTTTAAGATGTCTACATAACTTGCCATTGCGGGAGCATACTACTAATACTATTCAGCCCACAAACAACGCGCTACTGAGTCGGGCCTCTTCCCATTACAGAGAGTATTCATTAGCCTATTATGCCATGCTGGCCAGACGGGTTGGCACAGGGTTTTGTTTCAAGTTTTCTTTATGTTGTTACTTAACTAGCGAAACCCTGTGCCAACCCGTCAGGCAACGTGGCATAGTATGGTTATTACCCTCCACGTAACTCTCCGTAACTGACTCATCAGTGGGTCATATATGGGATGAGTAGTATAGATAATATAGGCTTTCAGCTACACGTTGAATAGCACGCCACAGCGACACTGGAAGTAGGCTAGCCCAAGGTCTATTCCACAAAAAAAAGTCTGAAGAAAAGTCTCATGGATTTCAAGATATTAGAATTATTCTAATTAACCGTTTTTTTTAATTACTCGATCGACGATTATTTTCGTTCTATGTTACAAAATCGACGCACATACCTACTCAATGTATGTTTTTTTATTTATTGCTTTTTTATTTTTATTTCAGCCTTTTTTTGTGAATCAGATCTAGGGCTAGCCTACGTCCAGTGTCGCTGTGGTCTGCTATTTTTGGGACATCCTGTATAAAAAATAAGGAATATATTTCTCTGAATGGTGAAATCGACAAACAATTAGTCTGTTACTTTCTATACACGTCATATACCCCAATAATAACGATATTTTAAACGTTTGACATACATGTCATATACTTAGATCAGCAATTGACTTGAATAAATTATTACTTTAAACTCGGTAGCGTTCGAATTATCGGGAAAGTCTTTATGTTTTCCAATCGAATTTTAGGTAAACGCCTATTAGGTTATAATTGTCTTCGATACACCTTGATGATAAAACAGTTTATTTACGGGCTTATATCTGTGTGGTGACCGATTTAGAATACAAAATGTCACCAACCCATATCACGCGCAGGGTGTCGTAAGAAGCAGTTCACCTTGCCACAAGAAATACTTGATGCAAACTCTGTGCCATCCAGTCTTGCCAGCGTGGCACAGTAGGCTAATTTCCCCCCACGAATTAGGAGGAGGCAAGACTCAGTAGTAGGGATGAAGTGCTGATTAAGGGCTTCAACTCATTGGCAGATAGTTCGATATTGTTTGAATATGAAAAGGTTCTGTTAATTATTATTGACAGATCAGAGGTTTTACAGATCTTACAATTTAGACCGACATTGATTATTGGGTTTCTGGTTCGGTTTCGGAGTTGGGCAAGTGTATTTGTGTACACCAAAAATACTTGCTCTGGGTTTAGGTGTTTTTGTGTTAGCCCATGTGGTGGCGGATTTAGAATACATGGTGTCGGGAGGAGGCCCGACTCAGAAGTGGGTCGTTTGTGGGCTGTGTATTAGTAGTAGTAGTAAAAAGTTCCCTCGATGCCAAGACGTCTTAAAAAAATTATAACAAAAATTCAAGACTCCGAACCGAAAAATTTAAGGTTAAAATTATACAAAACCTAACCTAAAAAACCTTTAATGTTAATACAGTGAATTGAGCTTTTTTGCATAGAACGAAATATACGGAATATTTCGTTCTACATTAAAAATATATTTTACTTCAATGATAATAACGGCCTTACTTTCGACAACCTAACTGTCAATTAGGATTCTTTGCCGGCGGCGCCTCCGTGCTCCAATACAATCTAATCACCAACTCTAATACGACAAAAGATAAAAAGAAAACAAAAAGGAAATCACTAAACGCGTCCCTTTCTTTTGTTACAGATAAAAATCACTCCGATGTCAAAAGAAAACAAAGATGGACCTTAAATATTTGATCCTAATGATTGCCTTTGCGACTGTCGAGATAAACGTAACCGAAAGCCGGCAGAACGATAAGAGACGATGGAAAAACGACAAGATGTACTCGCACTACGTCAATATCTGCGATATACAGGACAGAGGCTCCAAAGTTCATTGTTATTGTGAGAGTATAAAGATAAAAACAGCCACAAAGGCCGACTGCTGGGTATTCAATGGAGGTATCGCCGAAGACGACCCGTTTTGGTCCAACTTTTATTCTCAACCCAAAATAGAAAAATTGACTTTTAACGTCCGAGCTGACGGCGGACTGACATATATACCAGCGAAGGTGATTGTTCGGCTGGAACGGCTTCAATACCTTAACATTCAGTACGCCAACATTTTCAGCATACCGTCCTTTGCCTTCACAAATTCGTCAACCCTACGCGAAATAACTTTGCCAAAGAACAAAATATCGAAACTGGAAAAAATGTCATTCGCCCATCTGATAATGCTGTCAAACGTCAGCTTAGCGGAGAATCAGATATCAGAATTGAGACAGGACGTATTCTATGTATTACCAAACTTGCAACGGTTGTATTTGTCGAGGAACACAATTAGCGTCCTTCGCGAAGGATGCTTCCAGCATTTGAACAACCTTATACGATTAGACTTGGACAATAATCTGTTGACAGTTGTCATTAGGGAGAACTTCCAAGGGCTGTCTAATCTGATCACGTTGGATATGAGAAACAATAAATTAGCCATGATAGGGGACCTCGCGTTCGCCGAACTTTGGAGTCTTCAAGAACTTTACCTGGATGGCAACGAAATAGAATTTATATCCGAGAGGGGTTTCGGGGGATTGAATCAGCTGCGGAAACTTTCTTTGGCCGATAATAAGTTGGGGACATTAGACGACGGGGTGTTCGATGATATCCAAAAGTTGAATGTTTTGGATTTGAGGAATAATAACTTGGAGACACTGAAACAGGAGGCAGTACAGAACATTCTGGAAAACATGAAGTCGAATTACGCGTTAATCTCTCTGGATGGTGAGTTTGCGATTTATCATTGTTCACCCAGTTGTGTAGGACTCTTGTTAATTTGTCTCGATATTGTTTTCTTGAACTTTGAGAAGTATTGTTTCGGAAGACAACGCGGAAGTAAAATTTACCGATGTAGGAGGAGTGATTAAAAAGTTCTGGTAGCTTCGTGTAAATTATAATGTTTTCATTAATTTTCTTGGCGCACTGGAGTTTATGTGGCGTAATAAACTTTTGACAATAACAAGACCTTTTGATATGCAATGAATTCATATGATTAAAATTTAATTTATCTACAAATATTTTTAATATGAGATACATAATACTTTATTTTGTATTAAATTGTTTGCCTTATTTTGCAGATTCAGGTAAAAATGTTTTAGTAAGTTAATTTATATGCAAACTACGGCACGGTGTCCATAAAGGGCCAGAAAGCGTAATTTGTGCCATCTGCGCGAGGTAGATTACTAGACCTCAATGACGTATATTTGTTATACTGGCGGCCAATGTGTTTTTGTATAGACAACTTATTTAAAATCCCTGGATTAAATTTTGTTTACAGCTCTTCAAATTTATTAGCTTCTTTGTAGCAAAATTTGCTTTTCTATTTACAATTTACTAAGACGCAGCTTCAAGTAATTCCACAAATATTCCAATAACCAAAAAATTTAAAAATCATAAGTAAATGTAATCACAGAAATTGTTATTTGTATGAAATAAATATAATACATAGTGGGCGATGCTGACTTTTTTAAAATCACAGAAATACCATCAGAATGGTCAAAAGTTTTAATCATTAAACATGGAAATCAACATTATGCAACCAAATTTTAAGTGTCATAATTGCACTTATTGCACAAAAATTTAAAAAAAGTGTTACCCTGAAAGCTTAGATCGTGAATATTTGAATTTGAATGTAACCAAATATTAGGTCTTGAACAAATTGCCAACGTACCTAAATAAGAAAAATATTTTAAACAAATCGAATGCGTCCACATTTTGTTCCCAAGACAGCACTTACTATGATCATCTCGTAACTTCCCAGTAGTGACGTGAATCAGTTGTTGAAATACTGGCTTGCGAATATTTTATAGTCGCCATATTTTGCAGTTTGCTAGATGCTATTTCCGCAGATTTATACCAGCTAAATATTTACGCAAGTTGTTGTTAACTTTACCAACCTATAATACAAATTTTGCTATGTCCTATAGGCTCCATCAAAAGGCTCAAAGTCACCCAAATAGCAATGGAGAGGGCTATGATCAGAGTTTCCCTGCGAAACCGAATAAGAAATGAGGACATACGCAGGAAATCCTGAGTTACTGACATAGCCCACAGGATAGCCAAACTTAAGTGGCAATAGGCAGGGCACATAGCTGGCAGGACTGACGCCCGATAGGGCAGCAACGTGTTCGAATGGCGACTGCGTTCCGGAAAGCGCAGTGCTGGTAGGCCTCCACACGGTGGACCGACGACCTTGTTAAGGTCGCCGGAAAGCGATGGATGCGGGTGGCTTAGGACCGGCCTTCATGGAAATCTTTGGGAAGACCCATGTCCAGCAGTGGTCGTCTTTTATCTGAAATGATGATGATGACTATAACCTAATATATTTAGTTGGATATTCACTAGAAATCATTTATGTAAAATGATGTTCAACATTTTATGATTTCAATTTATGAAATAAAAGCGATTGTCCTTCTAATGTTTTGTAACAATTTGTCATTAAATTGTCGCCCCTAGTCATGTATAGATACTTAAGGTTTGTCGATTTTAATAAATAACCATCATAAATAACTGTTCCTTTTGTAATGTATTATTCACAGATACAATATTTCAATGACACATCATTTTCAACTCCATTATAAGTCGCCCAAAATTACTATTTTATCACTTTCACTATCAGCTAATGGTCTAATGGCTGTGTAAGCTACGATGAATAAAAAGAGAATTATTTTTACTTTGAACAACGTATAGATTATCATTGTTTATTATAGAAAAATTGAACCACTTTTGAGCGGCTAGGATGATGTTTAGAGGAGAGAACTTAGTTATTGTAAACATTTGTAAAGCAAAAGTCCCGCGAAAATTCTTGCATTTTTTTTAACGGCATCAGAACTACGTAATACGATACTTGATAGATATCTTCACCTTACCTCTCAGCGTAGAAATGCGGTTGGACATCGATAGTTAACTATACCATAGGTAATATAGGTTATGTGCAAAGGGATGATCATCCAACGATGCGACGTGGTATGTCTAAATAACAGTAGTCGGGGATTTCTTAACCATCCGAATTGCTCTGTAAATTTCGCTATCACTTTTTTATTTTTTGGTAGTTCTGGCATTTAAAGGCAATATTATTTTATTTGATAGCTCAGATTTTTTGTGGAAATGTGCAAAGTATGTAGAATGCTGGTCACTACAATATAATCTTAAATCCTTGGTGTATGAAAGCTACGCGAAAGGCTAATTGGATGGTTTTTTTCATATCTCTGACCATAGAAGTGAGTACTGCTAATCTGAGCAACGATACACCACTATACCATAGGTTACTGACACTACATCTTAAATCCTTGATATATTAACTAAAGTGTGGTTAGAGCCAAAAAAAGTCTCTCTGTTTCAAATATGGCATAAACATTCAAAGAATAAACATCGTATAATCATCACTACATAGTATAAAACAAAGTCGCTGTCGTCTGTCCGTCCTTATGTATGCTTAAATCTTTAAAACTACGCAACTGATTTTGAAGCAGTTTTTTTTCATAGATAGAGCGATTCAAGAGGAAGGTTTATATGTATAAATCATGCGTAATATTGTAGAGAAACATTGATAAATTTAGAGGTTCATCATTGCACCCGTGCGAAGTCGGAGCGGGTCGCTAGTAAATTATAAAGTAAACATTTAGCTAATTCGTATGTATAGAACTATTACGTCAAAAAACTTAAATGGAAATTTTAACTGCGACTAAAACATTCTCCAAAAACAAGTTCTAGTTAATCTTAGGTCTTTTATCAAACACAGGCGAGTCTATATATTGTGTCGCTGCAGACACTACATTTTCCGCAGAACAGCCGGCGCGAGCTATACAACTTGCTATGATTTAGTACTCTTTGTCCGGTGTTAATTTGGTTCTGTGGCTTGTTTATTACCACCATGATGCTGGCTGATTAACTGTTTCCTACTTTTAGCAAGATTTTTCATTGTCGATCTCACATGACATTACTTTTGAATTCTTTGTTTCAAGGTATAATCAATGTAATGTAATGTAATGAATCATCATGTCCTTTTTATATGAGCCTGCTACAACGTGCAATGTTCCCCAGCTGATAAATTGGTTGGACTATATTATGTATTATAGATATCGAAAAAAAATCACGCCTCTTGACGAGATACAACAAAATAACGTTTTGTAGAGTTGTTTGTCTTTTATAGGTGTAGAAAGAGTACACGAAGCTGCCATCACAGACCTTTTCTTGCCTATTTCGGAGGAAAATAGTATTATTAAAAGTTTAGTTCCATGTGTATAGATAGATATTTGAGTTAATTTGTACATACATAAGTAATTTCACAAAATTTTAAAATGGAAATTAACTTATATTTATTTATTACTCATGCGCCCTACAGTTTCCAAACTAGCTAACTAATTTACTTGTTCTTCAACAGGTAATAAAATGAATTGTGACTGCAGACTTTCTTGGATGCACAAACTTCGCAACGAAACCAGAAGTAAACGCTTAAGAGCCTCCCTTTCCCGCTTACACTGCGTCATGGACATGAAAAACACAGCTCAAATAAAACTGGAGAAGAACGAGAAAATAAAACCAAATCAAGTGACACACAAAAAAGATATCGATTATGAAGAAGATGAATTTGAAGAAAAGCATTATGACGATGCGATGCAAGATCAAGAAACGGATAGTGATGATATTAAAATCGAATACAAAAGGAAACTTCTAGAAATACCAACAGAATTGCTCCCTTGTCCGAATCGTTTAATCTACGAAGCGTCTTACTCACCACCGACCCAAGATGAGGTCAAATATTACAAGTCTTCATCAAGCGAGCGGTTGCTTGCAGTTTCCATGAATTTCTTGGTTCTGCTCGCAATATTGTAGCACGTTTCGAATTGAGTGGAGTGTAAATAGTTTCTGGGTTTTAGTGTCTATTAAAGCAAGGACCGCTTGAGCAATGAATTTATAAGGCCATCTAGTTCAGTTTGGTACGGTTAATAGAGTTGGTGATATTTTAGTTTGACGTCGATTTCAATTATGGTCTTGATAATTTTAGCCTTCATATCATTTATTAATAAGACTGGATAGTAAGTTTATTTATAACTTGACTTTATTTAATCTGTTATATTTAATTATGGCATTTTAGATTTATGTAAATGAAAGTCAGATTCATGTTAACCTGTATCTTTCCCAATAACTTTTACATTTAAATCACATAATATTAAAATATCTTTTATGTAGTTATTTTAAGATTTTAGTAATAAAATAATAATACTTTTGTAAATAGTATCTAATGATAAAAATCGGCATGTGAGTGAAAAAATCATCAATTGAGTGAAATTGTCAATTGTGATTGCGTGTGAAAGAATTTGATTGTAACAAATTGTTAGGTACGATAAATTTAGGGGGCATTTAAATTCTAAATTAGAACAAAGAATTTTAAAAAATACCATTCAAAATATTAATATTTATCCTGGAATATAGTTTTCAGTAGGCAATAGTATCAGGTACAAAGTACTTATTTACGATTAAGTTGTCGTCTCATCGGCGGCGACAGTGACGGGACAGATTATTAAAAATTCCCCACCGCCCACTGGAAAAGAACGCGTGTTGTAAAAGTCAACAAAACCCAGCGCGCTTGGTACTAGGATCTAATGGTCCGCCTGGCTAGCTACCTAAATCCGGCGCCCAGCAGTTTTACTGTGTTTCGTCGTGAGTATGTGAGAGCCGGTGCCCGAAAGGGTATTTCCTTGAATTGTCTGTTCCATCTTAGAACCTGGCATTGCTTTACATGACGCAAGCCTAGGGTCAAAGGCACTCAAGTCAATGATAAAAAAGCACGATGCAATTAATAACCTGTCAAATTCCAAATCTGCTAAATTCAAAAGTTCTTACCAAGTACCGACTCAAAAGTATGCAGCACATGTCCCGAACTCACACGATTGTGTATTAGTAGATTGCGAAACCAGGCCATCTGGCTGATCCACGCCGCAGACGGAGGCTGGGTGGAGGAGGCGACTCTATGCCCACCTGTTTCCCCCGCCATAGGGGCCGGTGGTGGGTTCGGGGACATGCCACCGATGAAAGCCCCACTGACTGAGACGCCCAGTGATAGTCGCTTGCCCGCACCTTGTGTGGCGTCACAGTGGAATGTAACCTGTGGCGCCCCAAGCGTGTCGTGTACCGTAGTGGGACCACCTCCCATTACATGGAGGGTAATGAGCCTCCTGTGTCACGCTGTCAGAGCACACGGGTCGGCATAGGGTTTCTTGTCAAGTTTTCCCTTTTTTTGTGGCTTCGTTATCGGCTTTGACATTTCCTGTTGTCGGCTCTTAATATGTGTTCTAAATCCGGCAAGCACTATAAGCACTGAAGGTGAATTAACGGTCTATTGATTAAAATTCTCACGTCAAGTCTACGCTGATGTGCGCGCTTCGTCTTACCATATTTGTAATGCGTTATTCATAAGATTATTTATAAGACAAGTACGATAGTCTACGTTGGGTTGGTACCTGTAAAGATAGATCTCAAATGGAAAATAAATACATATTAAGGCTTACGGACATCTAGCAATACATGTTCCCTATTGTATACACGTAAAACATTTCGTATACTCAGCTCTACTACTACTATTCAGCCCATATACGACCCACTGGTGAGTTGGGCCTCCTCCAGTTAAATGGAAGGTAATTGGCCTACCGTGCCTCGCTGGCCAGACGGGTCACCAGAGGGTTTCGCATAGGCCCTGTGGATTTAGAATACATAGTGTCACCATCTCATTACATCCAGAGGGTGACGTAAGAGCCAAAAAAAGGAAATGAAAAATCCGACAATCTATCTGCAAGAGTAGAAAAATTTGATAATCAGCTCCATAATATGTTGACTCTAAATTGTGTATCTAATGGAGACTTGCACCCTGTAGCATATTTGTTTCTACAAGTCGATGAATTAGAATTATATGATTGTAAATATATAATCTTAATCTAATTTATATTCATAATTATCAGCACAGTTTATATAGTATTTTATACGTACTTAGATAAGTATAAATTTATTTACATTGTATAAGAATATAGGTTCAGTAGCATTAGCCAAGATTATTGAGTTGCCTATTTTGGCATAATATGCTTAAATTTGTTTAGCGATCCGAGTGGTAACGGATTTAGAATATATAGTGTCACAACCCATTCCATCCTGACGGTGTCATATATTCTAAAGCCGTCACCATATTTTGGAAGCTCTACTATTGATAACCAAATTAAGGATATCAACCAACATACCCATTCTTATGTACTCAATAATCGAATAAACTTGAAACTTGCTCTGGGCGAAGGTCCGTGCCAGTTGTCTGGCCCCTTAATGGAAAATCTATGTCAGTATTTCACACTGTATGTCCTATGTTGCATTGTATACTAATACTATTCATTTTTGCAGAAAGTCTACCTATTAGTAAATTCCATGCAATATTGCTATGGATTTACAGTAATAACAGACATCAATATATATCCCTTTGAATCATTTTTCTGAAATCACATTTCGTTTTAATACAAATTATTGTGCAACGAAGGTATTTTTCTACTCTAAATTACTATTTATTTCGCTCAATAAAGTATAATATAAAAAGTCAAAGTCGTAATAAATTATATTTGATTCTTATTTATAAAAGGGGCAAATAATGCCAAGACGAAGAACACATTTATCGAATTATCAGTAACTGTACAGACAAGAAGCAATAATGTATTCAAGTAAAGCCACAGTGAATAACAGTATAAACTACATATACTACATAACTACATAAAATTGACTGTTTATACTGATAAACAGTCAATTTTATATGCAAGACGACACGCACACACAGACGCGCGTATCTACGGAGTATAATCCATCGCGTACCCTTTGGGTTATCAATATTTCAGTCAAGTAATAGCTTTTATGTGAGACTGAAATATAAATTGTAATAACGCAGAAGTAACTGGCTTAGAAAACTAGTCGATTTGGCTTAGTGAAGCCATTTTGAGTAAGCCGGTAACTTTGTGACTTGTTTTGTTAATTTATTATTATTCATGCGTTACACATACTCGTAAAATTAAATTAGTTATATAGCGATCACGCACACACTGTCATGTTTCCGTCTATAACTGCTATGGTAGCACATTACTTCTCTATGGTCTGTTTTACTAGTGTCAAATGGCTATTTGATAATAGGTGCCATGTGAAGGGAATATATACTTCTTGTTCTTATCAGAAAAATCTAAACACTTCCCTTTTTATGGTTGTTAAACAAAATACGAAACTTATAAAAAGTTTAATTTAAATGTAGAACATTGTCATTAGGATTTGAAAACCTTTTTATGTTCACTATTAAACGACATTTGACATATATAAATATATAATATATTCCTAAATATATATTTTTTTCTGATAATCCTAACAAAAAATAAACTTGCAAGGTGTTCGATTTTTCTGATGAGAAGTGTGTATCAAAAGGCATACAAAAAGGCAAACACGAACACTAATGTGAAGTGCTAGCATTACAATTTAATATTTCGATGAAACTATCACTCTAATGTAATGGTACTGTAAGTTTAGTAAAACATATGTATTTACTGTGACTGTAATAAAGTTGATTATTCGAGTAAGTCACACAGGGCAGTATTAATAAGCACAGTGATTTCCTTTAAATCAATTATGGTACCAAATTTATTCATAAAGCAAAAGTGATTAGCATACCAAAGAAATTCAAGCTAAGAAATTGTTTATTGAGGGGCACACTTTATTGTATATAAAATCTTGAAAATCTGTTATCTATTCTATTCAGAGTGTGTAAACATTAAATTGATACTTTTCCAATCGCTTTGTTTTATTGGTTTGGGAAAGATAAAATCGTAATTTGTTCTCATTGATTAATGGTTCAAAGAATATTTATATTGGAATAAATTCTGTTCTATTTTCCAGGGCTTCGTAATTTATTTATATGATATTTCTAGCAGTGGACGTCTTTTGGCTGAATTAATGATGATGAGTATAGAGATTTATTGGATTTTAATTAAAACTATATATGAAATAAAATGCATATCGTTCTAATAAGCCCGATTAGTTTAATAATATTGAATTATTATTGGCATAGAGATGGATCCTTTGACAAGGCTTTGGGTACTTGAAAGGGTGTAATAGGGGATGAAATGTCGTCCAAAATTTAAAGAAACCAGCGTAGCTAATAAATGAATTGAAAATTAAACAGTAGGGTAATTTTACCTCCTGTTTGGACGAGGCTGCCTCAGCAGTGGGCTTTTTATGCCATGCCAGATAAATATGTATTCAAAAACCAAATTGTAATACATCGCTACAATAAGAGTACACAGGTATCTCTTTAGACTAATTCAACAAAGGTAATTTTTCTCTCTTATTTAAATTACTTCCCGAAAAAAAAGATGAAAGATGTTGAGTGCTGCGAACGGAATACGTAATGGTTGAATGTGAAAGTCATGCCTAATTTCAAAACTTTTGCGGCTAGAAGCCCGGCCTGGTCATTTCAAATCGAATATACAATTTAATAATTATCAAAACAAAACAAAACATTGATAAATCTCGTTGGTCTAGTGGTCAGATGTGCCGCCTTTGGATCAACGGGTCCCGGGTTCGATTCCGGGGTCGGGCCAGTGTCTTTGTCTAAACCAGAGGCACTGGCTCGGAGTCTGGGTGTCATTTCTATCTATAATATGTATGTGTTCAATCCTTGCTTTAATTTGAGGGTAAATTTGAAATATACTCCACTAATTTTGAGCGGTCACTGTCTTGATGCGATGGTGAAGCGACTTGCTATCGACGCGAGAGCAGCGACGAACGTTTCGTCCATAATTTGCTGCTAATTTGTGTTTCGCGAACGTTTCGCGATATTATTTCGGTTGTGCTAGTGCATTGAGCCGTGCTTGTGCCTATCCTGCTGGAAGAACCTCGAATCCTGCTCAAATTGACTGAATTCCTCTAACTACTGCACACGTACGTGTCATCGTGGCGAGCTGGTCAACTGCTGCATCAGGCCGTGGTGGTTCAAGGTTAGTGGAGTTTAATTTATCTCTCGATTGAGCGGGGATTGATATATACATCTCCATTTGTTTCAAAATTATACAGTCCACATAACCTATAACATATTATTTACCGGCAGAGAAAATATCTGTTCGAAATTGTGTTAAAACCGCACAGTATGTATTTACAAAAAAAAGTATATAAGTAGTTTATCTCTCATATTTATATATATAAACTACTTATATATTTTTTTTTTAAATACATACATATTATAGATAGAAAACACCCAGACCCGGACCAAATACTTGTAGGTCGTACAAATATTTCTTCCGTGCGGAAATCGAACCCGCGACATGCTGCGCAGCAGTCGATCGCTCAACCACTGCGCCAATCGTGTGCGCCAAAATGCAATGGTGGTACCATAGATCCCATCGATAAGCCTTCCCAAAATATTAAACAATAATTTATTAGTTCAATTTGGACTTTCTTGTTTGAAACTCCAAACAAACTTTGAATGACGAGTATTCTACCCACAACTCATTGTTTCGTACAAACTTTGCAGCAATATTTATTTTAAAACCAAACATCCGAGAGATGTCGATTTGGACGAGCTATTTATTTTTAAAACACTTTTGTTGGTCTGTTGTATTACTTTTTCGCAATCTAATTTATCATATGCGTATCCCAACTAATTACCCTCCATGTATTAGAGGAGGCCCGACTCGTCAATGGGTCAAGAATGGCCTAAGTAGTAGTAGTATCCTAATTGTCCGCATGGTGACGGATTTAGGATACATTGCCACCAATGCCATCCTGGTGGTGTTGTAAGAGCCGACACAAGGACATGGCAAGGGCGAGCACCTAGGCGCAAGAGAAGGACAACATGATACGCAACCCTGTGCTAACCTGTCTCGCCAGCATGTCATAGTAGGCTAATTACCCTGTACGTACCTGCAGGGTGCCCATCTCAGCAGTGGGTTATGTTTCGGTTGAGTAGTAGTATAACAAAGAGGAGATCATAACATAGCGGAGCAGGCGAAACACATTGTGAATGTCGAGGCTATCCAGCTCCTTGACACCACAGACATTATAAGACAGTTAAAAAGGACTAAATCTTTCGAACAGGATGGAATGTCACCATCCCATTCCATCCTGAGGGTGTCGTAAGAGCCGACAAAAGGAAATGACAAGGTCGATAACCTAGCCGCAAGAGAAGGAAAACTTAATAGGAAACCCTGTGCCAACCCATCTGGCCAGCGTGGCACAGTAGGCTAATTAATACCCTCCTTGTAGTAGAGGCCCAACTCAGCAATGGGTCATTTAGGGCTGAGCAATATATAAAGTACAATAAGTATACATGTGTTTTCTTTCTTCTTCTAAGTGCAGTATTTTGAAGATCACATGAACAAAGTGCTTTATTATTTCAAGAGACACTTATTGTCTTTAGAAATAATAAAAGCTTAAATAAATATGTGCTAATCTAAATAAAGCAGTGTCCGCTTTAGTTTATTTATTTCCGTACTCATTTAGGACGGATACAAATTGCTTATTAGCCTAGGCTAGAATGTAATAAAAAAAGACAAGCCCACCGAGTTTCATCCGCCAGGTCTTCTCGGTTAGTGGCGCGTTCCAACCTGGTAGTAGTATTATAAAAATGATGTAACTGCTGACGATTGTGAACGCCATAATTGGTTTATACAGTAAAGAATTTTTCTATCCTATTCTATTCCAATAATAATGGTGCAGTCTTAATACGAGTGCACTATTACAAAAAAAATGCTGATAGGAAACTGCTAGAGGTTGAATTACCGGTTGGCCCACCAGATGAGATCCGTAGCACTGGCAGTTAGCCAAATCAGGTTAGAAAAAAACAACAAAATCAAAACACATTTAGTCAAGCAGGCCCATTAGAACTCTTTGGACAAGTCAACAATAAAATTAATTTTACCATTAAAAATCTACCATAGCCATACCATGGCCGGCAAGAAACTCTGTAGTTGCTCTTTTTGACCCCTATTTTTAGGTACAAAGCCGGGTTAAGACAGATTGTGAGAGCAAACTCGCTCAATAGTCGCAAAGGGCCAGACATCAACAACATCTAGTCAAAAATAATAAACTTTAAGGTGAAAGTTCCAGGGTAGCCCGCGAAATTCAAATTTTCGTACGTTTTTTGCAATTTGCAGGTCAGTGCTAGGTTGTATGTTGATTAAAATATTATTCGCGGCTGTAAGACGTATGTAGTTATAGAATTATAATCATCAAAATCATCAATAGAACCCTCCAAGCTCATAAAGGTGCAAGAATGACTTTGAGCTTGAAAAAGTTTTTCTTGCACCTTTATGAGCTTGAATTTCGCGGGCTACCCTGGAACATTCACCTTGAGGCCTGACTGGTAGCAATCCCAACGAGATTGAGAAAAGGCAAGCGAGAAGACAATATTGAAATAAATTATATACAACAAACAACGGATAATTGTAAAAAAGAACAGTCTCAATCGGAGCCAAAGGTTCGATGAAATAGCGGTTCTGTTGTGGAACAAGTTTGAAACAGTACTTTTAATCCTTCACACGTTTTGTTCCCAAATTGGGCCGGCCCGGATAACGATGATATATAACCGTTATATTTTGTAAACCCACTTTCGACATCCTTTTCGGAACCAATATTGTTGTTTAGGGTTCTTTACTTGTTTACATTTTATGTGTGTTCATCGTATTTTTAACTGACTTCAAAAAAGGGGAGGAAGTTCTCGTTTCGTCTGTATGATTTTTGTGTGAATGTAAACAAAACTTTTTTTTAGTTTACATATACCAGATTTGAGATTTTTTTTATTCGATTTAAATCGGTTCTTTTCGTTTAATATATCTGTTATTTCGTATAGGGAACCCGGGAATATTTCAAAATCTTCTCGACCGTTGTTAACTGTTTGTAATTGATGCAAATAATAATGCAAAACAATTTTGGGGTGTTACAATATTTTCCTACAAATACGTGGCGTATCATGTTGTTTATTCGCCGCGGGGAAAAAGTTGAAATGATTTGCGCTAGAATACCCACAGTTAACTCACATGTCGTAAATTTAAAAGCGTTAGCAATTATTTATAGCCTATGTTGGTATCAATGTTTGTGTTTCAACCCCGGATCTCGAATATTTTCGAGGCGAGGCAAAAAATGAAAGTGCCGGCCCCGCCCGCCTTTATTTATATCAATGCTTTTCTATTAAGCCTTATTGTATCTAGATTTAAGTGTACATGTCGGACGTGTATTTTAATTATGTTAGGACAGGGTAAGGTCTTAAATAAAACGTGAGATTATCATCATTACTCATTATTACATAGTATACAAACAAAGTCGCTGTCGTCTGTCCGTCCCATGTATGCTTAAATCTTTAAAACTACGATTTTGAAGCGATGGTGACGGATTTAGAATACACAATGTCACCCACCCACACTATCCTGAGGGTGTCGTAAAAGGCGACTAAAGGATCGTAAGATGCAGATCACCTAGCTGTATGAGAAGGAAAACTTGATATGTACAAACCTTGCAACCCGTCTTGCCAGCGTGGCACAGTAGGCTAATATCCCTCCATTAATTTGGTAGAGGCCCGACTCAGTAGTGAGTCATTTATGAGCTGAAACGACGACGATGACATATATAAAATAGGATCGCATAGAAAAAATATGACAAGCCCTCTGAGTTTCTTGCCAGTTCTTCTCAGAAGTGGTCGCATTCCGAACTAGTGGTAGACGATCTAATGTTTTTATTGTTATACATAATATGTTGACTATTTGTTTTTTTTTCTGCCAAATGTTTTTAATGCCTTTACCCTAGGTTTGCGTGATGGAAAGCAACGCCAGGGTCTATAATGGAGCACTCAATTCAAGGAAATGCGCTGTCGGGCATCGGCTCTCACATACACACGACGGAACACAGAAAAACTGCTTGGCGCCGGACTTCGATGTGAGGGTGGTAGGTCCTTAGATGTGAGGAGAGCCGGGCGGACCATTCGATCCTACCGCCAAGCGTGCTGGGTTTTCTTGACTTTCCCAACTCGCGTGTTTTCCCAACTCGCGTGTTTTCCCATCGTACGGTGGGGAAGTTTTATATTCTGACCCGTCCCACACGGGTAAAATTGTAAGTGTCCATCGTGACCAAAGCAAAGTAAATGCTTTGAATTTGAGATGTTATTGGTATATGTCCTTAAGGTGAAAGTTCCATGGTAGCCCCCGAAATTCAAATTTTCGTACGTTTTTTGCAATTTGCAGGTCAGTGCTAGGTTGTATGTTGATTAAAATGTCCAAGCCTCCAAGCTCATAAAAGTGCAAGAATGACTTTAAAAAAAGTTTTTCTTGCACCTTTATGAGCTTGGAGGGTTGTATTGATGATTTTGATGATTATAATTCTATAACTACATACGTCTTACAGCCGCGAATAACATTTTAATCAACATACAACCTAGCACTGACCTGCAAATTGCAAAAAACGTACGAAAATTTGAATTTCGCGGGCTACCCTGAAACATTCACCTTAATACAGCAGTGCTCGCACAATATGTTGACTTTTTGTAAGTGTCCAGCGTGAACTAAACAATATAAATACTTTGAATTTGAATTTGAGATGTTATTGGTATGTCCATACCAATACAGCAGTGCTCGCACAATTATTTAGCGGTAGATAAGGGGAAGGAATGTTGATTGCACCTAATCGGGACGTTTAACGCCGACTGACGGAGCCACACGGGTCAGGTATCATTAATTAGACTCGGTCTGATTAATTATTCGGCCGATTATGGTAGATACACTGTTAATTGTTGTTTGGAGAAACTGCCTCTGGTATTTCGAGCGATATCGTTGACAGTTAAGTGGTAAAATTAGATGATAGATGCTCGAGGTATAACACGGTTGGCGCAGTGGTTGAGCGATCGACTGCTGCGCAGCATGTCGCGGGTTCGATTCCCGCACGGAAGAAATATTTGTACGACCTACAAGTATCTACAAGTATCTATAATATGTATGTATTTACAAAAAAAAATGTATAGAAGTAGTTTATCATCCATCTCGTTACCATAACACAAGCATTAAGTTGCTTAGCTTGGGACGAGATGGCGTTGTATGAAATGTCCAAAGATACTTATTTATTTATTTATATAATTAAAGCAACTGCTTAATATCTTTACTAATTAACGTGTGGTGACGGATTCAGAATACACAATGTCACCAACCCATACCATCTTTAGGGTGTCGTAAGAGCGGACTAAAAGAACGCAAGAGACAGATCACCTAGCCCCAAGAGAAGGAAGACGTGATACAAACCCTGTGCCAACCCGTATTGCCAGCGTGGCACAGTAGGCTAATTTCCCTCCATGAATTTGGAGGAGGCCTGACCCACTTTTTTTTTTGCGCTGGCAACCCTAGCCACCTAACGTACAAAATTTTTGCTCCGTTATATTAAATTAAAATATCATATATTAGTTCACAATATTTTGACAAAATAGTGCTAAACGCTAACCAAGTTGATAATAAAAGCAGACTCGTCGTGTTTCTTGTGTTTGGAAACGTATATGGTGTAAGGTAACAAGTGGATACTCGCCGGCCGCTACCTACCTGCGTAGTGAAACAACTTCTAAAACCTGGGGAGTATTGTTTTCAATCACTTTGTTACACAGTTGAAACACTTTTTACGCACTGCACTTAAATATTACTCAATTATATTTTGAAGGGCATTCCTATGTTAGGAATTACTTTAAACATTTGCCCGTTACACATTGTATATTTATCATAGGTACTGTTATAGCACTGTATTGTGTAGACTATAATTGCACACAGCACATTATTACTTAATAACGTTGGAGTTTGTGTACGTAAACCGGTATCTGGACATTGAATCAGGGTTCACTTTTACTTTTACTCTGTGAACGTAAAAAAAAAAGTACCCTCAAATATATAATAAAATTAATAGTTGTTGGATTGAAATTAATTTTGTTACTAATATTTAAGATATATCTATCTGTCAATTCTCATATAAAATTTAGTTTCTTGCTTCACTCTCCATAAATTTCTCTCCACATAGTGTAGGCACTCTGCTCTGCTTTCACTTATCTTTCTCCTATTGTTTTCCAGTTTCCATTCAACAACTCTAACATGGCACTGACCCGCAGGGCGGTTGTAAAGGACATGGAGAATAAACTCCAAACAGCGCTCCAGCAGTTGAAGGTCAAGAAAGACCTTTGTGACCAGCTCTTCAAGGAGCGGGAGGAGAGTGAGAGGGAAATTGAGGTGGTCATCCGCAAGAAGTCTGGACTGAAAAATGAGCTAGCTGAGTTACACGTCCAGCTTATGGATGCCCAGAGCCAGCGTGACCAACTTCAGGATGTTGTAAATAGTTTCCATAGTTGTAGTGATACCCATGAAAGGGCATTGGGTCGCATTGCTGAACTCGAGACTTCTTTACACGAAGCTCATGAATCCATAGCAAGCCTTGAACAGTTGAGGGAGTCTCAGAATAGCAGTGCCACCCAGTCTCTTTATAATGAGTTGGTTGGGAGTCCTCTAGAAAGCTCAGTTGAATTGCGCCCCAGCCAGGCTGAACACCTAGTCTTGAGTAGTAATAAACTGAAGAAATATATAAAAATCAATAAATATTTGAACAAGACTAGAAGGTTATTAAAACTACAGAAACATACTAGTAAACTTAGGCAGTTAAGTTCCAATAGAATTAATTTAATATCTAATCTCAGGTCTTGTAAAGATGATCTATTAAACTTACAATATATCTATGACAAAGACACCTATCAGCTGCAATTAGAAATGACGAATCTTCAGGCAGACCTCAATAGTATATCACAGAAATATGACGATGCTCAAAAACAAATTAGGGAACATATCCTAGCTACAAACGAGCTGATAAAGATAAGCACGTATAATGCTGAGCGATTCGAATCGCTAAATAATATTTGCCTTCAGAATACCAGTGACATGCAGAGTGACACAAAAACACAATCCCCTGTAGTTAGACCTGATTGTCAGAGTACAACACTGAATGTGGGCCCCTATACAGCCCCATCTCAAAAAATAATCATGTACTCTGATAAGCTGGGTTGTGGTTTTGGGTCCTTGTTAAACTCACATTTAAATCATACGGTAGTAAATATGTGTTCGCCTGGTGCAACTTATGAGCAATTAACACACAATATTCAGTCTGATAATCTCGACAGGGACTCGACGGTCATTATTTTGTATGGAAATAGTTTATTAGTTAAGAAACAGCATATCATAAATATGGTCGATAAACTTATAAAATTGAACGAAGCATATGAATGTAAGTTTACTATATGTACCCTTCCCTACTCTCGCTCCTTTACGGAACATCAAAATAAGCATATTTTTGATTTAAATATGCTCATATATAATTTGACAAATAGATGCAAAGATGTATTTGCATTTGACTTAAATAAATTTATAACTAGTTTTAAGGTGACTAGAGATACATTGTATCTACCAATTAGATTTAAGAGACAAATAGCTATGTTAATAGCCTATAACATTTTACATCCTGTTAGTAACAGGAATTCGGTTATTTTAGATATAAGTTTAACAAACTGTGCTATTCACAGTCAGGACCCAGCTAACAGTTTAAACTGTTAGAGGAGACAACAGACTTGCCTTCTCGCTTACGTTTTGTTCATCAAAACATTCAAGGCATGTCTGGCAAACAATTAGAAATTGAACTTTTTTTAGAATACCATCGCGTTCATATTTTTTGTATTACTGAACACTGGCTAAAAGATAATGAGCTTGGATGCAACAACACCAATTATAAAATAATTAGTGCCTTTTCGAGACGGACTGCCATACGTGGTGGTTCTTTAATATTGGTATAAAACAATATTAAATCTAAGGAACGCAAAGACATTGTTAGTTTGTCTATTGAGCGCGTAGTTGAGTTATCTTGTGTAGAATTAGAGCGCTATATCGTTGTGTGTGTGTACCGCCCCCCGTCAGGGATATACAATGATTTTGAAATGGTAATGGAGGAAGTCTTAAAATCAATTACAAGCAAGAATAATAAACAAGCTATAGTGTGTGGTGATTTTAATGTAGATTTACTGACTGACTCTCCGAATACTTGTAAGCTCGTTAGCTTATTTAAATCATATGGGTTTACACATCAATTTAATGAACCAACTAGAATTACCGTAAACACTTCGACATGCCTAGACAATTTTTTTTTGTACGTGTGACTGCATACATAATGCTATTCTCAATGACCTCCCATCTGATCATTGTGGCCAATTATTGGTGCTTCCAGATTTGGAAGCAAATAAATTAGTGAACATCATTGCTAGACCAGTTACTAGTGGTCGAATTGATTTGTTTAGCGCATGTGTTAGTTCGAAACTCTGTGACATGTCCTATGGACAGGGTGACCCGGATATTTGGTATAGATCTCCTTTCGAAATTATACAAACTGAGTTTGAAAATATATTTAAAAAGAAATCCTTTGCGTTTAGACCGAAATTAATGTTTAGTGAATGGGCCACGCGTGGGATATATATTAGTAGAAGCAAATTATATGATCTGTACGATATGAAACAGTATAATCACAATCCCGCGTTTCAACAGTACGTTAAAAATTATTCAAAAACTTTTAAAATGGTATGCCATTCAGCCAAGTCACTTCATATCAGTAATAAGATAAAAAACTCCACAGACAAAATTAAAACTACTTGGAATATTATCAAAACCGAAACCGGGAGGACGGCACCGCGAGATCATACATTAGAGTTAAATTTGAACCGAAAAACTATAAGCAATGATTTTCATGTAGCTCAAACATTCAATGAGTTTTTTGCTAGCATACCATTAGAATTATCTAAATCTATGAAATCTTCGTCATAGGATGCTGAGGCTATTTTAAAAAAATCGGTGAGCGAGTGCTCTTTGAATTTCATATTTAAACACGTGACCCCTGATGACATAATAGTCACATTTAATACATTGAACCTGAAAAAAACCGAAGACCTGTGGGGAATTTCCGTCTACATACTTAAGGTAATATTGCCTGATATAGCTCCACACCTTGCTAAAATTTTTAATCAATGTGTGAATATGGGTGTTTTTCCAAATTTATTGAAGCACAGCAAAATTATTCCTTTATTTAAAGCTGGAGATAAAAAAGAACCGGGGAATTATAGACCAATTTCTATACTACCAGCATTAAGTAAAATATTCGAAAAGCTGATACTTAAACAGTTGCTTCACCATTTCAATTCAAATAATTTACTCCACAAGAATCAGTTCGGTTTCACTGAAGGTCGGTCTACATCTGATGCAGGGGCCGCTCTATTGAGGCATATTTACAGTGCCTGGGAAAATGGTCAAAATGCCATAGGTGTATTCTGCGATCTGTCAAAAGCTTTTGATTGCGTTCATCACGATACACTGTTGAGAAAGCTTCGTCATTATGGCATTTCGGATCATGCCCTGAAATTAATGGCCTCATATCTAAATGACAGGATTCAGTTTGTAAGCGTAAATGGTGTTCAGTCGACCGGTTCACCTGTGTTAATGGGCGTGCCGCAGGGTTCTATTCTAGGCCCATTTTTGTTTTTAATATATATTAATGACCTCCCCCTTTTTGTGGAAAATATTTGTAATACTGTGTTGTTTGCAGATGACACTTCGTTAATATTTAAGGTTGACAGAGACAAAAGTTCATATGACGATGTAAACAGCGCACTCTCTCAAGTATGCCACTGGTTTGAGACGAATAACCTTGCATTAAATCCTCAAAAAACGAAATGTATTAAGTTTGTCACGCCCAATGTACGAATTAGTAACACCCATTTAATGATTGACAATAGATGCGTAGATATTGTAGAATCAACAAAATTCTTAGGCATTACTTTAGACCCTAAACTTCAATGGGGGGCACATATAACGTGTCTCGCAGCTAAACTGAGCTCTGCGGCTTATGCTGTGAGACAAGTTAGAAAACTTACTAATGTAGACACAGCTAGATTAATATATTTCAGTTATTTTCACAGCGTTATGTCTTATGGTATCTTATTGTGGGGAAATGCTGCCGATATTGAAACCATTTTTGTTTTACAAAAGCGAGCGGTGCGTGCAATTTATAATCTTAATTCTAGAGAATCACTAAGAGAACTTTTTAAGGATACTGGGATTCTTACAGTCGCATCGCAGTACATATTTACAAATATAATGTACATTCGTAAAAATATCTGCGATTACGAAAAGAGTGGCGATATCAATAAAAATAAAATGTCCACTAGGAATAGACATCACATAATAGTCCCTTATTACAGGCTGCAAAAAGTTCACAAAACTTTTGCAGGTCTTGGTATTCGATTATTTAATAAAATACCTAAAGGCATTCAAGACTTGCCTTTAGAACACTTTAAGTGTCACATTAAAAGTCGGCTAATCTGTAAGGGGTACTATAAAGTTAACGACTATATCTTAGACAAAAATGCTTGGGAATAACTGATCGGTGTTGTTGCTAGTCCGATGCTCTTATTTAAATACTTTTAGAATAATGACAAAGTAATTAGAAATAGTGTTCTTGTTATGTGATATTTATACACAGTATGTGAGAGCATCCTAACGCGTTATTAGTATAACTTTTGAAATGTTCAATTCCTTGGTGCTCGAGTTATCATGCTCACTTAAAGACTCATGGCAGTGGTGGCGTCGTGCGGCGGGTCGTTCTCTTCCCTGCAATATGGTTGAGGAGGGCGATGGCTGCCGCATGCGTCATGCTTGTGAACAGGTGCCGTTGCTGGGGGTCGGTTGGCTTGGGCATTACAAGGTTACTATTGTCAACTATATCTGGCTGATGTTTGGCCCTTTGGAACTATTGCGTGAGTTTGCTCTCACAAATCTGTCTTAAAACCAGTCTTGTACCCAAATGGCGATCTAAAAAGAGCAACTACAGAGTTTCTTGCCGGCTCTTCTCTGTAGAGGTGCATTCCGAACCGGTGGTAGATGGTAAATAATTAATTTTAAATGGTAAATTTTAAATTTTATTTTTTGTTTGACTTGTCAAAAGAGCTCTAATGAGCCAACTTGATTAAATGAGTTTTGATTTTGAGTAGTGGGTTCTTTAAGGGCTGAAACGACGACAAATTAACGGAACAAAAATTTGGTTTTTATTTAAGCAACATCTATTGTTTTAATGTTTCATGGTGGCTTTAAGGTGGGAACTAACTGGTGTACGTTCAGTGTGCTAACCGATTTAGAAAACACAATATCATCCCCTACCATCTATCCTACATATCCTGGGAATATCTTAAAAACTGACTAAATAACTGCCCCGTTAGTCTAGGGGTTAGATGTGCCGCCTTTGGATCAACGGGTCCCGGGTTCGATTCCGGGGTCGGGCAAGTGTCTTTGTCTAAGCCAGGCGCACTTGCTCGGAGTCTGGGTGTCATTTGTGCTCGTGAATTACATGTTGTTAAACTGCCCCCGCGATTCAGGTTATAGGTACCTATTGAAGGAGTTTGGTTTTTAACAAAAAACCAAGCAATTCAAGACAGAGATTACATAGCTGCAAGGGTAGGAAAACATTATACAATCTTTGTGCCAACCCATCCTGTCAGCGTGGGCTAATTTCGCTCCATGAATTTGGTGGAGGCCTAACTCAATAAAGGGTGATTTACTACATTTTATTTAAAATTATAATTCATAAATTAATTCATTTAATTATGGATTTCTTTTTAAATTAAACGCTTTCTAATCTTTAATTAAGAAACTTCCATCAGTCCAAGTCAGCTACACTTGCCACACAATAAAACTGGTGGGAAACTTTCTAGTTGCTTTTTAATTGACCAATTTTTAAACGACTTCAAAAAGGGGCGAGATTTATTTATTTATTTTATTTATGAACTCTTTATTGCACACAAAAATAAAAAGATACAGAAAATAAAATATGATTATGGTAAAGTGTACATTGGGCGGCCTTATCGCATACCGCGATCTCTTCCAGGCAACCTTTGTATGAATAAAGTAGGCAATTTAGAACTGGCGGTCAAAGTGTGCTCAAGACGTTAACACTGATATAGATTTACAAATAGCAAATACAATACTTATATAGTTCTCAATTATTCGACTTTTTTTTGTATGCAGTTGTGCTACGCATCTATACAAATAAATAAAACTGCAGTGTCTTTAAAATTTTTAAAATTTTCTGCTGTCTGTCTGTATGTTTGTTCCGGCTAATCTCTGGAACGGCCGATGTGACGAGACTTTCATTGATAGGTAGCTAATGATATAAGGAGGACTTAGGCTACTTTTTTAAGACTAGCTTCGCCCCGCGCCTTTCCCCACGGTTCGTTAATAACCGCGGGTAACACCGCGGGACTCAGGTTGTTATCTAAAAAACTAGCTGAGTCCCGCGATGTTACCGTCGCACCGCGGGTGGCACCGCGGGGCGAAGCTAGTATACGATATATTCGTAAAACGTCAAGTTATACCATGTTTACAGACCTCAATCATCAAAGCCCGCCTATTACAACTTTGTTTGTTATTGTTGCATAAAGAATAAATAAAATTACGTAAATAATTTTAAAACATTAATAATTTAACGACTGAATATAGTCTGAGATCCCGCTATACAACGACTTCACCGATATGTTTAATGGATGATATTTATTTTATCAGACATTTAGTACTTATGTTTATAATTATAAAAAAAAATGGGTTGCCTGAAAAATCATGGCCAGCAAAGCGAAAGCATGAAGCCATATTGATTTACCCGAGAGTTGTGACCGGAAAAGAATAGGCAATCTAACATTTGCATATTCTATGAGCTTCATACTTTCGATTGGTATAAAATTTATTTAATAAACAAACCGGTGAAATGTTAAAAAAACATATTTTTATTATTATTATTTATCTCCTTAGCCAGGCCAGGATTTTTTCAGGCGACCCATTTTTTTTTTTTATCATACTAAATGTTTAATTATTGTATTGCGGGATTCTATAGGTACTAATACACTAAATGGTTGGATATGATGTCCAAAACATGCCAGTTCCTTTGTTTCGTTAAGCTTCGTTTAAATATATCCTTAGTGACATTAATGGAATAGTCAGTATTTATTGGGCGTTATTACTATTTTAATTGGACCAAATTAATTTTACGAGTTCATTCTCCTTCGACCCTCCGTTCTGCCTTTGTTCTGAAGACAATTGATTAAAAGTCAAGATATGTTGTTGAAAAGATAAGTTGAATTAATTTGACAGGTATATGAGAATCTATACCAGATATATCTTTAAATGAATTTTATCGCAATGACATTTGTGATAACGGTGTATAACGTCTTCAATGCAAATTAGTTATGTATAAAAAAAATATACAATCAAATAACAAGAACTGTCTTCGTGACCCACTACTGAGTTAAGCCTCCTCCAAAGTCATGGAGGGACATTACCCTATTGAACCACGTTTCGCTTGGTGGTAGGATCGATGGGCCGCCCGGCTAGCTACCACCCTGGCTTGCTGTGTTTCGTCGCGTGTATGTGAGAGCCGGTGCCCGACAGGGCATTTCCTTGAATAAAAAATAAATAAATATCCTTGGACATTTTCACATAACGCCATCTCGCCCCAAGCTAAGCAACTTAAGGTGTTTATGTGTCGGTAAACTTAAAATTGTGTTATGGTAACGAGATGGATGATAAACTACTTATATACATTTTTTTTTGTAAATACATACATAGTATAGATAGAAAACACCCAGACCCTGAACAAATACTTGTAGGTCGTACAAATAATTCTTCCGTGCGGGGAATTGAACCCGCGACATGCTGCGCAGCAGTCGATCGCTCAACCCTGGCGTTTCCATCCGGCAAGCCTATGGTCAAAGGATAAGGAAGACGAGTTTGGACTGCGGACATGTTTTCCTTGTCTCGGGGCTAAGTGAGCTTCCTCTTGCATTCCTTTAGTAGACTTTAACGACACCCTCGCGGTTGGACGAGACACGCGGCTGAGACACTATCACATGGACACACTAGCCAGTCGTAGGAGAAAACTGGACGGCATCACCCTTCACAAAATATTAAATGGAACGATAGATTGCAGTGAACTTTTAAGCTCTTTAGAGATTAAAATTCCGACTCGGATTCCCAGGCATAACACATACAATTTATTTTATATTCCTGGCTCCAAAACGAACCTCGGTCATTACGCCGCTGTAGCAAGACTTTGTAGGCAATATAATAATGTTAGCTAAAACTACGAACTTGGACATCTGTGAGTCTCTGTCCAAATATAAAAAGTGTTTTTAACGTAATTTGATTTAATGTAATTTAATTTAATTTGAGTACCTATATCTAAATGTTACATTCTCCCATTTTTTTTTATTTTCCAAATTTTACTTAATATTAATATTAATGATATAACTTTTGGCTTAGTTTTTAAATTTAAAATTATTGTGCATGCTGAGGTCTCCTATAAGTGAAGGAGTACACTATTTAATACCTGATGTTGCCATATAACAATGAATCATGTATTGTGTAAGTATATCTTTTGTTGGAGATCCTTATTAATATAAATAAAAATAAAATAAAATAAATAAGAACATTAAGTTTGAATTTGAGTTTAAAGCATATATATACCCCTTTTTTTTTTTTTTTTTTTTTTATAGTGGGGGAAACCTTTTATAGGTCCCCAGCCGGTGGGACGGGGCTGGGGTATGTGGGAGTCCCGGTCGCGTTAGATGGTGAGTTGCGAACCGGTTTACCCACAAAAACCTACCACTGTTGTCACCGCGTGTCATTCTGCCGTACGGGAAACTACATAGCCTTTCCGTGTTGGCAGTGACGGACAGGGGAGCTTGGCTCGAACCCTTGGTGTTGTTTACCTTTTTTGACGCCTGAAGCGTTCTTCTCGGAGACTTTTGCTAGGGGGATAGAGTGTCCCTGCCCTGATCCCAGTCTCGATGCGCACCATGTGTGAAGCGTGCCGCAATCCTGTTTGGCTCAAGAGAGCCTCGGTGCAGAAACCGATCGCCACGGGAACTGCTATCTGCTCCTAAGGCCGGGGGTGTTCCCTGCTCCCCCGACCGGAGGCTGCCGTTAGGGTGGCAGGTTGCGCGTGTGCGCCAGTCTCCTACGCCCTGTGCGGGCTCGCCTCTGCGGGGGGGCGTCAGGTGCCCTCTCCCGCTCCCTTTCCGCGTCCTCCTTCCTTGCCATCACGGTTTCCGCGAAGGTTTGGAGCGCAGTCCAGGCTCGTTCACGTCCGGTGATGGCCACTACTACAGAAGGTAGCGACAAGTCGAGTCCTATCTCGGCGACCAATGTCGCTCTCTCCTCGGACCACGCCGGGCACTCTTCGAGGGTATGCTCGGCGGTGTCCTCCGCAGCGGCACAGTGGTGGCAGTTTAGAAGGGGCTCCCGCCTCGCCACTTTGTACAGGTACCTCCCGAAGCAGCCATGCTTCGAGAGGACCTGCGTCAGATGATACGAAAGTTCACCGTGCCGCCGCGTTAGCCAGTACTCCATTACCGGCCTAATGGCCTCATATATATACCCCTGCTCTAACTATAACCTGTATCGCGGTGCTGCCCATAAACGTGTCATTCACGAACACAAAGGACACCCAGATTCAAGGCAAGTGCCTCTGGTTTATACAAAGACACTTGAGACACTCACCAACTGAGCCATGCTGGCAGGTTGGCGCATGGTATCATATCAAGTTTTCCTTCTCTTGCGGTTAGGCTTTCAACCTTGTCATTCCCTTCTGTCGGATTTTACGACATCCTCAGGATTGATCCTAGATCCAGCACCACATGGATAATACTGTTATAGGTGATGTAAGAGAGGTTTATGTGAAGAAATTAGTATACTCAGACCACGTGGTACGATAGGCAGACACTTTCCATTGATTTTTGTGGAAAAGCGAACAAAATTTGGTCATATCTTGGTTGAGGTATAAGCAGAATATATCAAACCATGTCTCGTAATTCAGTTTGATGAAAATATTGATATAAACCAACTTATAAATAAGGCTTTATCATTTAATAATAGCAATATACGTATAGAATGCCATAAAATATAGACACAAACGAAACATTTAAGAAATACGGCTGTCAATATTATGAAACTATTTCTAAGCGACGCAGGGTGGGGTGCAAACGACGTGAAGAGAATATTGAAATAAGAAAATGTGTTATTAAGGGTAAGTAGATTGAAGTCCAATTATTTATATTCCAGGTCAAATGAAGGATTTTTGCAACAGAAAACTCAAAATTTACATTTATTTACATGTTTTATGTCTCAACATGGTTCGTGCTCCAATATGGTAGTTAATATGGAAATATTTAATAATGGCAATCAATTATAGTTAAATTTGGATATAAAAACTAGATTTTCCGGTGGTAACATTAAAAGAAACAGATTAATCTAAATATTAGTTTGCTACGCTAATCTTGGAAACAATTTGATCGACATTGACAATGCCCCACGTAACAGGAGGAGGCCTCAATCAGCAGTTGGCATTTATGGGCTGGGAAGTAGTAGTAGAACCAATGACACAAAAAGTTACTTACATGTCATTATTTTAGAAGATAAAATCGTACTAGAGTTTTCGTAATTTCGCGAACGCAGCTACTGGCAGAAGATGTAACGCTATAAAAACTAATGCACCAAAAGAAACAGCTTAATGTATTTATGATAAGTTTTATTTTTAAACAACGACTGTTTGTTGCCAAAATAACGGAATAAAAGCATATGTAATGTGTCTATGCGAAGGTGTGTCTTCAAATTTAAACAACAGTGACATTGACAAATCGTCTAAATACCAATAAAAATAGCTTACCCTTAACAAAAAGACATTATTTAAAAGCAGGGTACGGTGCGTCGATTAGTCTCACCCGATTATCGTCCCGTGACTACAGGGGACGGCAGATGGCCTAAACATTAACACTGATATTGCAATGCAGTATTAAAAGATTTGAGAGCGGCAGCTTAGTTCAGTAATTAGCGTTATAACAAAGGGAACTGTAGACATTATGATAAATAGCTGGCGGGTGAAGAATACAAATTTGCGTATTTCTTCTAGTAATTTCTATGCGAGGTTCTCAGTTCAGTTGCTTACCTCAAAACTCTGATATAACTATATAAAACGATTTAATTTTAGAATTGCTTTTCATTTGAAACGTATTGCGTTTAGTTCATGTTCAAAGATATAAATGAATTATAGTGAGTAAAGCATTTAGTATTTCCATTATTAATTTTACAAGTTGAATTTTTTTGGTAGATAAAGTTTTGCGCTCTCTGCCTTTTTTTCTTTTTATGTCGCTGGGGAAATGCTTTATGCATACCACCGCCCCCCGGGGGAGAGGTCGGTGATTATGTGGGACTCCGACAAGGGTCGTCTACCCAAGAGTCGACTACCCACTAAAACGCCAGCGGTATACCCTCGGCGTGGTGCCCGCAACGGGCAAGCGACTGTCAGAGAGGGCGTCCCGGTACACTGGGACGCACTCAGTCATCGAGGCTTTCGTCGGTGGCGGTTCCCCCAACCCACCACCGGCCTCTCAGGCGAGGGCAGAAAAGGTTCGCATCGTCACGACCCCCCTCCACTCCTGCCTCCGTCCGCGGCGCGAGTCAGCCGTTCCCTCCTTTGCGACCCGCCCCGCAGCCCCCTTCTTCTTCTTTAGCGACAACCCGAGGGTGTTAGTGCACCGCAGCGGTCCAGGACTCGCAGGGCAACTCTGAGGACAGAGGAGTCACTGGAGTCCCAGTCCACTGCGGCGCTGGGTGCCGCTCTTCATCTCACCTCTCCCCGTGGGCCCGCCCGGCATGGGAGGCCCTGGCCGGTATGGCCCCACGGATCATTGAGGCACTCAAGCCCCTTCACCACGACAAGGTGGCAGCACAGTCAAGGGGTTGCGCTCTGTGCCTAATGCAATCGACATCTGGCTCTCTTGAATGTTGTGTTCCATCCTGGACCGGATCCGCAACGAGACTATCCGATGGACAGCAGACTAAAGTGGCAGTGGTCATATCTGTACAAGAACCGACAACAGCTGGAGTAGACGAGTTCTTGAGTGGAGACCGCGAATCGGCAAGCATAGTGTAGGTGGTAGGAGCAACGATCTGCGAAACGTTGCGGACAGCACCTGGCTGCGTCACGCTGAAGACAGGGCGCTGTGGCGCTTTTTAGAGAAGGCCTAATTTGTTCACCCAAAACGCGCAAACAAAATTTGGTGATCTTCGTATACCTTTTTTACCTTTAGTCTGTGGTGGCGGCGGATTTAGAATACACAGTGTAACCACCCTATTCCATCCTGAGGGTTATGTAAGAGCCGACTAAAGGAAATCAACAGGTAGAAAACCTAGCCACAAGAGAAGGGAAACTTTAAACAAAACCCTGCACCATTTCTCTCGTGTAATTGGAGGAGGCCGGAATCAGCGATGGGTCTTTTAAGAGCTGAGATGTAAATCTTCATCATGTATCATTCTCGCTCACACAGCTCAAATTCAAGGCAGTAAATCCAAGTCAACTACCTCAAATAGTTACTTAGTAAGGGTCTGGCCACATAGAGCGATTGAACCGTGATGTACTTGTAGATTTGAAAACATCATCATCATTTCAGCCAAAAGACGTCCACTGCTGGACATAGGCCTCCCCCAAGGATTTCCACAAAGGCCGGTCCTGGGCCGCCCGCGTCCTCTGCTTTCCGGCGACCTTAACCAGGTCGTCGGTCCACCGTGTGGGAAGCCTACCAACATTCATTATGTTCATGAAACGCTTTATATAGGTAGCAAAAATATTTCAAGGTAACGTATTAGTTAAGGCTACCAATTTGAACTTATTTTCTGACAATTGAAATGTTGGTGTAGGGGTTAGATGTGCCGCCTTTGGATCAACGGGTCCCGGGTTCGATTCCGGGGTTGGCTTAGGTTAGTTAGTTAAGTGTGTTTGTCTTAACCAGAGGCACTTGCCCTGAGTTTGGGTGTCATTAGCACATTACTGTTTCTCTTAATTATCTTTATGTCCTTATTTCGGATGGCTTAATGTGTAATTGTCAGGCATTTCCCACCTTGAAGCAAAGGCAAACAGGTAGCAGGTAGCTAGTTTTGCAACCAATTAACTAGTTCTCTTTGATTTTGTACTACGAGCGTTTATGTGGCGTATTAATCGTTTAGTGTGACTATTTCATACAGAACTAGGTCGCTGCGGGGTTTGTTTAGGAAATAATATGATGTTTATTTAGGTCATATTGGTTATGGTTGCTGAACACATAAATAGTACGAGTAAGATATTAATAACTTTACAATGCTAGTTTGCAACCGTTTGAAGATAAATTATATCAAAGGGAACACGTACAAACCATATGGCGCGGCTCACTGGATTCAACTCTTTCTGAATCAAGTGCTTAAGGTGGATGCTCCAGGGTAGCCCGCGAAATTCAAATTTTCTTACGTTTTTTGCAATTTGCAGGCCAGTGCTAGGTTGTATGATGATGAACATTTGATTCGCGGCTGTAAGACGTATGTAGTTACAGAGTTATAATCATCAAACTCATCAATACAATCCTACAAGCTCATAAAGGTGCAAGAATGACTTTGATTTTGAAAAAGTTTTTCTTGCACCTTTATGAGCTTGGAGGGTTGTATTGATGATTTTGATGATTATAATTCTAATACTACATACGTCTTACAGCCGCGAATAACATTTTAATCAACATACAACCTAGCACTGACCTGCAAATTGCAAAAAACGTAAGAAAATTTGAATTTCACGGGCTACCCTGGAGCTTCCCAACCTTAACCCAACAACTGAGCGACAGTCACCACACGGAATAACTGAAGGGTAATTGTTATGAATAATGAAATACCGTCAGCCAATCGGCAAGCGTAGTGTGGGACGGCCCTCTGCTAGATGGAGCGACGATCTGCGAAAGGTTGCGGGCAGCAGCTGGATGCGTCAAGCTGAAGACAGGGCGCAATGGCGCTCTTTAGGGGAGGCCTATGTCCAGCAGTGGACTAATGTGGGCTGCTGATGATGATGATGATGATGAATCTTCTTCACCTTCTGCGGTAAAAAGAACCAGTGTTAATTCTTTCGTCATTTTTTTAATTTAGTTTGAGCATTCCAGGTAAGGTCGAAACATAGTTTTTAAATTTCTATCTGAAAAATATGTTTTAGATACGCAGTGTTCGTGATTAATACTCATTACAAAGGTATAAATTCTTGTGAACTGAGACAAGTTTAAAAGGGCTTGTGCGTGTTTTGATAACAAGTTAATTGTTCTTAGTTGTGTTTGTACCTAATAAATACGATATTTATCTGAAACCAATTATTTTAATGCTGACAAGGTAATGTTTTAGGCCGTTTTTATGTTCCAGTAAATTTCATATGATGTATACCGATATTTGACTATACTACTACAACTACTTAACCCATATATGAACCACTGCTGAGTCGGGCCTCCTCCAACTACATGGAGGGGAATAAGTCTACAGTGCCACGCTGCCCAGACGGGTTAGCGTGGCACGATTTCCTTCTCTTGTGAATAGGTTTTCGGCCTTAAGATTTAATTTGTCAGCTCATACGATACGTTTAGGATGAAATGTGTTTGCGATACTACGTGTGGTAGTGTATTCTACACTACCACAGGGAACACTGTATGAAGATACTGATAGCAAAATTCAAAGGAAATTTTTTTGGTCCTCAAATGTTGGCCACCAAGTGGTCACGAAAGTGAGCACAGCAAACCAAGAACCATTATAGACCCCATTCCATCCTGAGAGTGTCTTAAGAGCAGATAAAAGGAAATAATAAAACACCTAGACGCAACAGAAGGAAAACTTGATACGAAACTCTGTGCCAACCCGTCTGGCCCACGTGGCCCAGTAGCCCTCCATGTAACTATAGGAAGTTCGATTCAGCAGTGAATAATGATTTCTTAGGTTTTCGCGATTGTTACACATTGAAATTAAACACTTTTTAACGGATTTATCGCGTGTATATTCGGGTGTATATTTTTGTATTATGTCGACTGCTGCAGAGCATTCGAAACGTCGGGAATTAAATAATGTAATATACACGCGATAAATCCGTTAAAAAGTGTTTAATTTCAACAGCAGTGAATAATTTATGGGTCGAGTAGAACATGTTACAACTATATTCTGATCGGCAGTATACATATATTCAACTTGTCTAAGTGCCTAAAAGCCTCCGATATATTCTAACGACAGTCTTCACTTAGGCTACTCTGTGCTTAGGCTGTCGAAACGTACAGTAATATACATAACATCTACCATTATATATACCAACTGGCTGCCACTTCATCGACGAGATGACCGAATTTGAATGTAAAATAGTTTCAACAGACAAACAGCAATTTTCCAATTTTAAGTCTTAGTGTGTATATTTTATGGTAGAATTTCGTGCATTACAAGTATTGCTGTAAGTTCATTTTAGAAAATGTGGGTCTTTGGTATGAATGAAAGGTCTAGACTATTAACTGCACAATGTTTAACTGTACATTAGCTTAGAAATGTATGTGTGATAATGTAAAATTACCGATGTTTCCACAGTGAAAAAGACAAACAATAATTTACATTTTTTATTCCGAATCCAAAGAAATTATCCCTTATAAAATTATGTAATACACCATCTATACTAATCTATATCTATACTAATATATAAAGCTGCAGAGTTTGTTTGTTTGTTTGAACGCGCTAATCTCAGGAACTACTTGTCCGATTTCAAAAAATCTTTCAGTGTTAGATAGTCAATTTATCGAAGAAGGTTATAGGCTATATTTTATTTTCAAAAGAATTAGGGATCCGTATGAATATTGCAATTTTGTAAACCAAGGTGTAAAATCGAAAACCTATTTATGCGTGCGCTGCAAATCTATTGACTATAGAACAAAATGATGTACTACGGGTTTGTAGGTCTTATAAAGATCTACAAAAAAGTGCGCGAGAGAACATATCTAACTATCATAGTTTAGTCACAATAACCGATTTTATGTTCATAAAAAATATGCACAGGTTCGAAGCCCACGCGGGCGAAGCCGCGCGCAAAAGCTAGTTAGTAATAACTTTACAGTAGGAGTTGAGTACTTTAAAGTTTAATTATTGTAATTAATTTAATTATCACAATTGCATTGAAAGACCGCTGGGGTAAACGAGTCCTTGAGTGGAGACAGCGATTGGCAATCGTAGTGTTGCATACTCCTTCCTTCCTTGCTGTGATGACGTGCGACCCGTTGGTTTCAGTGGGTAAGTCTGGGTGCTAACTTCGATCTTCTGGCGCTCCGGTGTCCCAGATTACCTGGCTAATTCCCAACGATCGGGTATGCATGAGGATTTGATGAGGATTTCCAAAGAAACAGGATGACCATCTAATAAATGGAACTACGATTTCAGATGAAAGTGTGGTGATGATGAACACATTAAAATTAAACACTTTTTAACGGATTTATCACGTGTATATTAAATTATTTACTTCGCGACAAAACGACATCTACTACTACTCAGTCCATAAATTACCCACAGCTAAGTCGGGCCTCCTCCCATCACAGGGAGGGTAATAAACCAAGTTTAGTATGCTGTGTGAGTATTATATTTTATAATTTTTTGGCCGTAGGTTGTAATGACGCTATTGTTACATTAGATTCTAAAGTTTAGAATAATCCTATGCCTAGATTTACATCTTATATATAAAGTTATACACCAGGACCTCGCGAGCGAGGCCGCAGGCAGCCGTAGAGTCAGTTATTCCTTCAGTGGTTCTAATAGTACTGACACTGACGCTTTATTATGCAACCTTTACAACTTAAGGTGAATTAACTCTTAATTAAACATTTCAATGCATGTTTCCGAAGTAACAACTGTATAACGGCTAACACTCAGAAAACATGCAATTTCACGTGAACATGCAAACAAATTCCTTCCATCAATTAATTACAATAAGTTAGAAAAGAAAATTTCATTGTTTTTTATTTTAAACTAGCTGACCCGGCAATCTTCGTACCGCCTCAGAATTAATAACAAAAAAACCTGCATGATAATTCCAGAATGTTTCAACTTTATTAAAATGCTAGCTGCGCCCCGCGGTTTCACCCGCGCTGGCTTGACACTTACCGCGGGCGACGCCGTGGGGCGAAGCTACTCTAAAAAAAAGTATCCTAAGTTACTTCTTATATCATCAGCTACGTATCAGTGAAAGTCCCGTCAAAATCGGTCTAGCCGTTCCAGAGATTAGCTGGAACAAACAGACAGACATACACAAATAAAAAAAATATGGTGTCTATGTACTGTGTAAGCATACTTACGCATTTAGTAAAAAGTGGTTATTTTATTATTACAAACAGACGCTCCAATTTTAGCGAGTCTAACGAACAGTAATCATTTTTATTTAAACAGAAGATTGAATGAAATTAAAAAATGTTTCATTGATGTTCCAAATTCTTCATAATTGGGGCATAAATAAAAAATGACCACATATAAACCTCAACGGAAACAAAAGTTTTTTAAAAATACTACTATTTCGGAAAGGGACACCGACCAGGAAGACCTGGCGGAAGAAAATCTGTAGGCTTGTCTTTTTAAACGCTACATTACATTAACTATGTATACTTACTTCTCAGCCCATAAATAACACATGACCCGGGCCTTTTTTGTTGGTTTAACAGGGGAAATGCTTTATTCATACCACCGCGTTCGGGGGACGTTGACCGCCAACCTTAGGACACTGGTGCACCGCAGCGGTTCAGGGCTCGCAGGGCGAGTAGGGAGTCCCCAGAGCCTAAACAAGCTACGACACCGTGTGCTGCTTTTCGTCTGGCCTCTCTCCGTGAGTTGTGACCCTGAGCCTATGGCCCCAACGGATCACGAAGGCACACATCACGTCAAGCTCAGCTCAGTCAAGGGGGGACTGCTGAGTCGGGGCTTTTTTTTTCATTGTCGCTGGGGAATGCTTTATGCATACCACCGGCCCCCGGGGGAGAGGTCGGTGATTATGTGGGACTCCGACAAGGGTCGTCTAACCAAGAGTCGTCTAACCACTAAAACCCCGGTATACCCTCACACGGCGCGCTTGGGGCGCCACAAGTTCGAGTAAACGCATTCTACTGTGACGGGCGTCACAGTAGAATGCGTTGTGCCCGGCGTGGTGCCCGCAACGGGCAAGCGACTGTCGGAGAAGGCATCCCGGTACACTGGGACGCCCTCAGTCATCGAGGCTTTCGTCGGTGGCGGTTCCCCCGACCCACCACCGGCCTATCAGGCGAGGGCAGAAGGGGTTCGCATCGTCACGACCCCCCTCCACCCCTGCCTCCGTCCGCGGCGCGGGTAAGCCGGAGCTCCCTCCTTTGCGACCCGCCCCGCAGCCCCCTTCTGCGACATAACGGCCTCGCAGAACGAGGCCCGTCGGCCCTCGGGTTAGCGACAACCCAAGGGCGTTGGTGCACCGCAGCGGTCCAAGACTCGCAGGGCAACTCTGAGGACAGAGGAGTCCCTGGAGTCCCAGTCCACTGCGGCGCTGGGTGCCGCTCTTCGTCTCACCTCTCCCCATGGGCCCGCCCGGCATGGGAGGCCCTGGCTGGTATGGCCCCACGGATCATGAAGGCACACAAGCGCCCTCACCACGTCAAGGCAGCAGCATGGGCGAGGGGGGACTGCTGAGTCGGGCCTCCCCCAACTACGTGGAGGGTAATTAGCCTACAGTACCACGCTGGCCTTTTCCAACTTTTACTTCTCTTGCAGTTAGGTTATCGGCCTTGACATTTCCTTTTGACAGCTCTTAGGACTCCTTTTAGGTGGAATGAAGTAGTGATACTAATTTTTTTTTTATTCAAAAATCATTTTTTACACTATAGTAACTATAAATGCAATATTATACTAACTGTGCTATGCTTTATGTGCCTGAACTAGGAAAACCTGTGTCTCAGGCGTATTGGGCTATAATTTTCTTAAAAATAATCACTTTTCACTTCATTATTAATACACTTTTCTTAACGTGTTACTAAGAAAAAATGCTTTAGCAGGTACAGTAAATTTACTAACAATAATAGCTATATTTTATTTTAGTACCATTAATAACTTCTCTGTATCTTCGTACTATGTATTCTAAATCCGTCATCACACGGACTAAGTAAGGTCACTAAAGGTCTTTGAGGGGAAACATAGTGTTGGCAGCTGTAGGAACCCACTGGCCTTCGCTTTGAAGCGTCATGCTTTCACTTCTTCTTTCGTTAGAGACGTCCATTGCCGAAGGTGACCGCTTAATATCAACGCCGTAAACTTGAGCGCGTAAATCATAGTGATCAGAAAATTGCCCGTGTGGTAACGGATTTAGAATACATAGTATCACCACCCTATTCCATTCTGAGGTTGTCCTAAGAGTCGACAAAACGAAACTAGCTCTTGCGCCTAGGTTATGCCCTACGACTAGAAGGAAAATTTGAAACGTGCCAACCCATCTGGCGAGCGTGGCACAGTAAATTCATTACCCTCCATGTAATGGAAGAATGCCTGACTCAGCAGTGGGTCATTTAGGAGCTGATTAGTAGTATGCTTGCAATTTTAAACCAAAAATACTCAGAAGAAGAACTACATTACCGTGTAAAATATCTTCCAATTAAGTATTAAGCCTATTGACAAATGAACTGCTAGCTTATTGACAAACTACACAACTGAATAATTAACACCAAATCCCGTCGTATTTACTTAGCCGCTGTACCTATAAACATGATTATAAATTCACTTTGGGACACTGTTTGTCTACCTCTACAATGGATGGGTCAACCTGGGCATAAACATCAAACATCAACCTATGCCAACAATGCGAGTTACGTACTGGTGTTACATAATTATGATTTGAGTTACAAAGACACAGAAATGCTTTTATCACACACTCAGACAAACGCATACTCAGGCAAGTACAATCCGCGCCTATCTTTATGGCCGGTCTGAATGTAGTCGTGGTGGGTGCGAACTTTCGTACATTTCATAACCAATACGAACGTAGCTGACTCACACTAACATACGGGTGGCGAGGGCGCTTGCGGGTGAAAAACGGCGCGCGCGGGCGTACCCTGCCTCCCCGCCCCGTGTACGTCCCGCTAATACCTGATGTTGTGTTGTGCGCAGCCTCATGCTACATTCAGACCGGCCATAAAGATTGGCGCGGCCTGTACTCGTGCTCGCACTAGCACCCTTCCCACACACGCACACAAAAACTTACACATTCCTTTTTCTTTACTAATTCTGGTTGTCTTTTATAAAGGCCCAAAATACAAGCTTAGCTTAGTTTGTGTCCTACTGGTGATACGTATTTGTAAATGTTGTTGACAATAAAGCTATTATAATTATTTTACTATAGAGTACATTGTTGTGTCAGTCCCGAGTACCAGCCCAGACATGACCCGCTGCTGAGTCGGGCCTCCTCCAATTATATGGAGGGGACGGGTTGCCACAGGGTTTTACAAACTTTTCCTCTTCTTGCGGCTAGTTTTCGGCCTTGTCATTTCCTATAGACGACTCTTAGGACACCCTTAGGGTGAATGGGGGTGGTAACACAATGTATTCTAAATTCGTCACAATCTGGATCAACTCATGTCACGGCTACACAAACAAATAATTCACGACCATCCGAAGACTAAAGATGTCATTTTTTGCCTTATTCATCATCATCGTCATCATTTCATCCAAAAGACGTCCACTGCTGGACATAGGCCTCCCCCAAGGATCTTCATAAAGGCCGCATCCATTGCTTTCCAGCGACCTTAACCAGGTCGTCGGTCCACCGTGTGGGCGGCCTACCAGCACTGCGCCTCTGCACTTTGTCTTATTAAGGCAGACTAATTTGGTTTCATTTAAAATGTATACATACGAGTATGTTGTATAACTGTGAAAAACAAACCAAAAACGAAAATAAATGTTCCACATTAAGTTATCCTACATCAATATCTTGTTCTCCATATTTAAAATTTTCAGAGTAACTAACTTTAAGTCAGCTTAAATAAAATTACGTCATTATTCAATTTTGGAACACAATTTAAAACTTTGCCATTAATCGTAAAGACAGTGTTACCGCATTCGAAATTAAATGTTTTATTCATGGGTACTTGGTGTTTTGCTCCACAATAAAAAGTGAACTATGATTTATGGGCTTGGGGTGTTTTATGACCATTCTGTGAGGCTTATGTTAATGAGTGTCGCGATAATAGTGCTTATGGGATTCGATAACGGTACAGGTTTTAAATTTAGTGAATTTTTCAATATTGAAATTTTGTTTATAGAGGGATTGAAATGTAAATTTATTACAAAGTAGCAGCCCGCCCCGGCTTCTCACAGGTGGACATTTACTTTATAAAATCTTGTGTGCATCAGATAGATCTCTCTTCCCTCTCCCCGCATTTCAGTACCCCGTCCCACGCAGCTTTGACAGCTACGCGCGTGGCGTTTATTTTTCTATTATTGCTTTGTTTAGATTCATAATTATAAATTCTTTATATTTTGACTGGAACGTCCGATTTTAATAATTCAAAAGTAATGTACAGGTGTTTTGACAATGAATTTATTTGGAAATGGATGATGAATGAATGAATGAATGAACTCTTTATTGCACACTAAAAAGACAAGAAACAGACAACAAAATATTATATGGTAACGTGTACATTGGGCGGCCTTATCGCATACCGCGATCTCTTCCAGGCAACCTTTGTATAAATAATTTAGACATTAAAGAACTGGCGGTCAGTTGTGTGCTCAAGGCATATTAAATTACATATTAAATTTAACTATACTAAATAAAATACTTACGAGTATATATGTTGTATAATACACTAATATATATTTTACATTTAATGGGCAATAATAAATACAATATAGTGGACATGTATATACATAGTGACAATTTCGATAAATTAATTGAGACGATGATTACAAAGTTAACATCTCTCATCGTCTGCATTTGCATTATGCAATTGACATTTCTATAAACTTTTATAATATGAATAAGTAGTTAAGTGACGTAACTACAACAGTAAAAATTTATGTATTTTTGTAGATTATCCATCCAAATATTAAAGATTTTTAAAACTTCTATTTATTTATCTTCTAATACATAAAATTCTCGTGTCACTGTGTTTGTTATTGATATCCTCCAAAATGGCTCGACCGATTTTGATTAAATTTTATATTCACATTTGGTGGGTCTGCGAATCGGACAACGTCTATTTTATATTCCCCTAAATATTAAGGGTGGTCCAAATCTTTCTTATTGATAATGTTTGTGTATATATAGATAGTACGTAATTGTGATTTTTGTCGAACAGTCCATCAGTATTCAAGCTATCTACTTCTCAGCCCGCTAAGTCGGGCTCCAACTACATCGTTTGGGTTTTACATCAAGTTTTTCTTCTCTTGCGGCTAGGTTTCCAGCCATTATTTATCTACTCGTTGGTCTAGTGGTTAGATGTGCCGCCTTTGGATCAGCGGGTCCCGGGTTCGATTCCCGGGTCGGGCAAGTGTCTTTTTCTAAACCAGAGGCACTGGCTCGGAGTCTGGGTGTCATTTCTATCTTTAATATGTATGTATTTACAAAAAAAAATGTATATAAGTAGTTTATCATCCATCTCGTTACCATAACACAAGCATTAAGTTGCTTAGCTTGGGACGAGATGGCGTTGTGTGAAATGTCCAAGGATATTTATTTAACTATTATTTATTTATCATTTCATTATGTGGGCTCTTACAACACCCTTAGGATGAAATGGGGTGGCGTAACAATGTATTCTAAATCCGTCACCATACAGAAACTATCAATTTGCATATTATTTTACGGAGAGTAATAACATATTCAACACACACAAAATAACGCATAACTAAGTTTGAAACTGAGTCATTAGGTATTCAATTGTTTGGTGTGTAAACTTATCACACTACAATTTTACTCCAAGTGAGAAATTGCAGAATCAGGTTCAGAAGTAAGCTAGTCTTATTTAAAACGACTTAGCTGCTAAACCTATTCTTTCTACTATTTTTAGTACCTAATATACGTATTATAAAGTCCATGTGGTGACGGTTTATACTAATACTTCTTCTTCTTCTTTACTGGGCATAAACTACCCACTGCGGAGTCGGGCCTCCTCCAAATACATGGAGACGCAAGAGAAGGAAAACTTGATACAAAGCTCCGTACTAACCCGTCTCGCCAGCGTGGCACAGCGGCTAATGGCCCTCGTCGTAACTGGAGGAGGCCCGACTCAACAGTGGGATCATTTATGGGTTCATCATCATCATTTCAGCGTAAAGACGCCAATGCTGGACCTCCCCCAAGGATTTCCACTAAGGCCGGTCCTAAGCCACCCGCATCCATCGCTTTCCGGCGACCTTAACCAGGTGGTCGGTCCACCGTGTGGGAGGCCTACCAGTACTGCGCTTTCCAGAACGCGGTCGCCACTCGAGGACTTTTCTGCCCCATCACGAGTCGTTCCTGCGCGCCATGTGCCCTGCCCACTGCCACTTAAGTTTAGCAATCCTGTGGGTTATGTCGATGACCCTGGTTTGCCTGCGTATCTTCTCATTTCAGATTCAACCTCGCAGGAAAACTCCGAGCATAGCCCTCCATTCCCCTTTGGGTGACTTTGAGCCTTCTGATGGAGCCCATAGTGAGCGACCACGACTCCGTGCCATATGTCATAACTGGCAACACTCATCGGTTGAAGACTTTTGTCTTCAAACGCTTCGGTATTGTGGACGAAAAGATCTGTCACAGCTTCCCGAACGCTGCCCAGCCGAGTTGGATCCGACGATTGACCTCTCTCTCTAAGTTGGACTCACCTAACTGGACAATGTGTCCCAGGTAATTATAATGGTTAACAACTTCAAGGATAGAGTCTCCGATGTCAATCCACTCCGGCTTGAACATTGGTATTGGACATGACCTTTGTCTTCTCAATGTTCATCTTAAGGCCTACTCGTTCGGAGGCTCGAGAGAGGTCATCGAACACCGTAGTGAGACCATCCATAGTCAGCAATTACGACGATATATGGGTTGAATAGTATATGCTCACTTGACTAAAAGAACTGATCATTTTCAATTTATTACCAAAAATCTAGTTACCTAAAAAGCTAATTTTATTAGCCACCTAATAGTGGCTAATAAAATGTTGAATACAACGGCTACTTCAGAAACACTATTTAATTCCATTATACAGAGTTCAATTAGAAACAAAGTTAGGGCGGCTAACACTGGGGGTAATGCAATTGCGAACATTTATGATTCAAGAGCTTAGCTATTGTTTGAATTAAATAAGTAACTTGTTTAGGCAGTTGTACTTCTAATGGTGTCGGGATAATCTTGTTAGGGTAACTTCGGAATGTCTTTAGGAATTGGGCTTTTATTCAGTTAGATGAGACGGTAGATGAGAAGGTTGTGGCCCAGTGGAATGCAATCAGTCTGCTGGTAAGCGACGACTGGCTCACTCGGTTGTTGGTGGTAGTTTTGGTATGAAAGACCATCTCACTTTTGGTCTCTCAAAACCCTTGCACTTGTTTTGAGAGATACTAAAACTACCAAATGGCTGAGACCATGGAGGGCCTCACTATGATACTCGATGGCCTCTGTCGAGCCTCCGAACGAGTAGGCCTTAAGATGAACATTGAGAAGACAAAGGTCATGTCCAATACCCATGTTAAAGCCACTCCTTTAAACATCGGAGGTTCTATCCTCGTAGTTGTTATCCTAAGATTCAGCTGAAGTACCAACGCTTGTACGCTTTAAATTATTAAGTATAAATTAATTAATTAACTTTAAATTGGTCCTCTTTTACTACAGTATTAAAAAGCGCACCAAAATCATAAAGGACGGCATGTAAGCCAAGACTAACAGTGAGGTGAAAATTAGAGGAGCGCAAACATGGCCACAGCCCTTTTTTGTCCTTTTCATTTACATAAAAAAATGAAACCTGGACGATGAAAGCTGCAGACCGCAGACGCATCGACGCCTTTGAAATGTGGTGCTGGAGAAAGATGCTTCGCATTCCTTGGACAGCATTTCGGACCAACGTGTCTGTCTATATTACACGAGCTTAATATTTCCTCGCGGATATCTTCTGAATGCCTACGCAGAGCCCTCGAATACTTCGGTCACACTGCAAGGAAAGACGGTGATAACCTCGAAAGGCTCATTGTGATCGGCAAAGTAGATGGAAAACGACCTCGAGGACGCAGCCCTACACGTTGGTCCGATCAAATCCGCACCACTCTCAATTTTACGGTCCACAATGCGCTCCACACCGCCAGAAACAGGAACAGATGGAAGAACATCATACGAGAGAAAGTGATGCTGAAGAGTGGTCACGACCCTCAACATTGAGGAATACGACGCAAAGAGAGACAAAAATGCAACAGAGAGGCTGCTATATTAGCTCGCTAACGTGAACCGAGTAAACACATACTTACGTTTCGTCGAAAAAGAAACCGACCTGAATGTTCTTCTCAAGACATTTTCTTAGTGAAAAAGACATTGCAATGCAGGTATTGTTGGCGATTTTCAGTTAAAGGGCTACCAATGGTGATAACGTTTAAGCATAATTCGTGTGGTCGCCACATATGTTGTGATTACCACATGGATCCACATAGGTAGATTTAGCATACATAGTATCACCACCTTAACTGCCTCGTTGGTCTAGTGGTTAGATTCGCCGCCTTTGGATCAACAGGTCCCGGCTTTGATTCCGGGGTCGGGCAAGTGTCTTTGTCTAAACCAGAGGCACTGGCTCGGAGTCTGGGTGTCATTTCTATCTATAATATGTATGTATTTACAAAAAAAATATGTATATAAGTAGTTTATCATCCATCTCGTCACCATAACACAAGCATTAAGTTGCTTAGCTTGGGACGAGATGGCGTTGTGTGAAATGTCCAAGGATATTTATTTATTTATTTACCTGATTCCATCCTGAGGGTGTCGTAAGAGCTGACAAAAGGAAATGACAAGGCTGAAAACCCACCCGTAAGAAAAGGAAAACTTGTAACAGAACCCTGTACCAACCCGTCTGGCCAGCGTAGCACAGTAGGCTTATTACCCTCAATGTAGCTGGAGAAGCCTTGACTCAGCAGTGGGTCTTTTATGGGCTGATTAGTAACTCTAAATCCGGACTACACCAACATAATAATCTTGTTAATATTATTAAAAGTGAACTTCAACCAAAACTGCCACAAATATTACACTTGATGTGCGTTAATATGGAACACAATAGCGTAACAAAGGCTACAGAGCTCGACAAACAAGCCTATTTTACGCTAGATAAAGTTCAGTGTAAGTTAAATAGAGACTATCGGAGTACATCGCTAGTGGCGCCATATTGTGTTAATAATTTTGTTACTTGCAACCCGAACTTGTCTAATATTGTACGGACCTTACATTATGTATTTTAGATTTGTGGTGACGGACATAGAACACATAGTGTCACCATCCGATTCCATCCTGTGAGTGCCGTAAAGCCGTAAAAGAAGGAAAGCTTGATATGAAATACTGTGCCAACCCGTCTGGCCACAGTACCATAATTAGCCTCTACGCATTAGCGGCCTAGGCGGCCAGTCGCGTGGCCTGCCGCTAGCGTACAGGCGCTAAGAGTATTTATGGTAAGGTGGACCTACACACAAATGTGTAGGTTCTGTCCGAGGAAATAGAACTAAAAATCATGTGGCAATTAAATATTTACGAGATATTTAATTCTATAAACGTGCCTCGTTGGTCTAGTGGTTAGATGTGCCGCCTTTGGATCAACGGGTCCCGGGTTCGATTCCGGGGTCGGGCAAGTGTCTTCGTCTAAACCAGAGGCACTGGCTCGGAGTCTGGGTGATATTTCTATCAATAATATGTATGTATTTACAAAAAAAAAATGTATATAAGTAGTTTATCATCCATCTCGTTACCATAACACAAGCATTAAGTTGCTTAGCTTGGGACGAGATGGCGTTGTGTGAAATGTCCAAGGATATTTATTTATTTATTTATAAACACTAACTTAAGTAATAAAACAAGACTAAAAATACCAAACATATTTACGAGTATATGCTCGGGCTCTTGTACCACCATGTCCTGTTGCCTTGTAAGGCCTTCTGCAATTTGATAAGGGAAAATTTGCCTAATAAGCGACGTAAGACAAATAACATCGGGTTTGAATAAACATCGTTTTCTACTGTATGTATGTTCTGCCTCTTCGTTCGTCGTTGTTTCAGCCCATAAATGACCCACCACTGAGCCGGGCCTCCTCCAAATTCATGGAGGGAAATTAGCCTACTGTGCCACGTTGGCACAGGGTTTGCATCAATGAAAGAGCCGGGGAGGAGGAGGCGACTGTACTCCCACCTCCTTCCCCCGCCATAGAGGCCGGTGGTGGGTCGGGGGACCCGCCACCGACGAAAGCCTCGATGACTGAGGGCGTCCCAGTGTACCGGGACGCCCTCTCTGACAGTCGCTTGCACGCGTAGCGGGCACCTCGTCGGGGCGTCAACGTTGACTGCGCTCGCGCGAACCGTTGGCGCCCCAAGCGTGCCGTGTGAGGGTATACCGCTGGGGTTTTAGTGGGTATACGGGTTCTGTCCCGGGAGTCCCACATAATCACCGACCTCTCCCCCGGGGGGCGGTGGTATGCGTAAAGCATTTCCCCAGCGAAACAAAAAAAAAAAAAAAAATGGTTTGGCATCAAGTTTCGGCGTGCATCACGTTTCTCTTTCGGCTAGGTAATTTTCCTCTTGCGATCTTTTAGTCGCCTCTTACGACACCCTCAAGACGGTATGGGTTGGTGACATTGTGTATTCTAAATCCGTCACCACACGGTTCTGCCTCTTGCGTGTCTTTAGATATCTCTGACGATCCTCTTAGGCAGAATGGCGAAATGCATTCGTGGTACTATATGGCATAAAACTGATCTTTTATTTTCTGTATTCATAACATTATAAGAATCAGAATCCTCATGTTATGTAGAACCTTATAAGAATGTAAATTTGTTTACTATATTTATTGAAAAAATAAAATTATTGGACTTTTTTGGTTAATGGTACTTCCAGATATTGCTCCAGCGTGTTTATCCCGTCGCTCCGTGTCGATTGACACCACCATCTTTACCTGGAATAATAAACATACAAATTAGTAGATTCAGTAACATATGCCACTCGAATAGATATACATACTAAGTATTTTTCCATACTAATCGTAAAAGTGGCTGTTTTTTACACAAACACTTTATCATAATGCTTTCGTGATAAATAATTTTGTTTTTGGCCATTAACACTCAACATTTTCAAAATATTGACTAAGCACAAGTCCTTCGTAAATTCTAACATTTCTTCTGACGGTATTCCTGGAACTAAGAATGTAATTAAGAACCCCCAGACCCCTTTAAGTATATCTGGATTACACAAAATCATTTATAAAGTCTCTGCAGACTTAAATATGCAGTTGTTTCTTCAGCGGTCTACGAAACAGCAGCATGATTATTTCATTGGTGAACACAGGGTGATTTTTTTTATCATTTATAATTTGTCTGATTGCAAGGGTATTTTACTGTGGCACAATGTTAAGCATGAGAGTTATTCATTAATCTCGATATAAAACACGCAATTGTTACATTTAAGTTACTGATGTGCCTACCCTTGATAAAACGTAAATTTTAAATTTTAGCCTTAAATTACCTTTCGCGATAACAGAAATTTCATAAATATTTCAACAAGAATTAGACTAATCTATACATTGTTTTAATTTCAGACATTTCTTATGCATTTTAGTAAACTTAACATTAGTTAATTTTAAACATTCCAAAGAAGACAGTTGAATTCTTTTCTAGATAAAACATTTTAAATGTCGCCTTTAAGATTATAAAATCTCCTGAATTCCTTTATTTCACATTACATATAATTCTCTTGGCTTTAGTTACGAGTACACAGAAATGCTTTTGGGTAACTCACATACAAATACAAACACACACACACAAACATACTCATTCCTGTATTTGTTGTTTAGTTTAGTGTCCCATAATATAAATAAGTTATGCTTCGTTTGGTAAATAATATTGACAATAAAGTTAATTTAATTAAGTAAATATCATAATCTCTTTTTTATTAATTTTTTTTGCGTGTGGTGACAGATTTAGAATACACAGTGTCACCACCGATTGCATCCTGAGGATGTCGGAAGAGCGGAAAAATAAAATGACAAGGCGATAAATAATGTGCCGTCATTTCTAGTGAGTAGATCAGAGTGCAATTTACCATCTATACCGCGTTCGTTTCTACCGTGGTCCGCAGGCGGCAGCCCCATCGGGCACCCTCTCCCGTGTGACGCCCAACGCGAAGGTATACCGGCGGACGGTGGGCTATCTCTACGCACCCTGGAGTTCTACATAACCTCTAGTCTCCAACGGCCAAGTATCCATGAGGACCAACGTAAAAAAGGGCAAAGACACTAACTTAGTGACGTAACCAAAATACCTCTACTTATTTTTTTTTTTATCGAGACTTAGGAACATTAATTAGGTCTCTTGTATAGAAATAGTGCTGAACAAGTTCCGCGAAACATTTAAACCGATGCCCTCACATACGTTAGTCTGCTCCAAAAGTTATAATTGCTTCTAGGGAAGGAACAAGTCGCCTCCATCTCTCTGACGCGTAAAGCTCTTGCCTTGACTGACACTGATTAGCTAAACTTATTTCGGCAGTGGTTACACTGTCTGGTATATGAATGGCACCTTCTAGATGTAGATGTTTTCTATATTAATGTTATAAAGAAACATACCTACATACAAATCAGGAAAGATTTGTGCGTAAGTATGTTTGTAACGAATTGGCTCAAAAAGAAGACCTATATTAAAAATTCTTTCGCCATTTGAATGCTACATTAACACTGATTAATATAGGCTAATTTAAATGCAAGAACAAAAATTAAAGTCCAGCCGTACAAAGCCGGGACGGGACGCTGGTGTAAGATAAAGCGTGTTACTCCTAACCTAAATTAAGTTAGAATGCTACACATTCCAGATTTAGGTTAGGTCATATAAGTATAATTATTGAATACCATTCACTGTAATTACCATGTATAGTAATAGATTTGACCTTGCACTAGGTCCATGTGGTTTTTGATTTAGAATACATAGTGTTACCACCCCATACAACCGGAGGGTCATAAAAAATTACGAACTAAAAAAAGAGAAAGTTTCTTGCCGGCTCTTCTCTGTAGCTGCATTTCGGACCGGTGGTGAGTAAATTTCCAGTTCTCAGTTTTAAATGGTAAATTTTTAGTTTCTTTTTAATAATTTGACTTGTCAAAAGAGCTTTTGTGAGCCAACTTGATTAGATAAGTTTTGATTTTAATATCGTCTCTAAAGGATATCTACCTAGTATTAAAACAAATATATCATTTATTGGTTTATATGTGAATTATGCGTTTCCATGCAATGTACCATTTTCGTGGCAACCACTGCAATAGGGAATTCTCAAACTTTTTTCTTACGGTGCCCTAAAATAGAGTCTCCTTCGATACTAATTCAATTTTCCACTCGACTGCGTAGAGTTAACGAGCATTTCCTCATTGAACGTGGACGATGTGTTTTCATCGCGATGCTTTATGCCACGATACATGATTTTCAACCTTATTGAGTACAAAAAGGGTTTGTAATGCATTGATGTCGAGGGTTATTTTCTCATCAATATGCATGCTTGAAGTATTGAATTATACTTGTACGGGATAATGAAGGAATGAGTCCTGTATAAGGTGTAAGAAACTTGAACATATAATTCTATGTTACATTAAAATCTTAACACTAATGTGTAACCTTGTATCACTCTTTAAAAACATATTATTCACGAACACAAAGACTAGGGTCTAGGGGTTGGATGTCCCCCCCCCCCTCGACCGTGCTGCCACCTTGTTGTGGTGAGGGGGCTTGCATGCCTTTAGGATCCGTTGGGGCCATACCGACGTGTGTGCGGGCTCCAGTTAATCCGGCGCCTGACGGGGCCACGTGTAATGTGCCGCACGTGCCTCTCGGTAGGTTGGGGAGTGTCCAAAGCTCCCCATCAAAGCGTGGAGGCCAAGGCCCCATCAGGGTCACGGAGCATGCTCCCCCATCGGGAAGAGTAAAACCCGTGGCCCTGTCTAGGGCCGTTAAGGGACACCGTTGGTTTTAGTGGGTAGGTTGGGGCGCAACTGCCATCTTTCCGCGCCCCGGTGTCCCACAAAACCCGGCTGGCGTCTAGCGGCCGGGTATCCAAGAGGATTTCCAACGTAAAAAAAATGGGTTGGATGTCCCGCTTTTGGATTACGGTTCCCCGGGTCGAATCCGGGGTTGGGCAAGTGTCTTTGTGTAAACCAGAGGCTCTTGCTCTGAGTCTGGGTGACATTTGTGGTCGTCATTAAGTCCACCAATGTATTTTGCATGAAGTATTAAAATAAAATAAATACAAGTTATAACTAGTGCAGAGGTTCCGTTTTATTATAAAAAACGCTAGTTTACACACACTTGCTCGACTCCAGAAGCCAACCCGGGAACCATGATACAATGGCGCATGCAACCACTAGACCAAAGAGATGTTATTAAGCCATCGTCATGTATATATTCTAGAATATATCCAGTGTCACCACCCTATTCCACCCTAAGTGTGTCGTATGAGCCGACAAAAGGAAACGACAAGGCCGACCACCTAGCCGCAAAAGAAGGAAAACTTGATAAGAAACCCTGTGCCAACCCGTCTGGCCAGCATGGCACAGTAGGCAAATTACCCTCTATGTAACGGGGGACTTAGCAGGGGGTCATCTAAGGGTTCAGTAGTAGTAGTAATATTTTACTTTACCGCGCTGGCCAGCCACAAGTAATTAAACTAGATTTAATATTTGCTTAATATTATAATGTAACTAAATTTAAGAGTTACTTCAATTTAGTTAAGGTGGACTTTTGAATACATAGTAGATATTATACACATTAGTGATTAATGAACATATCATTTATTTATACAATATATTTATTCCATAAACACTAACTTAAGTAATAAAACAAGACTAAAAATACCAATTAACCTAAAACTTAAATACTAAAATATATTATTTAAAGGAGTCCCTTTAGGCAAGGTTCCGAAGATACTGGCAGCGTTCCCCCTTTGAATCGCTAGACTGATTCTTTGTCCGAGGTAGCTACCAGCTCTTCGGTCTCCTGTGATGTCGACTAACCTTTTTGCTATTTCCTTAAAAAGGCTTATAGCGCTAGGACCCCACGGACCAAGGGTCTCGACACCGAATGGGACAAATTCATATTCGGAGCCTAGACCCCTGTATTTGTATGCTTTAGCTTTTTCAGCCGCTTGGTTCTATGTAGATGGGAAGGGGCCAGTGTGTCTGAACAGGTTGCATCCCACACCAGCAACCGACCCATCTTCCATCTTCTTCTTAATTGAATTGTAACGTAAGTCACTTCCATTTGTGCCTTGTTTTCTATTTCACCACTTTTCATGATGACTCTCTCATGTGTTCATAACACACATATAACTCCGTATGACTATTCATATTCGGTATATGTGTTTGTTATATTCGTAGGCCATTTTTGACAATTATTCCCAGTACCATGCCACTTAATGTTAAATATAGCAAATACGAATACCACCATGAGACATTTGAATCATTCAATCGAATAATGTTAAAAAAAAACAATTAAGTAAAAAGAAAATAAAAAATGTAATTCCACATATTTGATGAATTACCAATGATAAATCAAAATGTAGTCTATATTTACACGGACTTAACTCCAGGCAACAACTAGAAATGATGAAAATGCATTATTACTTAATATTTTTACTTAATATGAACCCCTTCGTGACATGTCATGGCATGTCCAATGACAACTGAGGTCAATGCCCTATACCATTTAGTTAATGTTTCACTCAAGCACGACACATGCATAGAGGCGGTACAGACACATTAACAACACCATTTAGAGCGTACTGTCTCGAATATTTTTGCATTTAATATGTCTGATTAAGGCGACTTAAAAATTGTGATTCTTTTTTTAGAAAGTAGTATCTAAGTTATCTTATATGCAAAAAGTTAAAACCGACTTTATAAACAGCACCAGAAAGGACAAAAATTTAACTATTTTAGTCGGTATTAACTTTTATAGAAAATTTATTGCGAATAATTGTTTGCTTTTTAAAAGAGTCGAATTTCAACAAAATCGTTAAACTTCACCAACTTAAACAATTAGGTTGTTTGTTAGTTAAACAAATCGTATTTTTTTAGTTTTTTTTTTTTTAACCATTATTTATTTCTAATGAAATGAAAATCGTAACTGGGGTAAGTTCTGTGTTATTAAATACAGTTTTTTTTTACACAGACGATCTAACAAAGGTTTTGCAACTTTATTGTGAGGTTTATTGCAGATCGCCGATATTTGGTTGAGATATTTAAGTGAGGTATCAAAATCTATTCAATTTGTGTGTAGCGACCAGCATGCTGCAAATTTACCTAAAAAATCTGAACTATCAACATCAAGAAATATCACCTACAAATGCGAGAAGTACCAAAAAGTCCTACACCGAGATAGTGAAATTTCCAGAGATATTTGCTCAGTTAAGAAATCCCCGAATACAGTTATCGGGGGAAAAGGCGCCGCGGACCCCTGCCAGACATATCACCTCGTCTGGCTGGATGATCATCCCTTTGCACTTAAATGTATTTTAGTATAATAAAAGTATATTTTATGAGATATTGCGGGTTGAAATGCAAGTACATTTAATACAAAGTTTTCTATTCTTTCATTGCCATAAAATCATCAACATCAGGCTACCATCACAATACTGGATACAATCATGTGGCAATAATTTTGAGCTTACAATCAGGCGTCCCTATGCTTGAGGGTCGCTCTACGGATTCTGAACTTCACCTCTTTAATCTAAAGAGTGATAAAAGTCGTTAACATCCAAGATCGTGGAATATCGTTTTAAAATCAATCGTTCGAAAACACCCTTCGCATCTACTATTATTACTCAGCCCATATATGACCCACTGCTGAGTCGGGCTCCCTCAAATTACATGGAGGGTAATTACGGCCAGACCAGAGCCAGACGGGTTGGCACAGGGTTTCGTTTCAAGTTTCCTTCTCTTGCCGTATTCGGCCCTGTCATTATGTCTTCTAAATCTGCCACAACACGGAGAACCCTATGTATATGATTTTATGTAGTAACCAACAAAAAGTTTGTATTCCTCGAAGTACATTTTTGTTTTTTTTTTTATTTACTATGCTGCGAATGCAAATTTATACAACACTTTAACAATGGCCAGTTTTTGAACGAGTTTGAACAATGTGAATGCTCGCCGTGTAAATAAATACGCTGTTTACCGAACGAATGCCTTTTTCCATATTCCGTGGCTGTTCAAACAATGCATTGATGCAAACATTTGTATTATTACAAAGTTTATGTTTTTTGAAGTCAGTGTCAGTGACGAAATTTTTCTTGATGCAACATTCTGTGCGACTGTGGTTACTAGAATTACTTTTATGATGGATAAATATCACTACTACTACTCATCCCATAAATGACCCACTGCTGAGTCAGGCCTCCTCCCATCACAGGGAGGGTAATTAGTCTACTAATCCACGCTGGCCACACGGGTTGGCACCTCTTGTCACACCCTTAGACTGAAATGGGGCGGTGACACTGTGTATTCTAAACGCTTCGCCACTCCGTAACGGTTAACAGATTTTAATTGGTATAATTAACTATTTAACTAGTTCAGCAGTCTAATTAACTATTCTATATATTTTCAGACATGGCGAAGTAGTAAGTAGACTACCTCCTCAGTGGGAATAGTTATAAAAACCCTACAGCCATCCAATTGAGGGCTTTTAAAATGATCCATAGAATCAGTTAAGAGTTGAATTACGAGTGCGATATCGCGGTACATTATTTATTTGCTGACGTTTCGAATGCTTTGCAGCAGTCATGGCCGCGGGAGAGAAAAGATGACAGTTGGCTTTAAAAGTACAAAAAAACAGTAAAATCTACCGCTTATAGTTAATTTAGTTTCATTGACACCGTGCCCTGTGCGCACCGAAATCTTACGGAACCCTCAGGATGAAATGGCGTGGTGACTCTATTTATTTATTTAGTATTCTTAATTCGTCACCTCGCAGATAGCCTACTACTTAATCAGTCACAATACTATGGTGTAAATAAAAAAGATCAATAACAGAATCGGGTGTGCGTTCGAATGTTATTCCAAGCCAGTCCCGGGTTCAGCGTACCGTAGCGAGAAAAGGTCGAGACATTTTTCTCGTTGTACGTGCGTGAACGTGGTACCGAAAAACCCAGCACTGATTTTGACCGCATTCACACCGTTTGTTTTTAAGGTTTTACTGATTTTTAACTCACTCTTTAGCTTGTCGTGCTTTAGAGAGTAATGAAACGAAATATTGAATATCCAGCACAGGATAACAAAATTACTACAAGCCTGCGTTTCTGGCCAGTTCTCGTCAGCGGTTATATCCCGACCTGGTGGAAGACCATATTCCATTGTATATTTTTTATCAATGTGATGGCAAATTGTGTCTTGACTTTGACTTAAAACCTGAGAAGCTGAACAGCTTAGCGTCAATCAATCAACAAAATCTGTTAATATTTCATAAAGGCTTGGAGTCTTCTGTCAAATTCAACAACTACGCATTTTTCTAGAAGTAAACCGATTTTCGTCTAGACCTTGTTGTTATGTTTGGTCAGATAAAATATAAAGTGTAAAATAAATTGGTCTTCTTCTAAGCCCATAAATTACCCACAGCTGAGTCGGGCTTCCTCCAATTACATGGAGGGAATTACCCTCCATGTAACTGGAGGATGGAGGGTAATTAGCCTACTGTGCCACGCTGGCCAGACGGGTTGGTACAGGCTTTAGTATCAAGATTTCCTTCTCTTGCAGCTAGTTAGGCCTTGTCATTTCCTATTGTCGACTCTTACGACCTTAGGATGAAATGGGGTGGTGACACAATGTATTCTAAATCCGTCAACACACGGAGAAATAAATAGTCGCTAATACATATTAATGTTCCATTGGTTACAGTTCTGTGTAAATAATGTAAGGGAGTTTACACATGACACGCAAGATGCGAAGCGTTCCCTTCACTGATCTGTGCGTACAACCCCTAGTCACATAGTGAGAAGGATCTTTTATTCACTTAACTGCACGCATGTACGTAAAAACAGTATAAGAAGTTTTTTCCAACTTCAATCTTTTTTTAATCAAAATTATTGTATTATAGAAATGTATACAGAGTGATTCGGCTTCATGACAGAAATCTTTTAAAAAGTGTTTTAATGTGTTTTTACTTATAGTAAGAATTTTTATATCCCGGCAGGTGACGGATTTTGAATCTATGTATTGTATGTCTCCGCCCTAGTAAATTCTGAGGGTATAGTGTGAACCGACAAATGAAATGACAAGGGCGATACCTTGATAGGAAAGCATTTTGGAACAAGCAACTAGACCCCTAACTTCACTTTTGACCTTTCAAAAACACCTGTAAATAGGTTTAATTGAAATAAATGATTTGAGTTTGATACAAAACCCCGTACCGACCCGTCCGGCGTGGCACAGTAGGCTAATTACCCTCCACGTAACTGGAGGAGACCCGACTTAGCAGTGGGTAATCTATGGAAGAAGAAGAAGAATTTTATTAGGGTCTTCGCAAGGTTCGTATACTTAACCTTCCTCAGCAACCACTCTGTTGAGAGGTGTCTTACGCAAACTCATGCAAACCATGCATACCATACAGACACAGGCTTGGTTTTATGCTCTGTGTAGAATGCATGGTGTATGTTCTCCGATAGAATCCTGATTTTCTTCTCTTAAATTCAATGAAAAATGAATGTTTGTCTATATGTCCTTTATATAATCGGAAACTATGCATTTGATCGTGTAATGATCTTCAGCAAAGTGATGTGCATAAGCCATCGAAGGTTTCTGCATAAAAAAAAGTGCAACGTCTTTCTTTAAAATTTATTTTAATTAGTGGCGTAGCAACGCGCGTAGAGTAAAGCTAGATTTACATTTTAAAAAGCCCTCGGGGGCTATTTACAAACATGTAATTACAAAAACAAATGACACCCAGAATCCGAGCCACTTGTCCGACCTGGGAATAGAACCGGGAACCCATGATCCAAAGGCGGTACCTTAGACTAAGGCAGTTAAAGGCTGCAGAATACTTCAGTGATGTTTCTAAAAATTGTGCGATGCAATTTTGTTTAATTATTTCCAACTCAAATTTATGTAGCGTTCAAAGTCCGCGTCAATGGGGGCGACGGCGTGGTAAATAACTAGTGATTTATTTCCAACGAGTCACGGCACTATTCTGACGGGGATGGGATTTCAAGTATTTATTTTTTTAAATTCCCATTGTAGTTTATGTGGCGAACTAATTTATTTAAAAAACATACCACTACAACTCAGCCCATCAATGACCCACTGCTGAGTTGGGCCTACTCTCATCACAGGGATGATAATTAGCCTACTGTGACACGCTGGCCAGGCGGGTTAGCACAGGCTTTCGTGTCAAGGCCCGAGGGTTAACGGGTCTCCTTCTGCGGGGCCGTTGTGTCGCAGAAGGGGGCGGGGGGGGGGGGCGGTTCGCAAAGAACTGATGAAGGGAAGGGGGTTCGTGACGGAGCGGGCTCCTTCTGTCCTCGCCTTAAAGGCCGGTAGTGGTACGGAGGAACCGCCACCGACGAAATCCTCGACGACTGAGGGCGTCCCAGTGTACCGCGGCGCCCTCTCCGATAGTCGCTTGACCTCGTAGCGGGCACCACGCCGGGGCGTCACAGTAGAATGCGTTTACGCGAACTTTTGGCGCCCCAAGCGCGTCGTGTGAGGGTATACCGCTGCGGTTTTAGTGGGTAGACGACCCTTGTCGTAGAGACGACTCTTGGGTAGACGACCCTTGTCGGAGTCCCACGGTAATCACCGACCTCTCCCCCGGGGGTGGTGGTATGCATAAAGCATTTCCCCAGCGACAACAAAAAAAGGCTTTCGTGTCAAGCTTTCCTTCTCTTGAAGCTAGGTTTTCGGCCTTGTCATTTCATTTTGTCGGCTCTTACGATACCTTCAGGGTGGGACAAATTTAATATACATACAATGTTATAGTTCTTAATTTGACGACACGGTTGACGCAGTGGTTGATCGATCGACTGCTGCGCAGCATGTCGCGGGTTCGATTCCCGCACGGAAGAAATATGTGTACTACCTACAAGTATTTGTTCCGGGACTGGGTGTTGTCTATCTATATCTATACTAATATATAAAGCTGCAGAGTTTGTTTGTTTGTGTGTTTGTTTGTTTGTTTGTTTGTTTGAACGCGCTAATCTCGGGAAATACTGGTCCGATTTCAAAAAATCTTTCAGTGTTAGATAGTCCATTTATCGAGGAAGGTTATAGGCTATATTTTATTTTCAAAAGAATTAGGAATCCGTATGAAAATTGCGATTTTGTAAACCAAGGTGTAAAATCGAAAACCTATTTATGCGTGCGCTGCAAAAACTATTGACAATAGAACAAAATGATGTACTACGGGTTTGTAGGTCTTATAAAGATCTACAAAAAAGTCCGCGAGAGCACATATCTAACTATCATAGTTTAGTCACAATAACCGATTTTAGTTTCATAAAAAATATGCACGGGTTCGAAGCCCACGCGGGCGAAGCCGCGCACAAAAGCTAGTACTAATATATAAAGCTGCAGAGTTTGTTTGTTTGTTTGAACGCGCTAATCTCAGGAACTACTGGTCCGATTTCAAAAAATCTTTCAGTGTTAGGTAGTCCATTTATCGACGAAGGTTATAGGCTATATTTTATTTTCAAAAGAATTAGGGATCCGTATGAAAATTGCGATTTTGTAAACCAAGGTGTAAAATCGAGAACCTATTTATGCGTGCGCTGCAAAAACTATTGACAATAGAACAAAATGATGTACTACGGGTTTGTAGGTCTTATAAAGATCTACAAAAAAGTCCGCGAGAGCACATATCTAACTATCATAGTTTAGTCACAATAACCGATTTTATGTTCATAAAAAATATGCACGGGTTCGAAGCTCACGCGGGCGAAGCCGCGCGCAAAAGCTAGTCTATAATATGTATGTATTTAAAAAAGAAAAGTGTATATAAGTAGTTATTCATCCATCTCGTTACCATAACACAAGCATTAAGTTTTTTAACTTGGGACGTAATGGCGTTGTGTGAAATGTCAAAAAAAAAACACTTTTTAACGGATTTATCGCGTTTTGGTTTATGCTTTTTTTAAATTTGATCACAGACTTTGTCCATAAACAAAAGAGTATGTATTCGTATGTGTGTCAAATACGTGGTAGTGTATGTAATGGTGTGTATTTGTTTGCACAAAATTATTAGCAATTTTTCTTTAAACAAACTATGTATTATCATGTAATGTACAAAGTGTTTGCTACACGTATTAATATATAGATAGCAAAACAATGTTTGGCAGGTCATTTAGTTCTCGCCTTGACGGGTCTTATTTTGTTAGTTTAAAAAATCTTCAATACTTAACAGCGGGCTGAAGCATTTAATTGAATAACTCAGAATAAGGATACAGGTGGCCCATTATTATTATGAAATGTCAAGAATAGGTGAGGTGTATCGACGTTGGTCATATTGTATTATTTTTAACAGCTTCAGAAGCAGATGTTAACATTTTTATATAAAAAAAAACTTGCTGTTACGCGTTACTCCGTCCGCGTGGTATTTAACAATGTGGATAACTCAGAAACTATAGGCTCAAAGGGCTAAAGATAGCCGTAGTTATTCCTTGTTACACCAGCTATCTCAGAGGTTACCTCACACAAACGGACAGACATACAGACAAAAATGTAAAAAAAACATTGTAAAAAATGTTGTTTTGGTATATGTTCCGTGTTCCGCCCATAAATGTCCCACTACTGGGTCGGGCCTCCTCCAAATTCGTGGAGGGAAATTAGCCTACTGTGCCACTCTGGCCAGAGGTTTCCGTATCAAGTTTTCCTTCTTTTGCGGTGAGGTTTTTCTTTGTCGGCATATAATTGCTTTTAAGTATTGTATGCTTGCTTATAATTTGGTTGGTAGATAATAATTTAAACAAATTTCTGCCAAGTCATTTTCCTTCGATTGTCACTAATTTGTAATTAAACACTTTTTAACGGATTTTTCGCGTGTATATTATTTGATTGTTTTGATTTTATTTGAGTGTTTAATTTCAATGTTTAATTTTAATTAAATTTCAATCCGAAAACCTAAGGAGTGATTATGCCGCCAATTTATTGTCCATCTATTTCAGTTACTCAACTTAATCCGCCAATACACGGACTTTTTTTACAAAACTTACTATTATAAAGAAAGACCGGGAATTAATTTTTCAACTTTGGAACGTTAAGTAGAAAGGAGTTACCGAAGTAGTCTATAATTTTCACGCCGGTGACGTCATAAAAAGTGGAACTACTCCCGCTGACGGATCAAACTTCCAGTAATTTGAAACTATAGTTTCAGCCGCGCTTAAACGGTTGATTAACGGGCTGATTTTGTTGGGAATTGCCAAGTTTGAAACTCGTGTTAACTATCGTGGTTAAAGTTTCAAGACTAACCGAAGAAGCATTTTAGTACAATAAATATAGGATTTTTAATGCCAAAATTCTCAAAATTCTCTTCTTTTTCCATCATGGTGTTGTGAGAGTCGACAAGGACGATAACCTGGCCACAAGGAAAAAAATATTTCATACAAAACCCTGTGCCAACCGATATAGCCGGCGTGGCACAGTAGGCTAATTAGACTCGGTAGTTAATAAATAAATATCCTTGGACATTTCACACAACGCCATCTCGTCCCAAGCTAAGCAACTTAATGCTTGTGTTATGGTAACGAGATGGATGATAAATTACGTATATACTTTTTTTTTGTAAATACATACATATTATAGATAGAAAACACCCAGACCCGGAACAAATACTGTAGGTCGTACAAATATTTCTTCCGTGCGGAAATCGAACCCGCGACATGCTGTGCAGCAGTCGATCGCTCAACCACTGCGCCAACCGTGTCGTCTTGTTCCAAGTTGGTCATCTATGGGGTAATTAGTAGTAGTAGTAGAAAGGGCAAAATCATTATTGCGGTATTAAACTGTCCAGGAGCTGATTCTATAGCAGGCCGTAAGAAACATGAACACTACCTTCCTTCCGCCTTTTGCTCAATTTAATTGGTGTGGATTCACTGTGATCTGATTGTTTATAAGTGACTTGAATGCCTTTGAACCTAGCCTTGCGTGATTGAAAGCAATGACAGTTGCTCGGAGATACGTTGGAATATAGCTGTCCTTGGGGCTAGGTCCCGTGGTCGTACTCGCAAGCGCTGGCTAGGCGTCGTCAATTCCGACATGAGAGCCAGTGACCTGACTAAAAAAGTAACTAAAAGATCGGGCAAAGTGTAAGAAACTCAGTCTACCTGAGTCGGAAGGCGGACTCTTTCTATAGCCGGGATTAACGCCAGGCAGAAGAATTGCCACACTGGCCAGACGGGTTGACAAAGGGTTTCGTTTCAAGTTTTTGCTTGCGTTTGGTTCAATCGGCTCTTACGACACCCTCAGGATAGAATTGGGTCTTGAAATTTAAATTCTAAATCCGTCGCCACACACATAGCAGATCGATTGCGTTCTGGTTACCTTTTTGATTTGAAAATGTTTGCTTAGCAACACAAACACTAGCGAACATTACCTACCGCCTGTGATTTATGTATTGAGCCAAGTTTTTATTAAGTACCTCGTTTTAAGTACTACCACTTAGTTAACGTCAAAATACTATTGTAAAGAAAGAAATTTTTCATCAAAGCTCCGTCCTTCACCCAGTGAATTCATTGGTTTCAACAGCCTACTTAGCACTAACGAAAATCCAATTTTAACAGTAGAAAAATCGAACAAAACCCTTATTCAAAAGAAAACTCTGTTTCTGATTAAAATTTATTCCGAAACACATTTGTACAAGTATTTTGCGAGTGTTTGACAAAGCGTTTTGGACGGTGTAAAGCCCGTTATCCAGTTACGCGCAATAGTTACGGAAGATATCAAATTGAAAGTTGAACCATTTGAAGTGGCGAGTTTAGAATTCGAAATTGAAATGAAAATTGATCAGTTAAAAAAACTGCAGAGTTTCTTGCTGACTGCCTCGTAGGTTCAAGGGTTAGGTGTGCTACCGTTGAATCAATGGGTCCCCGGTTCGATTCCGGGGTCAGGCAAGTGTCTTTGCGTAATCCAGAGGCACTTGCTTTGAGTCGGAGTGTCATTTGTATTCGTGAATTACATGTTTGTAAACTGCCCTCGCGATGCAGGTTATGCCTAGTGCAGAGGTTTTGTTTTAGTATAAAAAAAGCAAAAAAGGGCCGTTTTTTGTTTGATTTAGTGTAAATACGCTCCGAATTAAATATAAATATCCTTGGACATTTCACACAACGCCATCTCGTCCCAAGCTAAGCAACTTAATGCTTGTGTTATGGTAACGAAATGGGTGATAAACTATGTATATACATATTTTTTTTTGTAAATACATAACTATATATTATAGATAGAAAACACCCAGACCCGGAACAATTACTTGTAGGTCGTACAAATATTTCTTCCGTGCGGGGATCGAACCCGCGACATGCTGCGCAGCAGTCGATCGCTCAACCACTGCGCCAACCTTGTCGTCAAATTGTGTGTGTCGTCTTTCTTACAAATTTTCTGTGTCATTTCAGTCCCTCAGTCCAGATTTTTTTTTTAAACGTTATCCCTGTTCTACGTATAAATTGTGTCGCAGGGCAGTTTACTTATAATACATAAAATTCACGAACAGATTGAGACTCAAAGCAAGTGCCTCTGGATTAAACAAGTAATTACACCAACACCCCTGGACCAACAGGAGTTTCAAAAGAGTTTTGTGAAAACCCTATACAAATAAAGTTGCTTTTAAATTGAATTAATGGTAGAACATCCGGCTGCTATTGGTATATGTCAAAAAAGGCATACAACTTATACCAAATACGAATTGCCCACTACTGAGTCAAGCCTCCTCCAATTCATGGAGGCTAATTAGCCTACTATGCCGCTTTGGCAAGACGGGTTGGCACCGGGTTTGTGTCAAGTTTTCCTTCTCTTGCGGCTAGGTAATCTGCCTTTTACGTTCCTTTGATCATCTCTTACGACACCCTCAGAATACTATGGGTTGTGACATTGTGTATTCTAAATCCGGCAAAACCCAACCAACCAACCAAGCTTAAAAAACTCATTCAATCAGATTCCAATCAATTTCAGATTACTACACAATTCAAACCCGGGAAATTATTATGAAAACGTGTCTGAATTCTTATTTTTTTTAATTAACGTCTTCATTTTTAAAAACTTTATTTCATAATTATACATGAAACAATTTAATGTCGACTCTAAATACTCCATATTTAGAAACCGTTGTATTAATATAAGTTTTTCTGAATATGCTATAGATACTCTTAGTCTATTTTTTTTTCTAAAGATGTGTACAATATAATTCAATAATAGTAGCTTAAATACATCTTGACCCAAACGTGCCCTGGCGAGGGAAAGCTCATTGATATCATCAACCAATCGCGTGCCTGCGTTAATGTTCGATAACGCTGCGTAAATAACTAGTAACATCTCCTTAATTAGATTTGTTATCTATACTTCTATACTAATCTATAAAGCTGCAGAGTTTGTTTGTTTGTTTGAACGCGCTAATCTCAGGAACTACTGGTCCGATTTCAAAAAATCTTTCAGTGTTAGATAGTCCATTTATCGAGGAAGGTTATAAGCTAATATTTTATTTTCAAAAGAATTAGGGATCCGTATGAAAATTGCGATTTTGTAAACCAAGGTGTAACATCGAAAACCTATTTATGCGTGCGCTGCAAAAACTATTGACAATAGAACAAAATAATGTACTACGGGTTTGTAGGTCTTATAAAGATCTACAAAAAAGTCTGCGAGAGCACATATCTAACTATCATAGTTTAGTCACAATAACCGATTGTATGTTCATAAAAAATATGCACGGGTACGAAGCCCACGCGGGCGAAGCCGCGCGCAAAAGCTAGTGATAGTATATCTTTAGCCGAGTTCCAATGATGTAACCAAGCCTCAAGTAATGACACAGCACCAAAACGGACGTGTGATTAATTTGATTCTTCATTGTTAACACATGGAAAGCTGGCCACAACAAAACGGCAGTGTTCCCAGCGATCTATACCTGCCACACTGATCGTTTTTTTCCCGTATAGTTAAATGTATTGAACGGGGTACGTTATTGGATAAAAAATGGTCGGTGTTTGGAATGTTTGCCTTGTCAGAGTTCCTTTCAGTCATTGGTTTTAGATGGTGCTGGTACACAAATGATTTTGTGATTTATTTATGACTAGCGACCCGCCCCGGCTTCGCACGGGTGCAATTATGCTTGTATTAAACATATAAACCTTCCTCTTGAATCACTCTATTTATTAAAAGAGACCGCTTCAAAATCCGTTGCGTAGTTTTAAAGATTTAAACTTACCTAAGGACGGACCGACGACAACGACTTTGTTTTATACTATGTAGTGAGTAGTGATAGTGATGATGATGAAAGTGAAGGCCATCCAGTAAATTGTTAGTTATAAATGTTAAATGGTACATTTTAAATGTTCAATTTTGATTTGGACATGTCGAAAGAGCCAATTTAATCAAATTAAATTTTGCTAAAATTAACATGCTGCATTCCGAATTATGCAGTTCTACAAAGACGAGATCATTATAATATGGTAATTTTTATTGTTTGACTTATCAAGAGCTTTAATTAACCAACTTGATTAAAATAGTTTTGAATTTGAATATAATTTAAATTAATGATGGTCTATTTTCGACCGCATAATCCTATGATTTACCATGTGGTGACGGATTTAGAATTAATAGTGTCACTACCCCATTCCATGTTGAGTGTAGTGGGGGTAGTAAGAGCTCACAAAAGGAAATGTCAAGGTCGATAACCTAGCCGTAAGAGAAGGAATACTTGATGTGAAACCATGATCCAACCCGTCTGGCCAGCGCGGCACAGTAGGCCAATAACCCTTGATTGGAGCAGGTCCGCCTCGGTGGGTCATGTATGGGCTGAGTAGTACTACTAGTAGTATTAGCATGATTCAATTTTAAAAGATAATTCATCATCATCATCATCATCAGCCCACATTAGTCCACTGCTGGACATAGGCCTACCCTAAAGAGCGCCATAGCGCCCTGTCTTCAGCTTGACGCATCCAGCTGCTGCCCGCAACCTTTCGCAGATCGATAATTACAGCTAGTAAATGATTGGACATAAATATTATGAAAATCTAAATAATAAAATATTAATGCCCCATCCTACGAGTATAGTCTTTCCTTTAACAATAAAATCCAATTCATCCAAACTCCTAAATGGCAATATGAAACAACGAGATGATTTCTATCAACCTTTCTAATATGCCCGGGCTAAGAGGTCGATAAATTTAATATCTCACGTCTCTCGAGCAACAGTATTCTTAATTACAGCCATGCGATCAATTTAAGCACTCGAATTGGTGTAATGAGCTACTTATGTCTTCCACCTTCGTTATTAATTGCCTCTTGATAAATTATTCAGCACGGAAAACCGATGCGTCCCTTTTCCACAAGGTAAAAGAGAAATAGTATATACATGCGAAAAGTGGCCTTATTATAGGGAAGCTCTATTATTATAGAGCTCTGTAATTATACCTTCTTTAAATATTATGTTATTTTTATTGTATTATTGTTATTAAGATTTATAAAAAAATCTATATATTAATACGTGAAGCAAAAACTTTGTATCCCTTTTCACGAAAATTCGAATGGAAGAGTATGAAATCTCACACTTATATGTAGTTTATAGAGAGGAGTGCAGAACGCTTTTTTTTCATAAATTATGTATGGTTAAAAACACATTATTATGTAAAAAAAAATTCAAATACTACCATGTTTTTGACACATACATTATAATCTTTTGTTTATTGATAACTAGTGACCCACCCCGGCTTCGCACGGGTGCAATGATGAACCTCTAAATTTATCAGTGTTTTTCTACTATAATATGTATGTATTATACTTATAAACCTTCCCCTTGAATCACTCTATCTATTAAAAAAACCGCTTCAAAATCCGTTGCGTGGTTTTCAAGATTTAAGCATACATAGGGACGGACATACGTCAGCTACTTTGTTTTATACTATGTAGTGATAGTGAAGTCTGTGCTCAACTTGAGAATTATATTCATTAGAGTCGTATTTCGACCGCTGAGCAACTACTAGTATTAAAATAATAAAAGAGCAGAGCTGTGTATAAAATATTTTTATTCTTTAAATAACGAAAGTGAAAATAATCGATGTTTTAATAAATATTTTTTAATTATATAATGTACTAGCCGATCCCGCAAACGTTGTTTTGTCAAATAATTAAGCTTTTGTTTTTGGAATTTCGTATAATCCGTTCTTATCTGACCTCTACTCGGTGAAAAGAATATCTTTTACGGTTATTTCGGGATTATTTAGTGTTTCCACTGAAAATTTTACTTGAGTTCACCGTGACCTTTCGTCACCAAGCAAGGACGGAGGTATTCTGTAAAGAGCGCCCTAGCACCCTGTCTTCAGCTTGACACATCCAGCTGCTACCTGTATACCATTTCCGAGTCGTGGTCTCAGGTAAAACCTCTTCGATGTAACCAGCCTACTTCAGTTTTCTAATCTCTTATCACTACATAGTATAAAACAAAGTCGCATTCTTCTGTCCGTCCCTATCTATACATAAATCTTTAAAACTACGCAACGGATTTTGAAGCGGTTTTTTTTTTAATAGATAGAGTGATTGAAGGGGAAGGTTTATATGTATAACCCACCCCCGCTTTGCACGGGCGAAGCCGGGGCGGGCCACTAGTATTATAATATAATACAATATCATTTTTCTCATACCCTGTATAGATGGTTGGTGTGTACAGGGATCTTATTAATGTGGTTCTTGAGGAGCAAATGATGTTTTACCTGGAAGAAAGGTAACATTACATTGCAATGTGGATACGATGTATGTTTATCAGGTAACAAGCCTTGATGTCTAAACATTTGCCTCAATTTCCAGAAACAGGTAATGTTACCTGCTTTTTACACCAATTATCCTTATGAACCGAATGGAGAGTTGCGTATATTATTATATGGTACCTTTATTTTCTGGAAGTTTAAGCCAAACCACAGACACAAACCTTATTGACTGAGGGCGTTCCAGTTACCCGGGGTACCTTCGATAAACGTGACCCGTCGTGGCGCAACAGTAGAATGAGTCCTCGCAAACTGTGGCGTCCCAAACTGGACGTGTGGGGGTACCCCTGGGTTTTAGTAACCGCTGACTCCACCCCCGAGGGACACCGATATGTATTAATGAATTCCAGCAAAACAAAAAAAAATTGTATCAAGTTATCCTTCTTTTATATAATTCCCTGCGAGATCGAATCAGAAATGAGGAGATACGCAGGAAAACCAGGGTCACCGACATAGCCCACCGGATTGTCAAACTTAAGTGGCAGTGGGCAGGGCACATAGCTCGCAGGACCGACGTCCGATGGGGCAGAAAAGTCCTCGAGTGGCGACCGCGTTCCGGAAGGCGCAGTGCTGGTAGGCCTCCCACACGGTAGACCGACGACCTGGTTAAGATCGCGCGGAAAGCAGTGGATGCGGGCGGCCCAGGACCGGCCTTTGTGGAAATCCTTGGGGGAGGCCTATGTCCAGCAGTGGACGTCTTTTGGCTGAAATGATGATGATGATCCTTCTTTTGCGACTAGGTGACCTGCCTCTTGGGTTCCATTAGGCACCTGTTACGATATTCTCAGGAGTACCTATTCCGGTTTTGCAAATTTTAAATAACTTCATTATTTTTAACCACAATAATACTTAATGTAGCACTTATAACTTTTATGATCTAATTCATTCCAATGTATAATATATTTACGGAGTAATAACAATTAATGGCGTAATTAGTTCTGCGACGTTCTGTTTTTATCAAGTTTCATGACTTTTCGATACTAAAGATATATCAGATGTTCTACATAAATATCCTTATATAAATAAATATAAATAAATATCCTTGGACATTTCACACAACGCCATCTCGTCCCAAGCTAAGCAACTTAATGCTTGTGTTATGGTAACGAGATGGATGATAAACTACTTATATACATTTTTTTTTGTAAATACATACATATTATAGATAGAAATGACACTCAGACTCCGAGCCAGTGCCTCTGGTTTAGACAAAGACACTTGCCCGACCCCGGAATCGAACCTGTTGATCCAAAGGCTAAAACAGTTGTGGGTCACTTTTACTGGAGGAATTTTGGCTCCCCTAAAACACAGGCCCTGGCTTAGTTTAGTTTCTACTTCAATATAACACCTCGGTACTAGTTGTCAAAATCAGTGTTCGTTAGTTCTATTGAAATATTTTGTACAAATTAAGTTTTATTGTTACTCATTTTTCAAATATTGACAAACACAAAAATCATTTAAATAGGTATATTTACATGAGTACGTAGGTCAGTTTAAGAATATTCTAGAATGTTCAGCAACATTTTAAATAAAGTTATTCTTTCTCTTCTGAAATCTAAAATATTATTCAATATAATATAGATCACTGTGCGTAAAGCAATCGATCTGCAGGTTATAACACCTGGCTCTGCTGGATGCTAGGTTTTTTTTAAATGCAGTTCCTAGGTAGGTACCGTAACCTGAGTCGGCGTGTCATTAGTTTTCGTGAATTTTATGTTTGTAAACTGCTCCGGCGATGCAGGCCAGAGTCAAGAGATTTCGTTTCGAAAAAAAAAACAATCAAAGCAAACTCGTTACTCATATCTACGTATTTCAAAAGTCAATTGTTAAGTGAGAATATGTTATTTTGTTATTGTGCGATGTCGGGTTATGAGGTTGTTAATTTACGTTATGGCTTCGTCTTAAGTGACTGTGTAATTACTGATATCATCATATTGATTACCTGATCTTAAGCGCAAGTTATCTTATTCCACTAATTTATTTTATGAATCCTTACAAAAGCCTTGGTAGTGGAAAGTTTTATAGTTTACAAAAAGCGAAACAGTCTTCGTTATGGTATAGCCGGTGCCTTTGTTGTCAACTGCTCCTTCTCTTATAGCTTGATTTTCTATGTATCATTCCTATCTTTCGATGTCATATCCAAATATAGGAACGATTTAATAAATAATAAATATCCTTGGACATTTCACACAGCGCCATCTCGTCCCAAGCTAAGCAACTTAATGCTTGTGTTATGGTAACGAGATGGATGATAAACTACTTATATAATTTTTTTTTTGTAAATACATACATATTATAGATAGAAAACACCCAGACCCGGAACAAATACTTGTAGGTCGTACAAATATTTCTTCCGTGTGGGGATCTAACCCGCGACATGCTGCGCAGCAGTCGATCGCTCAACCACTGCGCTAACCGTGAACCTGTGAACCTGTGAGCGCCTGGCCAGCGTGGCACAGCAGGCTAATTACCCTTCATGTAACGACTACCCCGACTAAGTAGTGGGTCATATATGAGCTGAGTAAGTAGTAGTAATATATACTATTTTAAAATCGAAAAATTTAAGGGTTTGGTATTCAAAAAGAATATTGAAATCTATGCGAGCGAATCTTCAAGCTGGGGTCCTGTTGAATAATGTAAATTTTATTGATGTGAACCATCTGTGGCTGTTGGTCAGATCCACTGTGTGATAGAACGGTAGTGTAGTACGGGAGAAGTCGCTGATTACAAAAATAGAGTTGCCTCAATATGAAACGTTACCTTTTTTTATTTTATGGATCAAACGTCGATTAAATAAAAAGTCTTCTTATTCATAAAACAATTATTAATCTGCTCATAATAATTTCCTATTCTTTTATAATCTGCCACGACGGTGCACAATGTTTTTAGATAAAAAAGTCACGACATAAAAGGAAGCCTAACCTAACCTAACCCTGGCTTGGCAATTTGTGATATAATCTACACTTATTATAGTGTAATGACGTCAGGCGATACAATCGACCAGTACTTAGTTTTGAGTCGTAAATTTTAGCGCGTTTTCATTTTAAAATGCTGAATTTTTAATGCGCTTTTCGTCACAGCACCGTGGTTAAGGCTTTTCTTACGACAGTCGCGTGTGCTTTTAGAACAAGAGAAAGTTTTATAATAGCTTAAAGCTGAAGACTAATAATTCAATCCATCATGTCCAGTCATTGGAACATTTTAAAATCGAGTTTAAATTTTTTTAAACATTGTGACAGCATCTATTTTTAAAGAAGGTGGTTAAAATTCTTTTCGCAGGTTGCAGTACTCGTGAATGTCACCACTGACAATGCAAAAGGCAGTATGGTCAGTTTTGTTTCTTTTATTATCAAATTTAGATCTAAGTGAAGGCGAGCGAAGTCGCGATAATTTTCTATTAAACGTCGGTTTAAATTTATGTTGGCACCGACAAAGCTTAAAAAAGTTACTTTCCATCATGATGTTCCTATAGACCTTAAATTCTTATCCTAAAATTTAATGGAAGTAAGTTCCAGCTATATCATACGGGACTGACCGATTAGCAAACGGTTTTACACCAAGTGTTGCTGTTAATATAACTAACTGTTTTGCCTACCTAGAGGTTTTTTGGATAAAAATCATAATATTTATCATAGATGAGTTGTGATTGGGAGAATTTCCCTTCATTAACTTCAATCTGCTTGGAACAAAACAATTAACCAGTTACGAAACTGACGAACATCTCTGGAGATCTTTACATAATGGAAGCAACTAGACAATAGAATTTAGATATGATGTACCTGTATATTCTGTAATTAATCCACGTTCATCTTGGCATCAAAACAGACTGTTAACCTTCTGCTGCTAGACCATAAACGTTTGAACCGTTATTGGGACTCTTGGACCCCACTCGCAAAACCCTCTCGCAAACTTGCTCGATTTGTCCGGAATTAACCGAATTTAATACGCCTCCATGTCCGCCAGTTATATGTGACTTGCTGTTTTGTTTAGGTGACCATAAATATGGAATTAATTTCAGGACAAAACTGTCAGGAACAATGAATTAATTATGTCTGCATAATGCATAGTTCTGTTGTATATTTTCATCGAATTCATAAAAGAAAGAAGTTTTCAGCAATTCTGTTAGTCTTTTTGTATCTTTTAACTAAGTAATTCATAAGATGATTGGGAAAATTGTCGAAATTCGGCCTTTGTATTTGTGTGTCATAATCGGTTCCAGAAATTGCTATTTATTTAGCTTGGAATAAGTGAACAACGCGAATAAGTGTCGAACGCCAAATTTGGGTACGAATGGACCACTTGACTAAATGCTGGTTCCGAAATACATATAATATGAAAATAACAATATTTTTTTTTAGTAAAAAAATATGTAACCCATGTTAGGTCGGTGCTTTAGGTACACCCATGTGAGGTCGGTGCTTTAGGTATATCCTAAATAACGTCAGCAAAAGGTTGATTTTCTTCGCAATTCTGTTTCTTTATTGTTTCTGAAGTCCGTTTACATTTATTCTGCAGTACTTGTTACCGTGGGACGTTTTATAAATGGTAATTAACACTTAATGTTATTCATTTTTGTTTTTCTGTTTGTCTAATAAATATTTAATTACTATTAACACTACACTTAGTGAACTTAGGTAAATTCGGCGGTATGACTTACAATTCCAGATCAATATATCTTGCATTTTAATTTTTTTATATGTCACGCATAAAGCTTTTTGTTCTGACTCGCATCAGCCCACATGGCCACCCTACCCAACCCAATGTGTGTAGGTCGTTAACATGTGCAAGCTAATCTCATGTACTTCAAACCCTGACCTTTTGATTTAATAACTATACGACTAGCCTAACTTGGAATTACACTAATTAAATGTTTCCTTTAATAGCTACAAGCGTCTTGCGGGCAAATTACGAATATATCTTAGTTTATATGGGGAACCAGGCGATGGATTAATTGATAGTAAGATAGTTACTATGTTACAGTCCCGAGCATTGTGGGATTAATTTCAATAATAGTAAATGTATTTTATTACTACTCCTATCCCGAGCTTCCCCCAAATTTAAGGCTGGAAATTTGCGTATGGGATGGCACAGGCGTTCGTATTGTTTATGTGCCAGGATTTAATTTAATTTTCCTTAAAAATATTCTAAAATCAATTACTGAACAAAAACAGTAGGTAGGACTGTTTGTATTTCAAATTGAATTAGTCGGGTCAACAATCCTCTAGCCACAAACTCGTAACATAGTGTAGAGTCCTAAACAAACAAAATATGATGGTTACACCTCGAGATAGTTATTTAGGAGTGACGTAAAAAAAAATTTTTTTTTACTGATTTTCAAATTGAACTGTCGCGGAATGCTACTCTTTAGAGAAAAGCTGGTTGGAAACTTTTTTCCTTTGAGCCTCAGCGCACGTAGTAGTAATACTATTAAAAATAATTTTACTCTTCTTAAATGTCTTAAATGTCTGGTGAAGGCGGTGAGGCGAATAAAGCAGACAACCCAGGGACAAGAGAAGGAAATCTTAATACAAATCCTGTGCCAAATCGTCTGGCCAGCGTGGCACAGTATGCTAATTACCCTTCATATAATTGGAAGAGGCCTCACTCAGCAGTGGGTCATTTATGGGCTGAATAGTAGTAGTAGTTAGTAGGACGTACCTCATATCACTGAGGGGTGAACCTGAGTTCCACATGCTCATGCACCAGTCTTCCCGTGCTGATGCGGATAGTCCATCAAGGATTTTAATCCAGAAAAAAGGCTTATTACTGTCCATGAACTAGGAGGAGGAGCAGTGGATAATTTATAGGCTGAACAGATGACTTAAATCTTAAATGTAAGACCTCTGCCTCGTTGGTCTAGTGGTCAGATGTGCCGCCTTTGGATCAACGGGTCCCGGGTTCGATTCCGGGGTCGGGCAAGTGACTTTGTCTAAACCAGAGGCACTGGCTCGGAGTCTGGGTGTCATTTCTATGTATGTTAAGTATGTATTTACAACAAAAAAATGTATATAAGTAGTTTATCATGCATCTCGTTACCATAACACAAGCATTAAGTTGCTTAGCTTGGGACGAGATGGCGTTGTGTGAAATGTCCAAGGATATTTATTATTATAAAAAAGAGATGGATGGATTGTAAGAATGAGGAATTGTGTATAAAAGTTGTGAAGGTATTTAAGACGAATGATGGGAGTGTATGGAGACTACCACCTAGCCTCGGACAGGGGCGATCTATTTATAAGTGTTTTGTATTAAAAACCTACGTAAATAAATTTCCTTTTCAGTTTGAGTATAAACATAACTTCGGGTTTAGCAAATATTCTATTTTTAAACTACTCAAGTTTGTTTTCGTAATTCCCATTACAATAAGACATTTGCTCGGCACATAATAAAAATAAACTACATAAATACCCCAATATATTTTATTGCACAACAATTTTACTGCGGTCTCAAATTCAATTCTGTCCCACTCCAGTCATAATTTAATGCTGCAAAACACAACGGTTGGCGTGATCGAGTGTGCCGCCCGGAGTTGTCGCAGTAATCGGTTCGCTCCGCCCAGACCTAGAATTACTGCACCTTACCTCACAACCTACATCACTAATACCGCATGTTCAAGAAATTACATGTGACGTCACGCGAGCCCGATTTTTTACTAAAACCGAATCATATAATCGAATAGCATTATAAAGTACTCAGAGTTATTAAAATGCTGCGCTATTTATGCCCACTTTGAGCACATTTTTACATGGCAAAGTTTAACGAGATGTTTGTCAAGGCCTTATTAGTCATCACCATCATCGTCCAATATCCGATCCGGCGATTATGTGGGACACGCTTGGGGCGCCACAGGTTCGCGTAAACGCATTCCACTGTCACGCCCCGACTACTGTGGTGCCTGCTACGTGGGCAAGTGACTTCCGTGGGTGGCAACGCCCCAGACCCACCACAGACCTCTAAAGCGAGGGTAGAAAGGGGGCTTAGCGTCACGTCCCCCTCCCCCTGGCTTCCGTCTGCAGCCAGAGCTCCCTGTTTTTGACCCGCCCCATCACCCTCTTCTGCGATATACCAGCCTCGCTGAAGGAAGACTTTTTTTGTTGTTCTGGGGAAATTCTTAATGCATACCACCTGGGGGAGAGGTCGGTGATTATGTGGGACTCCGACTAGGGTCGTCTACCCAAGAGTCTTCCGCGGCGCAGCGCGGGTCAGCCGGAGCTCCCTCCTTTGCGACCCGCCCCGCAGCCCCCTTCTGCGACATAACGTCCTCGCAGAAGGAGGCCCGTCAGCCCTCGAGTTTGCGATAACCCAAGGGCGTTGGTGCACCGCAGTGGTCCAGGACTTGCAGGGCAATTCTGAGGACAGAGGAGTCCCTGGAGCCCCAGTCCACTGCGGCGCTGGGTGCCGCTCTTTGTCTCACCTCTCCTCGTAGGCCCGCCCGGCATGGGAGGCCCTGGCCGGTATGGCCCCACGGATCATTGAGGCACTCAAGCCTCCTCACCACGACAAGGTGGCACAGTCGAGGGGGTCGGCTTAGCGACCTACCAGGTTGACCGCCAACCCGAGAACACTGGGGCACCGCAGCGGTTTAGGGCTCGCGGGGGGAACTCTGAGGACAGAGGAGTCCCTGGAGCTCAAACCCGGTACAACACCATGTGCTTCGTCTGGCCTCTCCCATGGGCCCACCCGGTATGGGTGACCCTGAGATGGTGTGGCCCCAACGGATCACGAAGGTACACAAGCCCCCTCACCACTGCAAGGCAGTAGTCACAGTCGAGGGGGGCGGTTATCCTCCATTTAACTGGAGAAAGCCCGACTCAGCAGTGGGTCATTTATGGGCTGGGAAGTAAGTATTTCATAAGATAGGGATTTTCTACTTTTATTCTAAATATCGTTTCAGTACTATAGTACTTCGTACATTATTTTATAATAAGTTTTCCTTCGCTTCTGGAGAACGTGATAAATATCTAAAACTTAAAAATAACTTACTATCGGCAAAAGGTTATGGAAATTCAATAGAGTATTTTTCTGGACCTCGTTAAAACTTTTTAACGATTTCGAATCAAAGATATAATCATTTTCTTATATTACGTGAATCGAATACAAATTGATTGTTCCTTTTGAATGATTATCAGCTCTTTGAACTGAACTTTACAAAGTGATTTTAAATCTCAACTTTTTATGAACCAGCAAAGAATTTTTTGAAGGATGAAATTCATACAATGAACGTCTTTGAACATGAAATCTTGCTCTATCGTAATTTCATTATGGGGGCTGGGGTCAGCGACTCCAGAAACTTTCGTTTACTCACTTAAGCCCCAGCGGCATACCCACAGACAACACGCTTGGGGCGTCACAGGTTTGCGTAACCCGCATTCCACTGTGAAGCTCCGATGAGGTGCCCGCTATGCGGGCATGCGACTGTCGGAGTACGACCCGGGCAACTGTGACGCCCTTAGACAGTGAGGCTTTCGTCGGTGGCGGGCCCTCGACCTTACACCACTGTCGAGGAGGGGCAGCGCTCCCTCCTTGCCACACGGTACCAGTCCACGGCCGCCAGCACCTCCGCCTGAAGCTTCCAGGGGGGTCTCCAGCGAGTAACGTGGCAGCCGTCCACGACACCGTGCGGTACGCCCGGCTCGCCTTCACCACTATGACCCCCTGCTGCTTCTGCAAGAGCAGCCAGTTGTATCCGATGTTCCACAGGACTGGACCCAAAACCGAGCCCTGTAAAACACTGCACTCCACCGTCCGCAGCTGTATACGGCCGTCCGCTCCCTCCCACAGCACTACGCGGTCCCGGAGGGTTCTTTTGAATACGTAACGCAATCGATCTGAAGGTTAAGCAACTGGCTCAGCTTGATGTGAGAAGAGTGTGTGTGTGAGTGATCATGTCTATGGTTTCTGTGGAATATCTGAGCTCCTCCGTGTACCTAAAGTTGTCAGTCATGGCTGTCAGTCTATCATCGATTGCAGTCGTTACTCGTAGTTAGTAGGGTAAAAAGTTACGGTTGGTCTAACCATATAATTACCGGTTGTATCAGTAGATGTGAATTCTGGTAGTTAGCCATAACCCTGCAGAGTCAGTCGGTAATTAGCCTGCAGATGGACTGCGTTTGTATTTGATTTCAATTCATTATAAATAGCTTGGATATACAATTGAGTATAGGTTGAAATATGGTTATTTTTCTAGTTTATAAAAATAGTATAGTAAAACTAATTTTAACACAAGATTGCAATCAGACATTGCAAACAAATCTAATTTAACTTTTCACACAACGAGTCAGTGATATCAGTAGTCCACTGTTTCTCAAGCAGTAAATTAATTTAAATGTGAACAATGTCTTGTTTTCTTATATAGCTAATAATATACGATCGCATTTTGCGTTAAATTAATCAAATCTCAAACAAAACACTCATCTGCAAGACCTCTGGACACAGTGAGCGATTTCTGCGTGCACAGGGAACGTTATCAGTAAAACAAAATTATAGGCGGTCGATTTTAACAGTTTCTTTGTACTTTTGAAGACAACTGTCATCTAGTCTCTCCCGCGACCACGACGGCTGCAAAGCATTCGAAACGTCGGGGTTTAAATAATGTAATATACACGCGATAAATCCGTTAAAAAGTGTTTAATTTCAACGTGTAATAATCGCGAAAACTTGAGAAATCACAATTTAAACGTGGTCAACATTCCGAGACTTTGAGGCCCGAGAGTGAGCGTGAAAATATCCGTGTTCGTATTACCGAAAGTTTGAGAGCCTCTATGTTGGTGCATTAATGCATGCAATATCGACACGAGCGCGCCGTGTGTTCCCATGTCTATGAGAGTGATGTATGGTCGATCGCACCATTCCATAAATCATCGGCAAACAGCTTGTCCTCGTGGAAAGCTGATGTGATACGCTTAGCTTAGATAAATATCACACACTATCTTTGTCTACCCAGTTGTTTTCAAAGTTTCACGGACCGAGATGAAAAGTTTTTTTTAAAGTACAGCTAAAGGATATTTTCTTAATGTTACAAAAAATGTGAATGTTGCAAAAACGGTTATTATACTTATAACGTTTTTGAAAAAAGTTACGTTTTAAAACTTTTCAAGCCTCCCAAAATTTAGTAAAAGCCCATTAAAGAACACAGTGCTGGTAGGCCTCCCACGCAGTGGATCGACGATCTAGTTAAGGTCGCCATAAAACTATGGATGTGGGCGAAATACTTGGAGCCTATGTCCAATAGTGGATGTCTTTTGGCTGAAATGATGATGATGATGAGTATAATAGCAAAATCACCAATCGGCGATGTAAAAGTGGATACCCCGCGCAGATTCTTACGTATAGCAGTCGGAAACTTTCAACACCAGGCGAAGCCCATCACGCCAATACTCTTGGAACATTGTGCACTGATACACATAACATAACATAAACGGATACGTAAACTTGAAGAATTGTTGACTTTATTTTAACTAGGCTGAGGTTGAAAGTTGCACGCCAGCCCTATCCAACCTTCGTCGTTTGAATGATCCACCACTGAGTTGGGTCCCTCAAAATTCATGGAGAGAAACCTACTGTGCCACGCTAGCAAGACGGGTTGGCACAGGGTTTGTATCAAAGGCCCCGCCCATCGACGGGATCAGGATGGGTGCCTTGTCATGTGCACTGGCAGGGCACCACGGAGTTCTCACTCCGCATCGGACTGGCATCGGGGGGTTGAGCTTTAACATCTTCCCCCCCCCCCCCCTGCGCGTCTGCCTCGTGGTGCAGAGTCTGGGCCCACGAGGCAGATCCTGCGCGGGATTGTACACCCCGGGGATGTTTTAGTGGGTAGGCACCCACTCTAGGGGAGATTCCCACACACCCCCCGTCGGCCATCCCCGTGGCTGACGGGGATAGTCCATAAAGGATTTTTACCCCGGGCATAAAAAAAAAAAGGTTTCCTTCTCTTTCGGTTAGTTGATCGGTTAGTTGATCTGGCGTTCCTTTAGTCGCCTTTTACGATACCCTCGGGATGGTATGGGTTGGTGACATTGTGTAATCTAAATCTGTCACTTCCCGGACATGGACTTCAAGATACATGCTATAAAATCCCAGACACCCTGTGCTGACCCGTCTGGTCAACGTGGTAAAGTAGGCTTATTACCCTCCATGTGCTCTGAGGAGGTTCGATTCAGCAGTGGGTTATCTATGGGCTAAGTTGTAGTAGTGGGTAGGCAGGTAGCTGCGTCATACTTCTGGCTATTGTGCACGCTAGCCAGACGTGCACGCTACCCCATCTAGGCCTATTTAGATTGTTTTAACAGTCAATTATATCCGACCATCTTTTACTATCCGTAACCAGAGCACAAACGACCTAATATCCCACTCACCTCCGTGACTTCGGAACTTCCATCGGAAAAGTAGTTAATTTTATCGGAACAAGCCCAACAATTAGTCAGTGATTCGCGCTTCGATTTGAAGTGCTTTATTGCACTCACACCCAAAACTTTTAGCTGTGTCGATACCGAACCTCGTTCCTACTCAAATTAGAACCTTATTTTGTTGTTAGTAGAGTACAAAATGGTGCTGACTGTACTGAGTAGGAGATTACCTGGGGCTGGTCAAATAAATATCTTTTTTTTCGGCAGATTCTTTATCGTGTCCGCTCTGGTTCCGGTGCCGATGGCGAAATAATTGTTTGGAACCCTCTTTTATGGATTCCGGTTGGAAAAAGTGAGGCTTTCATGAAGGTGGTTCTAATACTTTTGTTGCTCATAATGGGACGGTGTACTTACAAAATATTGTACAAATATTTTTTTACATTGTTGAAGGTATCTTTTATTTTTTACTGAGGGTAAAAAATATTAATAATGACACTAATCTATCTTTCCTTGTGGTAACGGATTTAGAACTTGATGGTGTAGAGGTTGGCTGTGCCGTATTTTGATCAGGGATCCCCGGTTTGATTCCGGGGTCAGACAAGTTTCTTTGTGTAAACCAGAGGCACTTGCTCATGGGTGTCAGTTGTGTTCGTGAATTAGGTGGTTATAAAAAAAATGTCACCAACCACCCACATCGTGTCGTAAGACTACTACAATGCAAGAGGCAGGTCACCTAGCTACAAATAAAACTTGATACAAACCTACCCTACCCGTCTACCCGTCTTGCCAGAGTGATATATTAGGCTCATTTCCCTGCATGAATTTGGAAGAGGCCTGACACAGTTTTGGGTCATATATGGGCTTAGATGTACACCAAAACGGCTTAACCGATCTACATGTTTATTTCGTTTTCATTATTTAGCCCACAAATTCTCGGGGCACAAAATATTAAAGGATTTACTATAGAAGTCTGATATGTAATAAAGAAGAAAGTCGGACAGTATCGTAAGCTACTACGGCGTAGTCTGCTACGCCGTAGGTGGCAAACTAGGCCATGCGTAGGTACTACATATCGCTAATTCGCTGAGCTTGCAATTTGACATAACTTTTTACATGGCTCAAAATGTCTTTTTATATAGACATCAATATCTATACTAATATTATAAAGAGGAAAGATTTGAATGTAAATATGTTTGTAACGAATTTCCTCAATAAGTTATACATTTTTATTGAAGGAAAAATAAATGTCCACCCTTGCGAAACCAGGACGGGCCGCTAGTGTGCTATAAACATCTCGAGTATGTAGATTAGCCATTAGTATTGTCTACAGAAGTTCCGACGGTTTCAGAAAATATAGTGACGTGCAACGAGGGTAGAGTTGAGTGTATGTCATGCTCGCTTAACGGTCATACTGGTGGGGTCGTGTGTGTCGGGTCCTTCGGTTCCCTAAAATATGGTTGAGCTGGGGGATGGCAGACACATGCGTCATGCTCGTGATCGGGTGCCGCCAGTTGGGGCCGGTCATCCCTTAACTGCTATTGGCATGCCTACATAGCTTTATATTGATCTCCTGGACACTTCTAATGTGCAATATGTTACATTGTCCTCACATCTTAGCTTACTAGAAATAAACACGAAATCAATGTAACCCAATCTGATGTTTGTAACAGAAAATATGATAAAAAGAGTGTCCATGGAGTTTCTTGCCTGTTCTTCTCCATAGGATCTACTTTTTGGAACATGCAATTAGATTCCTATCTTCACTTTTGACTTTTCAAAAACGTCAGTAAATAGGTTCAGTCGAAATAAATGATTTGAGTTTGAGTTTGGAAGGCATGCAGATGCAAAACTCAGGAAGACGACGCTGAGCTACTCCCACCAGTTCGCCTGTGACCATGGCTGGTGCAATCTGAACCGACATGCTTCATACATACATACCGAGCATGCTACATACTTTACAAAATTTACCCGAAAACTCTGTACTAAACACATCAAGAAATACTGCCTACAAATGCAAGAATTACCAAAAAGTCCTACACCGCGATAGCGAAATTTCAAAAGCAATACACAGTTAACAATTCCCCGACTACAACTATTGGGGGGACAGCCGCGCCGCGGACCCCTGCCAGACATTAGTATGTCTGGCGAGATGGTCCTCGTCTGGCTGGATGATCATCCCTTTGCGCCTAAAACACCTTTACATTATTTCCGCAGTCTACACCTGTGTCATAAAAATATAAAACTTTTGAACAATACTTATTTTTATAGTAGCTGTTGCAAAATGTTAAGTCTGTAGAGTTTCAAAGTAATGAAGAAATCTAGCGTTAATTTTCCGAGTCGGCACCACGCTCAGATGTCGCAAACTTTGCAACACGGTGTTGTCAGCACAGTTTCACAGTCACTGAAACGTGAATCGAAATGATTAAAAATGTATGATAAAATAGATTAGTCGAGTGTTGATACTGTATGGTATAACAATTGATATTAAACACTTGTTAACGGATTTGTCGCGTGTATATTACCTTATTTGATTCCCGACGTTTCGAATGCCTTGTGACAGTCGTGGTCACGGGAGAGACTAGATAATGACTAATTACAGTAAAAAACTCGTTTAAAGTTCATCAGCTGTATCAAATTCAACAAACTATCAATCTATTAAAAAACAATATGACAACTTTCAGAAAATCAATTACGTTTTCCTCATGGCAACAGTATTATAATGTATCTACGCTTAAATCGCATCCCAAAAAAACATACATGCCTGTAACATTATTTAAGCAATTTACAACAATAATAAAGATGTACAGTACGTAGTTATACGTACTACGACAAAGGCTTGTTAGCCATTATGATATTCACATGGGCATGTCATGAAAAAATATTTAAGAGTTTATCATTTCGCGAATGGTTTTTAATATTCATGAACTTTTTTTTTTGCAAGGTGCTATTTGTAACAGATTTAAAGTTACGCGGCTGGTATAAGCTTTAAAAACATAAGCCTATGTGCCTGTTACTGTTACTTTTCCTTGCGTACAAAAAAGAGTAAAATAGTATTAGGATCTCTAAAACGCGATAATAAGGGTTTTAATAACTACAGAGTTTCTTTCCTTGTTTTATCAGTAGAGCAGCATTCCGAACAAATTCAAATCCATGTCAATAATAATATATGTTTATGAACTATGTATTTAAATAATTTTTTAATACAGTTGCTCAAAAAGTGGCATATTGCAGGGCCGTATAGCGTTCGGGAAGTGGGCTATTACACACGCGTGCTGTTTTTTTACCATTCCCGCACTAGTGCGTTTTCTTTCCCAACTATCAAAATAATGTCTATTTTAAGGAAAAACCAACCATGAAGTTTTCACAAAAAAAAATCATAGAAGTTTTTATGATTCATGCAGATACGTATATTTCTAAAAATAAACTACGTACTAATTTGTTTCAATATCAGATTTAATGATTTGATTGAATGAGTTAGGTTAGGTTTCATTTCAATTCATCTCATTAAATTTCATTTTCATTTCATATCAATAAAAAAATTCTACTGAAGACTTGGCTGTATAGTTGCTTTTGCCTACTAGAATAGGTGAAGAAAAACTTGTTCCGACTGTCAACCCTCGCCTTCGGCTGCGCCTCGGCTTGCGACAGCCTTTCCGCACTTGTAATGAAATATACTATTAATTTAAATATTCAAACAAAAACAGTCTCATCGCAATTTAATCCCTAAACAAATTACAACACACATGTAAAACATATATGTCCAACAATTTTTCGGCAATTAATCAGCATAAGCGCCATCTGTTATCAACGTCACAGAAAGAAATCTGGCCGCGGCATATTTTTTATTGCCATTTCAGGGGTGTACCCAAATCGGGTTTTTAAAACTGTCATTAATCAAAAATACAAAGCGTCTATTGTCCTAGGGGATCCCAATACATTTATCATAAGTGATTCAGTTCAGGGCACAATGGTAGAAAACGAATTATGAAATTTCACACATCCTGTATATGGCGCGAAATGGTTTTTACGTTGGCAGTACCGATTAAGGGCTCCCGAAGTTGAATGGGCGATATGTTAGCGTTGTTAATGACGTCTCCTTTATTTGGTTGGCTATGTTGTTACGTGGGGACGGATTTAGAATAAATAGGGAGTTAGGGTCATTTCAACCCACTACTGGGTCGGGCGTCCTCCAAATTCATAGAGGGAAATCAGCCTACTGTGCCACGCTAGCAAGACGGGTTGGCACAGGGTTTGCATCAAGTTTTCCTTATCTTGGGGCTAGGTGATTTACCTCTTACGACACCCTAAATATGGTATGGTTGGTGAAATTGTGTACTTTAAACTATCATCGTCATCGTCGTCACCAATCATCGTCACCCAATGCAGTAAGGGTATAGTGCATTAATACCCGCAGTAGATACTAGTATCCATCCCCAGTCTAGACTGGGGATGGATCTCTACCTTATGGAGTCGTCGTCGTAATGTCAGCTGACCGCACTCACGCGCAGGAGCACAATACCACCAAAGTATTAAGCCGAATTTATATTTATATAATACGCTGAGATTTATACTTTTCTTTTGCAATCTAACGTGACGCCATCTGTCATGTCGTATTGCTGCCTCGTTGGTCTAGTGGTTAGATGTGCCGCCTTTGGATCAACCGGTCCCGGGTTCGATTCCGGGGTCGCTCGGAGTCTGGGTGTCATTTCTATCTATAATATGTATGTATTTACAAAAAAAATGTATATAAGTAGTTTATCATCCATCTCGTTACCATAACACAAGCATTAAGTTGCTTAGCTTGGGACGAGATGGCGTTGTGTGAAATGTCCAAGGATATTTATTTATTTGTATTAAATACATATATTAAACCGATACCTCTATGATGCAACACGTCATAACACGTCAGAAAAATATAAATCTGGCTCTAGGTTCTTTGGTTGCATCGCTCTATAAGCTGCAAGAGATGGAAAACTTAATACAAACCCTGTGTCTTGCCAGGGTGGTGCACTAGGCTAATTTACCTCCTATTGATAACGTACCTTGTACAGACATAAATCGCTCACGGTCTCCAGAGGCCTTGCAGATGAGTGCTGAGCTTGAGATTTGATAAATTTATTGACTGGATCTTCAGCATGTGGTACTTGCCAACCATCCACTCTATTGGAATTCGGATTGTTTTTAATCTCAATAGCCTCGCTTATTATTCTTGTGTTTTCCTTAGCAAGAATTTGAGGTCCATTAAAGTGCCTGTTGTGGTTGGTTTTGTTAAAGTTGTGCTTGATTTCAAAAGCGTTTAATTCCAATGTTTAATGATCGATAAAAGTAAAACATCAGTATTGTTTTTCAAAAAAAATCTTCTTTGTTCTTCCGATAGATATAGAATTGTTGTTATCATCATGCTGATGATAACAACAATCTTTCATAAGAATTTTGTTCCGTTGTATCAATATTATGTAAGGATTATTTTAGTGAACCAATAAATTGTTACCGGAAACTCAAGTGGCGCGGCGCTGCGCCGCTCCACGCGATCGTCGGTAGAGCGAGTATAAACTGGGCCTCTCAGTGGTCTCAGCCCGCATTTCCATCGAGTGCGTCGCGGTGCACGGACCTCTGTCTTTCCACAGTCAGTGCTGCCCGGTTATTAGACGTGGAACGTTGTCTCAACTAGTATAGTCAGTCTTTATTGTGGTGGACAGTCTGCGTTAATATAAACATTCTAAAAAGCCATGACCTGAATACAAGGAAATTATACGATTTTTTGGACAGTCTCGGTTTAAAACAATTGGTGAGCTCTCCCACTCATTTTACAGAACACAGTGAAACATTAATTGATCTTGTCTGTACTGACCTTTCATCTAGAAGTGTATCTGTTAAACCATTCGGCTCCATAAATGGTCACTCGTTAATCATCTCCGAATTCAATATTACACGTAATAAATATAAGCCGAGACTCATCATGTACAGACCATTAAAGGACATAGACAAAGATATACTGGAACGTGATTTGTCAGGTATAGCATGGGAACATATATCAACATTACCAAACGTCAATGACATGGTGGACGAATTTGCTAATATTATTTTAATGTTGTATAATGCACATGCCCCGCTCAAAAAGAGCCTGGTAAAAGAACAGTCTTACCCGTGGATCACCGACACTATCAAGTACATGATGCAGTTAAGGGACAACGCCTTAATCGAATTTCGAAAGACTGGTTTAGATTCTAAAAAAGAATCGTATAAACAATTCAAATCGTTAGTAAGGAGATCTTTATTTAATGAAAAGGTTGCATATTTTAAATATAACATAAATAATAAAACAAAGGATCCCAAAGCCCTATGGAAAAACATAAAAAGCACGGTATTGCCAAATCAGCAAAACGATCAACTACCGGCCCATTGTCATGACCCAAGCAAAATAAATATGCATTTCCTTGAAGTCCCTGGCAATACTGCTTGTAGTATCTCACTACTAACATACTTTGAATATCACCGTTTTAATAATTCAACTTTTATACTGCATGAGGTAAGCCCTGAATACATAGGACGGGTTATTTGCCAGTTAAAATCTAATGCAGAAGGTTCTGACGGAATTAGTTTGAATATGCTTACCTTAACCCTCCCGCACACTTTAAAAGTTATAACTGATATTGTTAATAGGTCGATTATTTCTGCGACGTGCCCAGATGCATGGAAGACTGCAACCATTATTCCTATACCCAAAAAGTCTAACCCAACCGAAATAAAAGATCTTCGCCCCATAAGCATTCTTCCGTGTTTGTCTAAACTAGCCGAAAAGGTTGTGTGTCATCAGATCACAAAGTATTTGGAGGACAACAAGATTTTGCCAGAACTACAATCAGGTTTTCGAAAACACAGAGGTACATCGACTGCACTACTGGATGTGACCGACAACATACTAGCGGCTCAAGATAAAGGACTTTGTACGATCTTAGTCCTGCTCGACTTTTCGCGGGCCGTTGATTGTATAAATATTGATCTACTTATGTCCAAGCTGAGCTAATATGGATTCACCCACAATTCACTCCTATGGTTGCAGAGTTACCTCAGCAACCGTAGACAGTTTGTGAGGGTTCGGTCGAATGATGGTTCTTCACAAGACTCGTCACCCACGCCTGTATGCAGAGGGGTACCACAGGGTTCCATACTTGGTCCTATACTTTTCATACTGTATTGCGCAGACATGACCAACTGCCTGCAGACATGTAAATACCACATCTATGCAGATGATGTCCAGGTGTATATATCTTTTAGAGCATGCGAATATGAAAACATGTTAAAGGATTTAGACCGGGACCTTATCAGCATATCCTGTTGGGCTGAAAACAACGGATTAGTACTTAATCCTTCAAAAACGAAGTACATGATATTTGGTACGAAGGCTCAAATTAATGTATTATCTTCTGCACTAAACGTGACATTAATGGGTGAACCTATTTGTCGAGTCACAGAGGCGCGCAACTTGGGCGTAAATATGGACACGGGATTAAGATATGAAGGACACGTGGCAGAATCCGTACAGAATTGCTTCTACAAACTTAAAATTTTATACAAAATTAGACCTTACCTTTCTGAGGCATTGCGAATACAACTTGTTGAGTCTTTAGTTCTTTCTAGATTGAACTACGCAGACACGGCACTTGCTAAAACTGTTCGTTTGATCCAGAGAGTACAGAACGCTTGTGCTCGTTTTTGCTTCGCTGTGCCCCGGAGAAGTCATGTCACGCCATATTTGAACAAGAATTCTGTGCTCAAAATGAAATCACGCCGTAAACTTCATTTAGCGTGTCTGCTCTTCGGTGTAATTAAACACCAACAACCAGGTTATTTATATAACAAATTGAGTTGGGTCGCCAGTAGGCGAGAGTGTGCGAGCCGGCAATGCTCGCGACAATTGTCTATTGAATCGCATAGGACGACAGCTTTCAGGGGTAGCTTTAGGTATGCAGCATCCAAGTGTTGGAATAACATTCCACCACCAATTAGAAATCTAAGCACTATTAATACATTCAAGAATCAATTAAAACAATACCTTATTAGGGAACAAAAGAAACAAGGACAAACTATTACAAATATATCTTTAATATAAACAAACAAAGAGGCTGCCACCCCATATTTAATTTAATTTTTTTATTTTTATATATTAAGTTAAAACGAATTAATGTATAAGTATTTTTTTTTTTTAATTTTCTTTTGTTATAAATCATTAATAGTTTGAAGTAGAAATAGTTTGTATATATCATTGCGTAGGTAAATTTGTTACATATACTTATTTCCATGTGTGACGTCACCCGCCGCCCCTAACGGAAGACCAGCGTTGGTTGCTTGCAACCAGCATCGTGCTGAGTTTGGGACGGGTTGTGGCAGGAAGGCTTTCCATCCCCCTCGACTGTGCTGCCACCTTGCTGTGGTGAGGGGGCTTGAGTGCCTCAATGATCCGTGGGGCCATACCGGCCAGGACCTCCCATGCCGGGCGGGCCCACGGGGAGAGGTGAGACGTAGAGCGGCACCCAGCGTCGTGGCGGGTTGTGGCTCCGGGGACTCCTCTGTCCTCAGAGCTGCCTTGCGAGTCGTAAACCGCTGCGGCGCCCCATGAGGTCCTCGGGTTGGCGCTCAACTTAGTTGGCCGTCAAACCGAGTCCTCACTCAACGTCCTCGGGTTGGCGCCGGCCGAGGGCTGACGGGCCTCCTCTGCGAGGCCGTATGTCGCAGAAGGGGGCTGCGGGACGGATTGCCGGTGCGCTGCGGTAGATTGGGGCTGCGGGGACTTGGGTGGATGGGGACCCTGTCCCCAGTGTCTCGCTGCGAGCCCTGGACGGGGGCTCCGGGGACCTGGGTAGACGGTGGACCCTGTCCTAAGGGTTTCCCTGCGGGCCCTGGACGGCTGCGGTGCGCCGGTGTCCTCTGGTTGGCGCCGGCCCGAGGGCTGACGGGCCTCCTTCTGCGGGGCCGATGTCGCAGAAGGGGGCAGCGGGGCGGGTCGCAAGGGAGGGAGCTCCGGGTGACCCGCGCCGCGGACGGGGGCGGGGGTGGAGGGTGGTTCGTGACGATGCGGGCCCCTTCTGCCCTCGCCTAGGAGGCCGGTGGTGGTACGGGGGAGCCACCACCGACGAAAGCCTCGATGACTGAGGGCGTCCCAGTATACCGGGACGCCCTCTCTGATAGTCGCTTGCCCGCGGTGCGGGCACCACGCCGGGGCGTCACAGTAGAATGCGTTTACGCGAACTTGTGGCGCCCCAAGCGCGTCGTGTGAGGGTATGCCGCTGGGGTTTTAGTGGGTAAACGACGCTTGGGTAGACGACCCTTGTCGGAGTCCCACATAATCACCGACCTTTCCCCCGGGGTGCGGTGGTATGTATAAAGCATTTCCCCAGCGAAACCAAAAAAAAAAAAAAAAGGAAGGCTTTCCATAGAATTAGTTTAGTGCCTAGTTTTATTACTTTGTATTTTTCTTGCCACAATAAAGATTATGTCTATGTCTATGTCTACATTGTCTATCTACGTTGATTCAGCCCCCATGTGACTCTGGGGCGCCTACAGTTGGTAATTTGCGCCCGGACCTGCCCAATAAAACCAATGGCGTCCCTCAACTGCCCGAACCAGGATCACGGGTTTCGGTACCTGATGCGGGCACATCCTCCGTGAGAAATTGGTGTACTGTGCCCACATTTGCCAGTCGGGTTGGCACGAGATTGTATCAATTTTGCCCGGGAGTCTCACATAACCCAGCTAGCCAGGGTACCCACGAGGTTTAGGGGTTGGATGCGCCACCTTTGCATCAAGGGGTCCTGGGTTTGATTCCGGGGCCGGGCAAGCGTCTTTGTGTAAATCAGAGGCACTTGCTCCGAGTTTGGGTGTCATTTGTATTAGTGAATTTCATGTTTAGCAACTGGATGCATAGAACCGAAGACCGGGTTCAGTTGCGAGCCATGGTGGAGGCCTACGTCCAGCAGTGGACTGAAATAGGCTGATGATGATGATGATGAAACTGCCCCCGAGATACAGGCTATATGTAGTGCAGGGGTTTTGATTTTCAAAAGAAAAAAAAAATAGTAAGTTTTCCGTCTCTTACAGCTATCGCTTGATTTCTTTTACTCTTAGATAGTCTTAGGAGTATAAGGATGTCATTGTAAATTATTATTGTGTAGGCTAATTTCCTTTCATATACCTTATTTATAAGTATGACTTACTAGCAACTTTGCTCTCATCCATCTTATTGCCTGCGGAAAATATAAGTTTGACCTAGTGTTGATTACATGAATAAAAGCTGCCTTATTAATGAATTATTATACGGTACACTCAAGGATGTATTTCAACCTTGGTATTCTTGTAACAAGAGTTGCGTGCGCCGCGGAAACAGTTTTAGGTGCTAGATAAGGTTTTACTAACTAGTTGTTTTGTACTTGGAGAATTTAATTATGTTTTTGTTATTCGTATAGCCCGGATAGTTTCTTAAGTTATGTAAGATACTGTTGGAGTTTGAATTTTGTACAAACTTGTAATATTAAACAAAACAATATTGTACACTCGGGGATGAAATTTTGATGGAAGTTATGTGAACTAGACGTTATGTTCCCTGGAATAAAACACTTCTAAAACCAGCCAACAGTAATAACAGTTTCAACTGATCTAATCGTCCTCACTTTATGGCGGGAAAAATTTCATAATGTACCATGCCGGATTGACAGGTTACCACAAGTGTTCTGACTTCAAGTTATCACGTATGAGCTTCTCAGGGTAGAATAAGTGTGTATCAAATGTCGTTCGATATTTAATTAGTATTTCTGGCCTCCTTTTATGACACCTACATGATAAAAGCATTTGACATGATTGTAAATCTGTCACTGGCCAGAATTTCTTTTTACCCTTTCATCTATCCTCATTCTTCCGCTGCTAAATGAAGGGTCTTCCCCGTAGTTTGCCGATCCTGGGTCTCTATCGACTCCGACCCAGACGATTCGGGGTCGTTCCACACTTCGTTTCTCATACGTGGTTTTCACTACAGGGCTTTTATGCTCTAACGCCCGGCTTCAAGAACGGATGGCCGTTACTCTATCCTTTAGCTTTTCACGTCTGCCCTTAAAATCGACCCACAACAGAATATTCCGACCCTTCCAATAGAGTGGAGGGAAAATAGCCTTTTGTTTCAATCTGTCAAAAGGCTTAACTCGGTAACTTTAAGAAAATGCAATGAATATTTTTAGATTGTTTAGATTATTGTGCACACCATGCAAAATGGTAGGACAAAGCAGAACATTATCACTACATAGTATAAAACAAAGTCGCTGTCGTCTGTCCGTCCCTATGGATGCTTAAATTTTTAAAACTGCGCAACAGATTTTGAAGCGGTTTTTTTTAATAGATAGAGTGATTCAAGAGGATGGTTTATATGTATAATACATACATAATTGCACTGTTTGAAGCCGGGGCGGGTCGCTAGTTATTTATAATAATCTTATTCATTATCAAATTTTTATGTTACCTTTGTCCCGTTAGAATTAACCGTATTCAAAGCAATCGGGGTAAGGTTTTAAATTTCGCGATAACGTCTCGCCGCACAAAGTTGGACGTATAAATTGTTATGTAGCATCTAACTTCGACTTTTTTACCGCCTGCCTCCTTCCCGCATGCGAGATTGTAGGCTCGCATCGGAGAAGGGTTTTATTTATTGCAATAGGAGGCCGAGAGCTGGCAACTCTTTTCATTTTAGGAATATTGTTTTATAATAGATAGATAGATAAACTCATTATTGTACACGTGAAAAAAGAAACAGAACACAAAAAACACAACACTTTGTACAAGGGGCGGTCTTATCGCTAAATGCGACAATGTTGGGATGGACATTATTAAGAACTTAAGAAAGGGTAGTAAAAAGTACAGTAATACGTATGAGATTAATTGTATATAGTAATGCAATATGGAAACGGAAAAAAGAAATAGTTGATACGTTATTAAAATAGTACGTGATTGTATACATTATTATAGATACAGACAAATAGTACTTATATATTCATATAATATATACATAAATAAACCTAAGAAATCATTACCAAAATATTAACAAAAGATAGGATATGTGCCAAGTTTTTGTGATAGATATGTTTTATTAGAAGTTACATATGAACGAATTAGTTATTTAAGAACACTTTGTTCTATTATCAGTTTATTTTTAAATAGAGATTGACTCCGTGCATCTATTTTATAATAAAATGGCAAAGAATTATGTATTATGTAACTAACTTCTGCGATCAGCTTCGCCTGCATATATTTCAAGCGTTAATATTCCCATTTATTTTGGTTTTTATTCTATACTTTCCTAGACATACTAGTATCCATGACAGAGACGATTAAAAAAGAATAGAACAGTCTCAGTACCCACTACTCCTGCTACTACTACTAAGCTCATAAACTATCCACTGCTGAGTCAGGCCTCCTCCCATAACACGGGGGCACAGGGTTGCGTTTCAGGTCTTCCTTCGCTTGTGTCTAGGTCTAGGTCTTTCGCCTTGTCATTTCCTTTTGTCGGCTCTTACAACACCCTCTTTCGTGTTGTTGTTTGCCCAGCCTGTGTAATTGCTCCCTCGTGCCATCGTGACCAGAGAAGGTACCTATCAGTCTCCATACCTGATGCCGCGGGGCAATGCAGAGTTTGCTATGAATACCAACCTGTGTCAAGCCTAAAACTTAAGTATATGCGTGACGTATTCCTGTTCTGGGCAGGGCACATAGCTCGCAGGACCGACGTCCGATGGGGCAGAAAAGTCCTCGAGTGGCGACCGCGTTCCGGAAGGCGCAGTGCTGGTAGGCCTCCCACACGGTGGACCGACGACCTGGTTAAGATCGCCGGAAAGCAGTGGATGCGGGCGGCCCAGGACCGGCCTTTGTGGAAATCCTTGGGGGAGGCCTATGTCCAGCAGTGGACGTATTTTGGCTGAAATGATGATTCCTGTTCTAGACGCCCAATCTTTTATGTGCATCTTTAAGGAATACTCCTTTAGCACCTTTTAGTAGTCCTCTCCGATAATCTGACAAAGGGCTCTGATCCATAGAAGTTGTTATCCGAGCCCTTCCTAGCTAGTACACTCGTAGTTACATACAATCTTAGTTGTTGATATTGTAGGCGCAAAGGGATTTTCATCCAGCCAGATGAGGTTGTATATCGGCCATGGTAATTGTAGTCGAAGATTTCTTAAGCGTGAGAATTGCTCTGTAAGCTTCGTTATCGCGGTGTAAGACTTTTTGATAATTCTCACATTTAAAGGCGATATTCCTTGATGTTGATAGTACAGATTTTTCAGGTAACATATGTAAAGTATGTAGCATGCTCGCTACAGTATATTTAGTTTTATCTTGCTGTTGGGCTTTGGTTCTACACATTTCATCGTTTCAGTCCATAAATGACCCACTAATGAGTCGATTCTCCTCCATATTCATGGAGGGTAATTAGCCTACTGTGCCACGCTGGCAAGACGGGTTGGCACAGGGTCTGCATTATGCTTTAGTCGCCTCTTACGACACCCTCAGACTAGCATGGGTTGGTGACATTGTGTATTCTAAATCCGTCGCCAAACATTTCGTACAAACGCAATATTGACCAGTTGATTAGTACGCCAACGCCACAACTAGGCGTCGCAACGCTGCACCCATTAATGAGTTACCTCAAGTGATTAAACTCCGGACAATAAATCATAATCACGTGATTACCGCACATTTGCGTACGTGCGTCCGAATTGTTTGTAACACGCTCATTAGGTGTGTCAATGGTTGAAAAATAGTCATTGGTTCTGTATAAAGTTTTTTTTATAAAATTAAAATGGCACTCAATCATGTTTCAATAGTAGAAAGGTCACACATGCGTGGCGAACCCTTTAAAAATAATATAATAGCAAGAAAGAAAAAAATAAATGTTTGGTCGAGCACGTGACGGATTTAGACATTGTGTCACCACCCCATTTCAGCCTAAGGGTGTCGTAAAAGTTGACAATAGGAAATGACAAGGCCGAAAACCTAGCCGCAAGAGAAGGAAACCTGATACTAAGCCCTGTGCCAACCCTTCTGGCCAGCGTGGCACAGTACGCTAATTACCCCCATGTAGGTGGAGAAGGCTCGACTGAGCACTGGGTAATTTATGGGCTGAGAAATAGTAGAAGTATCTTTCTGTCGTGTCTGATACAAATACTAGCTCTGAGTCTGATTGTCATTTGTTTTTATCAAATAATGCAGGTATTACATTGAATCAAAATCAAAAATTTATTTTACCAAGTTGGTTCCATCTGGCAGAGGGCCGTCCCACACTACGCTTGCCGATTCGCGGTCTCCACTCAAGAACTCGTCTACCCCAGCGTAGTGTGGGACGGCCCTCTGCTAGATGGAGCGACGATCTGCAAAAGGTTGCGGGTAGCAGCTGGATGCGTCAAGCTGAAGACAGGGCGCGCTCTTTAGGGGAGGCCTACGTCCAGCAGTGGACTAATGTGGGCTGATGATGATGAAGTTGGTGCAATTCAATAGTAACATTAGCCTGAGCCCACTGACCCTTGCTCACAACCAGGAAGCCAACCACACGGAAGAAAACGACTCGCCACACAGTCATGTCTTTGAGTGAGCCTGACAACTCAAGTATCAATTCCAAGAAATGATGAATCAAAGAAAATCCTTAAAAAAACTGTAGAATTCTGGAAAGTAACCCCTGACAGCCAATTAATTTAAAATAGCTTTCCTGCTAATAGTATTGCTACATTTTTCTTTATATTTTCTTTTATATTAATCAGGTTAATTGCAGGAGGTTTTAACGTAATCCTTGCTAAAAGTTAATGTACTTTGCTAATGTAAGTGAAATGTTTCAGCCGTTATAGCCACAAAGATAATATTATCTTTTACTAGAAAAGGTTTTACCTTATAGTACCAAAGATAATAAAAACATAATTTAAGATATTCTCAACAACAGGCTGTTCAACATACATTTTCATTTTACAGAATAGAGCTTCTTCTTATTTATGGGCAAACTCACGACCCGTCCCGGCTTCGCACGGGTGCAATAGTAAACGAGCGCGACGCCGCGGGGCGAAGCTAGTAAAAAAAGTAAAAAGCGCTTAATAGGGGAGGCCTGTGTACAATGGATTACAGTAGGCTGATGATGATGATTTCAATTTCAGCCCAGAAATGACCCAGTACTGAGTCGAGCCTCCTCCAAATTTATGAACGGAAAGAAGCCGTTGGCCAGAGAGGCTGCGGGCAGGCACCGGTTTTATATCAAGTTTTTCTTATCTTGCAGCTATAGGTGGTCTGTCATTTACGTTTTTTTATCACCTTTTACGACACTCTCAGGATGGTGTGCATTGGTGACATTTTGTATTTTAAATCCAATCCCTTGACTGCCTAGCCCGTCTAGGGTTTTTTTTTATTATTTTGTTACAACACCACAGACTTGTAGTCCGTGTTCTTTTTAGCAATGAATGGTAATTATTTGCTCTTCTTTTTTTTCCTTTCGTCTGTCGTACCCAGCGCCTTGGCACCTGGGACATTGGTGTTTCATTTAACCTACTCTCAGTAGGTGCTTCCTTAGCTTATGTTTGGCATAGAGGTTTTTTTTTTTATTATTTTGTTACAACACCACAGACTTGTAGTCCGTGTTCTTTTTAGCAATTAATGGTAAGTATTTGCTCTTCTTTCTTTTCCTTTCGTCTGTCGTACCCAGCGCCTTGGCACCTGGGACATTGGTGTTTCATTTAACCTACTCTCAGTAGGTGCTTCCTTAGCTTATGTTTGGCATAGAGGTTTTTTTTTATTATTTTGTTACAACACCACAGACTTGTAGTCCGTGTTCTTTTTAGCAATTAATGGTAAGTATTTGCTCTTCTTTTTTTCCTTTCGTCTGTCGTACCCAGCGCCTTGGCACCTGGGACATTGGTGTTTCATTTAACCTACTCTCAGTAGGTGCTTCCTTAGCTAATGTTTGGTAGTTAATAGCTGTTTGGTCTTTATATTTAAATTATATTCCGTGTCCGTGATATTTTCTGCTGATCAAGGTTTTCGATCGCCTTGTTGTTTCTGGCCTTTATTGCCCCGTCTAGGGGTTGGATGCGCCGCCTTTGGGTCACAGGACCCTGGGCTGCGATGCAGGATACAACTAGTGCAGGCATTACGTTTAAAAAAAACTATATTTTGTTTTTTAGTTTACATATTGTCTTAAATTCCTCAAAAAATATGGGAGACCATTCGACGGAATAAATTAATTGGACTAGTATCCCATATAACCATACCCATTTTTTTGCAGTTCTGATAGGAGAGGCTGACGTGGTTAAGGTCGCTGAAATCCGGCTCAGGACGTCATGTATCCTTGGAGGACCCTTACGTCTGACCAAGGAACTCCTTTGGCTGAAGTGATGATGATGCAATGCTTTCCCCTTTTCATACGGAACCCAAATAATGCGTAGAACACTTAAATTCTCCTATTTGCATACTGTCACCCTGTTTATAACAAGGAAGAAAAATAATCGCCACGTTAGAGCCAGCAAGTTTTTAAACAATTTTAATTACCTTCTTTGATTAATGGGGTTAATTTTACGATAGTGGCGGCCCGTATTATATTGTTCATTAGGGTAATAAAAGCGTGTTTGTGTCAAAAATAAGTTTTATGTTTTGTTTTTGTATTGTGAAATAGTATCAATATACTGGGTGACAAGGGCTATAAAGGTGTGTATATCTATCTATATCACTACATAGTATAAAACAAAGTCGCATTCTTCTATCCGTCCCTATGTATGCATAAATCTTTAAAACTACGCAACGGATTTTGAAGCGGTTTTTTTTAATAGATAGAGTGATTCAAGGGGAAGGTTTATATGTATAACCCACCCCCGCTTTGCACGGGCGAAGCCGGGGCGGGCCACTAGTATATGTATAAAAGAAAGTCGTGTTAGTTACACTATTTATAACTCAAGAACGGCCGAACAGATTTGGCTGAAAATTGGTGGGGACGGACAACGGATACCTGAAATGCTAAAAAAGGGTGGTTTTATAAAACGTAACTGACCTGAAATAACAAAACGAAACTGACAGCGAAACGTAGTACCTGATATTTCTTTATTTATATTTATTAATTGACTGCCTCGTTGGTCTAGTGGTTAGATGTGCCGCCTTTGGATCAACGGGTCCCGGGTTCGATTCCGAGGTCGGGCAAGTGTCTTTTTCTAAGCCAGAGGCACTGGCTCGGAGTCTGGGTGTCATTTCTATCTATAATATGTATGTATTTACAAAAAAAAAATTATATAAGTAGTTTATCATCCATCTCGTTACCATAACACAAGCATTAAGTTGCTTAGCTTGGGACGAGATGGCGTTGTGTGAAATGTCCAAGGATATTTATTTATTTATTATTCTAATAAAAAAAAATATGCTCATTTATTGTCAATATGGCGGAACAAAGTTCGCCGGGTCAGCCAGTTTAAAATAGAAACATGATTTAAATATAGAACACCTCCTTTCAGAAGGCCTGTGCCCCCACTTCAGATGGCTATAAGGAGTTTGTTACACCCTGTGTAGCTCAGAGTACTCAGGCTTAGCATAATATTATTAAAAAAAACAAAGCCTCCAGCCACGTCTGTACACGTAACTACATATGCTCGGGATAATCTCAAGATAGCACTTGAAGATATCAAGCGTTTGGGCGCTTTTATCAAAAATACTGCCTTAACCATTGGTTTGAGATATAATAAAGCAATGTAAATTCAATATTGCCAAACTTAAGTGGCAATAGGCAGGGCTCGCAGGACTGACGCCTGATGGGGCAGAACAGTCCTCGAGCGGTGACCGCGTTCCGGAAAGCGCAGTGCTGGTAGGCCTCCCACACGGATTAATTTCGCCTGAAAGCGAAGGATGCGGGTGGCTCAGGCCACCCTTCGTTGAAAGCCTTGGGGAAGGCCTATGTCCAGCAGTGGACGTCATTTGGCTGAAATGATGATGATCATGAAAGCAATGTATGGTGATTAACCAATGAGCAACCATTTGAAGTTAGTCCCTTAGGTATAACTTAATCCTAATTTACATCAAACGGTTGTTTGTCGCAATTTAGTCTTTTATTGTTTCTGAAGTCGGTTAAATGGTTTGTTGAACAGATTTATTTTTAGTTCATTTAACTCTTTTTTTTAACGTCGGTGATCTTCATGGATTCCCCATTGGAGAACCATTCTAAAGTATTCCCCAATCAAATAAAAACCAAATCAGTGTATAAATAATGAAGATATACAGTGTCTTACCTACAAAAAAGAGTTGCAATCGTATTGAGAAACATCGATATTTTTCTTAAGTCAGCACTCGGCGATCCTAAAGGATTCGCCGTCGGGCAACCATTCTTAAGATATTCCAATCAAATAAAAACTAAAACAGTGTATATATAATGCAGATTTACGTTATCCTACCTACAAAAAAAATATACAATCGTATTGAGAAACATTGATAAGTACGCTAAAACAATTTTAATCATCAATTTTTTTTGTGTCTGATGCAAGTTAACTACAAAGAGCTGCCTTTATTATTGTTAAAGCGCCAAATATAAGTCAATTTACTATTAAATATAATAGAGTGATAACATTATATTTCAAAATATTATATCTTTATAAGAAAACTGACAACAAAGTGGGCGTATTATTTCCAACGCTCTACGGATAAAATTCCCTCAAGACACCGTGGCACAATTTACCTTAGAACAGTATAATATTTATAATTGGACTTAGTTATACAAGAACCACTCAACCCCGTCACTAGGTTTATTGCAAATTGGACCCTATAGACTGACTCATAAGGTTTGATTTAAACAGATTGGTCACTATAGGTTATGGGATTTTTGTAGAACTGTGTTAAATATCACTATTTTCTTATATACGACGTGGACAGTGAGCCGGCAGGTTTCGCCCACGTTTCAGCAACGGAAGCAATTCATTATTTTTGAATATGTCGCCTGTCGACGTTGGAACTTGCGTAGCTTTTTGTAACTACACTTTTGCCTACCATATTTAGCTCTACAAAAGAGGCATGCATTTTTTATTATATTATTTATTTTTTATAAATACGATGGTATTCAGATGACTATGGTATTATGGGCATTCTTTAGTTAAATACCGTCGTACCAACCTGAGGGTACCGTAAAAGGCGGCTAAAAGAATACAAGAGGCAGATCACCTAGCCTCAAGAAGGAAAACTTGATACGAACCCTGTACCAACTAGCCTCGGCAGCATGGCATGGTAGGCTTATTTCCCTCCAAAAGTTTGGAGGAGTCCCGACTTAGCAGTGGGTCATTTATTGGCTGAGTGGTGGCGGCGGAGTAAAGTCAGTCATTGAGCGAAAGCATGACCTTGGCAGTTTAAGAAATTCAATTTCGCTTTTTTTATAAAAGAACAAGGTGAACAAGCAAGGCTGTCACCTGATGGTAAGTGATCACCGCCGCCCATGTATGATGGTGGTAAGATGGTATGTTGCGCCCCACCCTACCCACTAAAACGTATGTAATACCTGTTTAACGCCTACAGCCTCCTCCCAGTCTACCAAAAATAACTTTCAATGTTAGATAAGATATTAATACAAGAGAAATGTTGAAATTCACTATGTGTGTAGAATAATTTAACATAACAACGGGCGGATAGAGAAATGAATGTAATTTAGGTCACTGCATTTGAAAATCAAATATGCATGACGCAAGCACCACGTAGGCTATCGTAATATAACACTATTTATGTCTGGACCTAACTATTATACATTGCTATTTTTAATTACCAGAAAATAATCGGGCAATATATTATGCTTATTATATGGTAAAATGGTAAATATTTCGTCGCATCTTCTTTTGACGCAACAATGGCAAATTTTGGTATAAAATCATGGCAGCAACCACTTTGGCTTGATTTTGCCATTGGGATAATTTTTCGAGTTTGATTTTTGATTTGTTTTTTTTTTTGATGTGATGTGATGTGTTCAGAAACAGTGAAACATTCACCTTTTCTTTTTCGAATATTTAACAAAATGTGGTGTATAACACTTGCCTAAGTGTTGTGTTGTGTACGGCGTGGCTTACTCGGGCACTTTATATTGCCAGGTCACATAATCTAGGGTTGTTGCAGTATTAAAAAAATTGTTTTAAATTTTATTGCAGATGGAAAAAATAGGCCAAATTTATCATTGAAATCTTGTTCAGAGGAAACCAATTTATGTAGGACTATAGTTAATATATTTAAAATATCTTTAAAAAAGCCTTGCATTGAGTAGACATATAAAGATTACACAGTATTTAAATAGCCCAAAACAATTAGTATCAAGATATAACATTTTATTTTTAGCAAGTGAATTACATAATACGCATTCCAATAAATATCGTCATTGTTACTGTAAACTCTTAAATATTTTTAAGTGTTATATTTACCTAAAACACTATAAAATGACTATTTAAGAAAATAGTTGTACTAAAAGATATATTGATGAGGATTGCATTTTAAACCAACAACAAAACCTAAATCAATATGGATTCGTTCGTTCAGCATCTATGGTTCTGCAGATAAACACAACCACGTGAAATTATCATAATTACACTCCTATTTTCTTTACGGGGTTTCAACATCTTCCAAATTACAGAAAGGCAAACTAGACTAGTTCAAACTGAAACTAAAAAAGAACGTAGGAAATGATATCTTGATGGTTCTGATCGTAATGATTTCTTAGGTTTTCGCGATTATTACACATTGAAATTAAACACTTTTTAACGGATTTATCGCGTGTATTGTTTATTTTATTCCCAGAAATAATTTCCTGCTATAGGCAAAGAAAGTGAAAACCTAAGACGTCATTAAATTATGTAGTATTTATCACAAAGTACAAACAAACTATCAACATCTTTCTGCCCTTGACCCATGCTAGGTGGTAGTCTCCATACACTGCTCCCATAACCCTTATATAATGAAACTATTACCATTTGGGAATGCTGCTCTACAGAGAAGAGCCACATTTTATATTCCGGTATATATTCCCTTTTATTTATATAAATAAATAAATAAATATAAATATCCTTGGACATTTCACACAACGCCATCTCGTCCCAAACTAAGCAACTCAATGCTTGTGTTATGGTAACGAGATGGATGATAAACTACTTATATACATTTTTTTTTGTAAATACATACATATTATATATAGAAAACACCCAGACCCGGAACAAATACTTGTAGGTCGTACAAATATTTCTTCCGTGCGGCAATCGAACCCGCGACATTCTGCGTCATATGAATTTTCACAACCCTAAGCACTTGGGTCCCGGTTGCATTTAATTTTCCTATTATTATTACAATTTGTTATAATTAAGCCGTTTTGCCTGATAAAGAAATAATTCGCTCGTTAGTTAGAGTGACTGTTGTTTTATTAGAAATACGCGAATCATCGTGCCGACACATTGCGTTTTAGTTATGCCTCCTATTGTTGATTAGAAGGTCACTTTTACTAACCAAGATTGATGTGAGAAGTTATAAGAATGGCGGCAATTGGAACAAGGCTATTTGTTTTACATGCAACCATGGGTGGAATTTTATTTATACTTTACGCTAAGTCACAAAGCCGGACTTATCATAAGGTGTTGCAAAATAACTTATCGTCCTTTCAGCCCATAAATGACCCACTACTGAGTCGGGCCTCCTCCAAATTCATGGAGAGACATACCAAGGGTTTGTATCAAGTTTTCCTTCTCATACGGCTTGGTATTCTGTCTCTTGCGCTCCTTTAGTCGCCACTTACGACATCCTCAGGGTAGTCTGGGTTGGTAACACAGTGTATTCTAAATCCGTTACTTATAAATATGGCTAATCCGTGTGTTAACGGATTTTGAAAACAACCACCCCATTCTATTCTGAGGGTGTCGTAAGAATCGATAAAAGGAAATGTCACAGCTGAAAATCTAACCGCGGGAGAAGGAATTTGATTTGAACGGAACTCGTACGAAGCGTGGCACACTCAGCTAATACTCCTCCATGTAACTGAAGGAAGCCCGACTTGGTTGTCGGCAAATTTATGGGCTGTGTACATTGGTTTAGGCTATCTATTTTCCCGTGTATATCCTATCCTTTTGTCGGCTTTTATGACATCCTCAGGATGGAATGGGTTGGTGACGCTATGTATTCGTAATCCTATGTAATATATATGTATGTAACATTAATCGCTATGAGTGGATGTGGTCAAAAAAGACATACAGAAAATATAACAAGAGGAATAACATTTTTTTTTGTCACTCGCCTTTTTTCCCTTTTTCATCGGTGCCAGTGCCGGTCTAACCTGATTTGTCAAACTACCAGTAGTTATTTACACACTGATTGCCGTCTACCCCCCGCGACCTATGTAGTGGGACACCGGTAATTATATGATTACACCTGCTGTCAGTTTCACAATCGCGCTAGTGACTTCGTAAAGCGACTGTCATAGATAAATATAAAATAAATATCCTTGGACATTTCACACAACGCCATCTCGTCCCAAGCTAAGCAACTTAATGCTTGTGTTATGGTAACGAGATGGATGATAAACTACTTATATACTTTTTTTTTGTAAATAGTTACATATTATAGATAGAAATGACACCCAGACTCCGAGCCAGTGCCTCTGGTTTAGACAAAGACACTTGCCCGACCCCGGAATCGAACCCGGGACCCGTTGATCCAAAGGCGGCACATCTAACCACTAGACCAACGAGATGGTTTATGGCAGCCGGGACAGACAGCTTTACGTGGTACGCGTGGCATAGAGAAAAATATTATGGACACCCATCCAACATCCAACAAAGCCAGACGTTGCTTAACCTGCACTTCGAGTATGTTTACGCACAGTTCGCCTCGGGTACAAGCATATATTTGATGTGAAATAGTTATCATATTATATTGGATTTCAAAGCCCTGTCAAAGTTTATGGGTCTTAGATAGAATTTTACAACCAATATTGACAATTCAATTAGTAAAAATCGAATGATCTTGAAACATCAGAAGGGGCTTTAATAATATCAGTGTTAAAAATCTTGCCTTCAAATAAAATAATTGCATGAATATTGGTACAACTATTAGGACCACAGACAAACAGACACGGCAAAATTAGAATACTTCACTTTATTATCATGGGTTTGTCTAACAGCGAGTTAATATTTTTTTAATATTTGAAATTCGAATTTCATTTCGAACAATATTCAAATGTCACGCTATAAAAAAATACTAAACGTTATTTGAGGCGGCCATCTTGAATCCCAAATGTTGACGTAAATTTTGCAGAGCAATTTTCCTGAAGGCGTAATTTATGGCGATTTTTACGCGCACATAAAAATACAAAGTGTGAGTAGACGATTTTAATAAAATTAACTGAAAATTTTTACACCTTTCCTCCCAGTGCTGTTAGAAAATTTATACTTCATGGTAATTGATATTTCAATTTGTTTTACGATCTGTGGTACTTTACATACACGTGTTGCCAATGATGTTAGAAGTAAAAAGGTGTAGATGGGTTATAAGCGTTCAGCAAGCGGCACGTTAAAAGTAGGCTAATTAGCAAACCTGACCTCAGTGTTGCGTCGCTGGCGTCAACAGATGCACGTCAAGAGCCGTGCATCTGCATGCAGAGCCGTGCATCCGTGCATGTGTAAAAAGTGCTATAAAACAATTGAAAATGCCGTCGTGTGTTATGAGATATTGCACAAACTACTCTAACAAAACTTCTAAAAGTCAAGGAATCACTTATCATTCGTAACTATCACTATTTCCGTAATATAATTAATATTTTGTACAAATTAAAAATGTTATTCGTAAAATATGGCGGTAAAAATCAATGAGTGGAACAAAAGTATCCTCATTACCAAGTGCAAAAGATATAGAAGTCATTACGCATCACAGACTATAGAGTAACAGACATGTGAGCTGTCTAACGGAGTAGGTTACAAAGGTAAGGTTATAAGGTGATGTTATTTTGTGTAATGCAGTTGTTATTTAAATTAAATTGTTTTATTTTTTTGAGCTGTGTTCCTTGAGTAATAAATAAACTATTAATACAGGGCAATTTTTAATTAACATACATCTCAGAAGGTAGAGTTCTCATGATTATAAACCACTTTTACTATGGAAACAACCCTGACATTGCGAAAAAAACTGCTGTTTCTAACATTTAAGTTTATTTAACGAGACAAAATGTTTTTACAAAATATTGTTAGGCATAAAACTTTGTAGGGCAAAATTTTATGTCTGATTTAATTAATCTATATTGTTTCTAGTGCACGTGACGACGCATCACAACAATTTATATTTGTCTATATTTAGCACGTGATTATTAAATCATACCATCCTACTTTCACGACTCATCTAATGCAGTGTGCATAATGCATATTAAGTTAACTATGTGTGCGTTGGCTTGCCATTTTTATAGATCGAATGTTGTACAGGTAACGTATCTACACCTTTTAATTGTAACATCATTGCGTGTTGCAGTAATATCTCTCAAATAGACAAAAGGGCTTTTAGCTAAAGAAAACCGGATAATCAATATTTACGGAACAACATAGTGAATAACCAGAAATTTTTTTACGGTTCCTCCAAAATTTTTAAAAGAGCGGAACTGCTGAAACAATTTTAATAAACATGTCAGCGCTCCCAAAAAAATCGGTCTACTCTTTTATGAGTTATGGTGGCACAGATAGACACCTATACTATTCAAGCATTCCATTCACTTTTAAAAATAGTTTGGCCTAAACAATGGTATTTTTTTCTATTGATGTCAATGCAAACATGCATCATTATCATCATCATTTTATCCAAACATAGTCAACTTAGGTTTGTGAGAATGCAGTCTACTCTGGCAACTTATTTTTTTTTATAATATAATAGGGTAAGGTTTGACCTCAATCTCACTTGCTGGAAGGCGAAGACGAGGCCTAAGACGGTACACGTTTGCCTAGAAGGTGTCTGGTCACTTTGTCCTTAAAGACGTCCAGATTATACTGTTCCGGAAAAACCAAAACCGGAAAACTTAGCTGTCCGCATAATGAGAAGAAGCAAACCGCTTCCAGTGTAATGGAAGAATGTCTACAATATAAGGGTGAAACTGCGCGCCGAGCCTAGTCGTTCTGTGATGGAAAGGCGAAGGAGGTATTAGGTTAGCCCAATGCGCCACGCTGGCAAGACGGGTTGGCACAGGTTTTGTATCAAGTTTTCCTTCTCTTAGGGCTAGGTTATCTGCCTCTTGCGTTCTTTTAGTCGCCTCTTACGACACCCTAAAAATGGTATGAGTTGGTGACAATATATATTCTAAATCCTTCTCTTGCGCGTAAGTCCCTAGAACTAGAGATAACTAATCTTCCTCTGCTCTCAGCGTTGTGTTTTAAATTGTTAATCACATTTGCTGTCGCAAACGGCTATAGCCGATGTAACTGCTTAGTGTCATCACCCTATTACATCCTGAGGGTGTCGTAAGACTTGATTAAAGAAAATGACAAGATCGAAACCAGCAAGAGAAGGAACACTTGAAACGAAACCCGCATGGCACAGTAGGCTAATGACCCTCCCTGTGATGGGAGGAGGCCCGACTTAGTAGTGGCTCATTTGGGGTGAGTGTAGTAGTCGTACTATATGTCAAGCCGTACGCTTGAGTCACCGTAGAAATATTAAACAAAATATCTCCCTTGGTGAAAAGCGCGGAGTATCAGTTAATGTAGTTAGTGCAAACTTTTAACCAGCTACACTGGGAAAAACTAGTTTTGTATTATTTCAGTCAAAAGTACTATTGCCTGTTGTTAGTTAAAAGTTGCTTTGGCAGTCAGTTCACAGTCACAGTGTTCACAGTTTTGATTGTAACATTTACATTCTATAGATGAAGTAAGTAATTAATTCAGTTCATCATTTCTGAATATGGGTAATGTATGCGCCAATTTTTCATCTCGCTCACACATTCTACTTTAGTTAAGATTCTTACTTTTTTTTTTAAAACCGGAGTTGCGGTTCTTTTCAGTATCTTCGAATATTAAATTAAAAACAACTTTTGCTATGCCACGTTATGCGTTTTTTTACACAAATGACATTCTGACTCAGATCACATGCCTCTGGTTTACACAAAGACTTGTCCGACCCCGTAATCGATCAACAAGGAAACACGTACAAAGCTTAGGTATAATAATTTATTTTGAACAATATCAAGTTTAATATTAAAAAACGCAGACATAGTCACATAATCTAGGCATATATCAAAAGCAATACCCATAATAACATCGATACCATGGCAATATAAAAACGACATGTGAGGCGGAAAGATGACATTGTAAGAAGTATTACTCCTTGATCGATTGAGATGCATTGTTATATTATCTTACCATACTTGCACAAAAGCCAATAAACTATACGACATATTACAATAAATTGGACCTTATTGTAAAGGTTCAAAGTCTAAGTTTGAATATCATTGAAATAAAGGTTAGACGTCTTTAGATTGAAGATATTTATGACAATGTATCAATAAAAATGGATACGCAGTTTTATTTTTATGTATTCGGAATACGAAGTTTGGAAAGGAAAGGAAAGTTTGGCAATCTATAAATTAAGCCGGGAAGCAAAATCTTTTTGCCCGTTTTTTAAGAAAATTTTGCGGACGGAGGAGTATGAATTTTTTGCATAAAATATAATTTAAATCAATAAAAAAACATTACACACACTACCATGTATTTGACAGACACACACACATAATGTACTCTTTTGTTTATTGTTAACTAGCGACCCGCTCCGGCTTCGCACGGGTGAATTGAAGAACACTAAATTTATCAGTGTTTCTCTACAATATTATGCATGTATTACACATAGAAACCTTCCTCTTGAATCACTCTATCTATTAAAAAAACCGCTTCAAAATCCGTTGCGTATTTTAAAGATTTAAGCATACATAGGGACGGACAGACGACAGCGACTTTGTTTTATACTATGTAGGGATTGAATCACTCTATCTACTAAAAAAACCGCTTCAAAATCCGCTCCGTAGTTTTAAAGATTTAAGCATACATAGGGACGGACAGACGACAGCGACTTTGTTTTATACTATGTAGTGATAGTGAAGTCTGTGTTCAAATTGAGAATAGAACTATAATTCAAATAAATTATAGTGGAATTTCGACTGCCCGGCGACCATTTGAAAAACAATCCAAAATTCCCAGGTATTTTTTTTTATTTGTACAAATACTACATATTTTTTAAAACAGTTTTTCTAGCGTAGTTCTTGGGCATGTTTTATGAAAGTTAGTTCAGCTGATTCAAGGTCTTCAAGCCATGTAGCCAAATGGCTTTTGAAACGCTCGCTTTAATAGAATAGATTGACATTCGAGTCAAGCACATATATTTTGGTTTTCTATTCTACACTAAAATTAAAATTCCTCAATTTAAAAAAAAACTAGCCTCATGGCTACACATTGTTACTTGTTCCTTTTATAATATTTACATTAAAACCGTTCTAATTTTTAACACGATAATTTTGTGAGATTTTTTTATCAATTATTTTTGCAGTTCTCGTATACCTTGCTACTACTTTAGGTAAACTACCTTCTAGCGGAAAGAATTTATAAAAACGTTTGACTCTCTAAAAAAAGAATTACCCGCCCGAAGCGAGACTCTTGCGAGATTAAGCCCAAGATAATCCTACTTTCAGTTATATTCGCGGAGCTTTGGAAATAACTTCGGTTCAAGCTTTTTTGTTTGTTTCGAATCGTAGAATTTGCTTAGTGACTTAATGCAAAGTTATGTAATATATTATACAATATGTGTAATCTATCTATCTATCTTCTTATAGATACAAATGAAATGTTCGTTAGTCTCGCTAAAACTCGAGAACGGCTGGACCGATTTGGCTAATTTTGGTCTTGAAGTCCAGGGAAGGTTTAAAAGGTGAGATTATTTATTGATTTGAGGCGGTACAAAGTTTGGCGGGTCAGCTAGTGTAATATACAATTTTTTTTTTGTGATATGATTATTTAATTCTCACTTGTACAGTGGACGTGCTTTTGGTTGCAGGATACTAGCGGCCTGCCCGGTTTCACTAGGGTATTTAATAAAAACTGAAAATAAAAAATCTGTTACAGTTAGACACATGTTATCACACATCTTATATGCTCAATATACCTATAGAAATTATATCCTATGTGTTATTCTGATGCTATATTATTGTAAAGTTTCATCTAACTCATTAAGTGGTTTGCGGGAAAGAGTAAAAACATACATCCATACATTGTTACAAATTTTCGCGATCACAATATTAGTAGGATTGCACCAGCATTATGCTGCTAGGTCAGTAACGTTTTTAAGTGTTTTAAACTAAATACCAACAGAAGCGGCGTCTAACCTCCAACAATTACCACGAAACTATAACCTCCCGATATACAAATAGGATATTTAAAAACCACCCGAGGGCATAGCATAGAGATAATTGAGAGAAACAGTCCTATGTCTAATTTATTTGCCTACCTTCAACTATGCGTGAGATATCTACGTTTTTCCAAACCAATTTTCTATGACCAACATCATCACTACTCACTATCACTATCACTACATAGTATAAACCAAAGTCGCTGTCGTATGTCCGTCCCTATGTATGCTTAAATCTTTAAAACTACGCAACGGATTTTGATGCGGTTTTTTTTAATAGATTGAGTGATTCAAGAGGAAGGTTTATATGTTTAATACATGCATAATTGCACCCGTGCGCCGGGCCGGGTCACTAGTACAAAATAATCAACTATTGTTATCCTGCAATCTGAGTTCCATATCTTATCTTGGTTTATCTGTGCTTATTTCTGGAGTTGTGGTTATTTTGTTATAGTCGTAGGCTTTTTGTTCTAAAGGGAGATAGTACAATGTTTAGACAGGTATAAAGGTAGAACACTTTCAAAACTAAATTAGTATTTATGTTGGTAAATCAATCAATCTTTTTCAATCACACAAATCACCCAATCCGAAAAGGCACAATCAATCTAGTAAAAAACGAACAATTATAGTGAAATCCAGTCTAAGTTAACAAACTCCAAAACGCGCCTTGAACAAAATCAACTAAATTGGTCCGCTTCAAGCAAATGCAACGTTGCATCGATCAGAAATAAAATGAAATCCACCTGAAAATGCCTCTAAATATAACAAAATAAAGTCCACTTTCGGTTGGAGGTGTTCTTGAAAATTCTGGCGAAATTTTCGTTGTGCAAGTGCTTTGAATCTCTGGATAGGTTATGTATGTACACAGAATAATGTACTGTGTAAAGTTGAAATGCACAAAAAGTTTATAATCTGGAATGTTTATGCAACTTACTGTCACCATCCTATTTCAACCTGAGGGCGCCACAAGCCTTTTTTTTCAGTTGGATATCCTCATGGATACCCGACCGCTAAACACCAGCTGGGCTATGTGGGGCTTTGGGGCGCAGAAAGATGGTGATTGCGCCCCAACCTACCCACAAAAAAAAAGGTGCCCTCAACTGCCCGAAAGAATGCCACGGGTTTCACTACCCAATGGGGGGCATGCTCCGCGACCCTGGTGGGCTTTCGCCCGCCAGTCAGTGACCCCTACGCTTTGATAGGAGGGCGCCACAAGTCTGGAGTAACTGGATGCGCAGAAAACGAGAGGATAAAAAATAAAACAAACTCTGTGCCAACGAAGTTTAAGAAGCAAGGCTTCAAACAGATTCTTAGTAGAATTGTTATGTCACGCCTCAGTAGAATGACGGAGAATTTATCTTCTTTGCCACGCTGGCCAGACGATTTGGCACAGAATGTATATCAACTTTTCATCTCTTACGACACTTTCTGGAAGGAATGGGCTGCGGACATTTAGGTATAGCACTCGGTCTGCAGGTTAAGTAACGTCTGGTTTTGCTGGATGTTGAATGAGTGTTTAACATGAGTATAGAATAGAATAGAATAGTTACTCTATATTGTACACCAATAATAGAAAAGGTTAACATGGCATCAGAGAAATACAACGAAGAAATGTACAATGGGCGGTCTTATCGCACAAGGCGATTTCTTCCAGACAAACTTTGGATGGATAGGAGTTGTGAACTTGAAAACGGCAGGTGTGCAATAATTTATACAATATGACAAATACATGTAGTACATGAAAAAATAAATACATAAATAGTTTATGTAATATCTGACGTCATTCGTGCTTCGGGGGACACGTAAAGTCGTCGGTCCCTGCTGCCATTCTAACATCTTTGACATTCCTTACACGCAGTCAGTAGCGTAAAGACTAAAAGCTGGTCTTACCAAAAACAAAACGAAGCCCCTGCACTATGTATAACCTGTATCGCGGGGCAGTTTACAAACATGTAATTCACGAACACATACTGAAACCCAGACACGGAGAAAGTGCCTCTCTGGTTTAGACTAAGACACTTGCCCGACCCCAGAATCGAACCCGGGACCCGTTGTTCCAAAGGCCGCACATCTAACCCCGAGACCAACGAGGCAGTCAAACTATATAATTACACTTCACCACTGCATCCTCTAGATTTTCACCAGGTAGTCCATTCCTAAATGTACTGGGCATCGAACACAATTTTAGAGACATGAATCTAAAAAGTAACATCGATATTTAATCGAGTCAACGGCTGTGGCGGCGCGGCGCACGCGCCTCCCTAGTCGTGACGTCATGGCAATCATTCGTTTCTAGTGTTCGGGCATCGCAACATCAAAATTCTTATTTCAGAAAGAATTTAAGCGTTTTTATAAGTACAGTGTTAATATGGGTAAAAGAAAACATAGGAAAACGGATCCCGATAAAATACGCAAGAAAATAAGACGTTTGGAACGCCGTTTAATGGAAAGTGATAGCGGTGAATATGCTATGTTTTTACTTATTATGTATGTGTTCTTCTCAGCGGTCTTTTTTACTTTAACCTCTCAGTTCCTAGCTAACTGCTTACTTCGTTTACGACGTTTTTATAAGTGCGAATTTCAAACTATTACTGTTAAGAACATTCATAACCTAACTCATTGTCGAGGCAACGTGATGCAATGTTATTGGTTCGACCAATGATTTTTATAGCAAACTTTTGCTTAGTAAATACGTACGGTAACTTGCCGGTTGATATTCTTTTATTTGCCGGTTGATGTTGTGTTGTGGACTTATACCAGTTGATGAATTTAATAAGTGGGTACTACAACATGATGGTGGTACTTTTATCTATGTGTCTTTCTTGTACAATAAACCTACCTACCCAGCGTCGTGATGCGATTACGACCTTATAGGTAGAATTATTATTAATGAACCACGATGCGATTGTGGTCTCTCACCTAAGTAGGTATACTTACCTAATATAATAGAGATGTATTCATTGAGTCGTGATGCGATTACGACCGAATACTTATCAGATTAATGTCCTTCCAGATTTTGAATCTGACAACTCCTATGCTTCGGATCCCAGTATGCACTCCATAGCATCCATTCCGGTATCTGAAGCTGGCAGTGCACCAAAACAGGTCGATGTTGACAGTACACCCCTAGATTGGCCAGCCATACAGATCAATGAACCCCAGGTCACGCCTCTTGAGGCTCCAGCATTACCAATTGAAATATGGGAGGCACTTGGTGAGCCCAAGAATAAGGTGGAAGTTTATGCCCCTAAGATCAGGGATGAGGTATCTGAACGTTGGGGTAAGATTGTGGTCGAGGGGCTGAATAAGGATTTAGTACAGAAGCTAATGGAGGATATACATATTCCTGAGAACTTTAAACTGCTCAAGGCTCCTGAAATAAACCCAGTCGCCACAGTTTTGTCAGAGTCAACCAAAAACAGGGATAAGCGCTTGGAAAAATCTCAAAACCACCTTGGAAAGAGCATTGCAGCCGTAACAAATCTGATGTCTAGCCTAATTGAAGGTGACGTTGATAAAACTAGTATTATAAAGAAACTCTCCGAAATTGGACAGTTGCTCTTGGATTTGCATTGTCAAAATACATTTAGCAGAAGAAAATTGATCATGCATAGCCTGGATAAAAAGTTTTCAGATATGGTGCAAAGGGTTCAAAGGGATTCATTCCTGTTCGGTGAAAATCTTGGAGAAAAGATTAAGGCAAGCAAAACCGTAGAACGATCCGGTTTACAAGTCAAAAGGATATTTGAAACTCAACAACCAGCTACATCATTCCGGTCCCATCAACCAGCCCCACACCAGGGAAACTCCAGGGCCCCTCCCAGAACTCGGGAGCAAAAAGGCAAATGGGCAGGGGCCAGGAACCAGGCTTCCTCTCGGACGCCCAGACGAGCGCCAGCGAAGAACGATCGACACAAGACGAGCAACAGCAAGCCACAATCCAGACGCTAAAGGTAACCGGATATGCGGGTAGATTAAGATATTATCTTGATGCATGGACAACTATTACTGATGATCCAATAGTCCTTGAATATGTAACGGGATACAAAATCCCTTTTGTTCAACCCGTTTTCCAAAAATATGAACCAGTTCAGTCCTCATTCTCCTCGGATGAAACCCAATGTTTCAAAAAAGAAATTTCAAAACTATTACAATCTAGGGCAGTTGTAAAATGTAAAGATGTTACAGGTCAATTTATTTCAAATACATTTCTTATTCCAAAGAGCGACGGCAGTTTCAGATTCATACTTAATCTGAAAAAATTAAATAAGTTTGTGGGAATTCATCATTTTAAAATGGAAGATATTAGAACAGTTTCAAACCTTATAAATAACTTAGATTACATGGCCAATATTGACATAATGGATGCTTTTTTTTTTTTTGTTCCAATTCATATCTCCTGCAGAAAGTATCTAAGATTCAAATTTGAAAATCAAACATATGAATTTCAATGCCTACCTTTTGGTTTAAGCTCTGCACCTTTTGTATTTACTAAACTTATGAGACCTGTGACGACTTACTTGAGAAAACGAGGTCACCTGCTGGTGACATATTTAGATGATTTGCTTTGTATAAACAACTCTTTTGAAGGCTGTTCTCAGAAAGTTACAGAAGTAATCAGTTTGTTAGAAAGCTTAGGTTTTATTATAAATAAAAAGAAAAGCAGTAATTATCCTAGTCGCGTAATGACTTTTTTAGGATTCCAAATTGATAACGAGGATATGGCCCTCAAGCTTCCTCTAGATAAGCGACTGAAAACTTTAAAGTAAATTAATGATATTTCTAGAAAACAATCTATTACTATAAGAAAATTCGCTAAATTTTTGGGGGTCTTAACTTCTGTATGCCCGGCTGTAGATTATGGTTGGGTTTACACAAAACAGTTTGAAAGGGAAAAATACTTAGCCCTTCAGAATGCAAATGATGACTATGACGTAAAAATGAAACTAAACCCTAACTTAAAACCTAGCTTTTCATGGTGGCAGAGGAATATTATGAAATCCTTAAAGCCATTTCGCAGTAACCTCTATTCTCTTGAGATTTTCTCAGACGCATCTCTTACCGGCTGGGGTATATTTTGTAATGGAGAAAGTTCAAATGGATTCTGGAGTTTGTCAGAATCCCAAGATCACATAAACTTATTAGAATTAAGAGCAGCTTTCATTGGACTTAAATGTTTCGCAAATAATTTAACTAACACAGAAATTCTTCTAAGAATAGATAATATGACTGCTATTTCATACATAAACAGAATGGGTGGTGTACAATATGAAAAGTTAAATGAAATCACGCGTGATATTTGGCGATGGTGCGAGAAGCGTCGACTTTTTATTTTTTGCATCATACATCAAGTCTAAAGAAAATGTTGATGCAGATCGAGAATCTCGATGCACTAACATTGATACGGAGTGGGAATTGTCTAACTTTGCTTTCAAAACCATTGTAGACACATATGGCCCCCCAGAAATAGACTTGTTTGCCTCTCGCCTAAATACCAAATGTCCCAAATATGTTTCTTGGAAAAGGGACCCGAATGCATTCAATATATTGCACTCTCCTTACAGGACCCATCACCCGCTTTGGCGAAGCCTTACCCTGGTGTCATGCTGCTTATCAGGGAAGCGTTCTCACGGCAGCAGTTAACACCCGAAACAATTGATGTCATGCTCGCATCCTTATCTCGTAGTACTCTTAAACAATATGATTCGGCTTATAAAAAGTTTTGGGAATATTGTCAATCAAATCAAATCAAAGATTGCTTTGCTATTTCAAATCCAATTGCCTTGAATTTTCTGACCCACCAATATAATTTAGGTTCTAATTATTCTACCTTGAATACACTTCGTTCAGCTCTTTCTCTGTTACTAGGGAAACGATTTGGTTCAGATTCTAATGTCAGTAGATTTCTTAAGGGCGTATTCAAAAATAGGCCTTGTTTCCCCAGATACCAAAATACGTGGGACACTAATATCGTACTGGATTATATTAGTAGATGGTATCCAAATGAAAGTCTGCCCTTACCTATAATCACGAAAAAATTGGTAACTCTGCTCGCATTGTCTACAGCACAACGAGTCCAGACGTTATCTTTGATTAGAATATCTAACATAAAAATTCACCAATCAAATGTAGATATAAATATAGATGAGTTAGTTAAAACTTCGGCGCCTGGTCACCAACAACCACACCTAATAATTCCTTTTTACAATAGTAAAGTAGAGATATGTCCAGCAAGGACTCTAATGACTTACATAGACTTGACGAAATCGCTAAGGAATTCACCTAACACCGAAAGATTATTGTTAACTATTAAGAAACAGTATCACAATGCAACCGCCCCGCCACGATCAGCCGCTGGATCAAAAACGTTTTACAAGAAAGCGGCATTGATACAACGCTGTATACAGCGCACAGTGTTCGGCACGCAGCAACGTAAGCGGCCAGTCGTGGGGGCGTTTCTATTGAAGCCATTCGAAAGGCCGCAGGCTGGACAGAAAATTCTCTTGTTTTTGGAAAATTTTATAATAGATCAATCAATGATAATCTATCAAATAATAATATTTTTGCAAATTCCATTCTTGGCGCTAATACCCATTAATGAAGTGGGAAAAACAATTATCAGGTTAAAAATCAATATTAATGATGATAAAATCAATATTAAGTATCGGATGGAAATAAATAAAAAAAAAAAAGTAGATTTTTCAAATGAGTGATTGTTTATTTTATTTCTGATCTTTTCTGGAGATTTCACTAAAACTCTAAACATCTACCTGGTGAAAATCTAGAGGATGCAGTGGTGAAGTGTAATTAAGGGTTAAACAAACTTACCTGAAGTGTAGTTTGACCATAATTACACGAACCACTGCATCCGAATAGATTTTCAGTCCCGCCCACCCATTTTTAGTTTACTTAGCTTTAACTAACCCTGAAACTTTAGTGAAATTGTGCTCTAAAACAAATGATTGCCATGACGTCACGACTAGGGAGGCGCGTGCGCCGCGCCGCCACAGCCGTTGACTCGATTAAATATCGATGTTACTTTTTAGATTCATGTCTCTAAAATTGTGTTCGATGCCCAGTACATTTAGGAATGGACTACCTGGTGAAAATCTATTCGGATGCAGTGGTTCGTGTAATTATGGTCAAACTACACTTCAGGTAAGTTTGTTTAACCCTTAATTATAACGGTCCCACCCGTCTGTAGCGAGGGCAGACTGCAATCACTCTATGTAAATACTGGTAATTAACCAAGTCAGGTCATTTCTGTTTTTTTTTTGATTTGGCGGGAAAAAATTCCTGCAAGTCAGGTTGGACCAGTGATAGCCCCAACGAAATTGTGAAGAAGACGAGGAAGATAGTGGTTTCCTCATATTTTATTGTTCTCTGTCTGACAGCCAATAACATAACAGTTCTCAATACACTGCCCAGTGGCATCTGCACGCAGCGGCTAAAACCGCAGCCCGCAACGCTATCTACAATACACGTCATAGGAAATTGCGGTATCGGCTCTCTGTCAGTTGCCGACGTAATTATATGTTTGCTAGTTATTTGCCAAGACATCCGACTCTTGATGCTGCAGGAAATTGATTTTGGAATGTTATCAATTGTAGCCAGAATTTATAATTAACTATCTTTTTCGTGCGGTTGCGCCCACGATGATAGCGTGCCGATGCTCATCTTTAATTTCCAGTAATATATTTTTGAATAAGTAGCGTAAACATACATGATATACAGAGTGCAACTAAAACTCTATAGCTATAATAAAGTAATCGATAGTACTGCTGATATAGTACGTGTGAACAAAATTTCTGAAGAACAAAGCAACATTTTTTCTTGATATTTTGGTCCCCAGCTAACGGAAGTCTTAATCCGGTGTCTTAATTGAAGAAAATAAGCACAGAAAATCCAAGAAGTTTTATGGAACACGGATTACTAAGCTTTCAGGATGTAGTTGATTGGTTTTCACTGGAACCGTGTGGTGTGAAAATATCGATATCTCGATACTCATACAATCTTTTTAAATATAGGACTGCTTCTCTTGATTAGTTCAATGTCTCTATTTCAGATGACTATAAAAATTTTGATACTTCTTGTAGACTTTTTTAATAACAGATCTGTACATACAATACATAAGAAAATCTGTTAACATTAGGTACAGTGCTAAATATTAAACGATCAAGAATGTTAGGCAACTTTATCTTGTACCGTGCCGTGATACCATCGTTTCAACCCATGTATGTCCTACTGAGACGAGCCTCCCTTAATTTCTTAGGGGGAAACTAGCCCATAGTGCCATGCTGGCAAGGCGGGAAGTCACAGGGATTTCATCAAGTTTTCCCTCTCTTGCGGCTAGGTGAAATGCCTCAGGCGTTCCTTTAAATAAATAAATATCCTTGGACATTTCACACAACGCCATCTCGTCCCAAGCTAAGCAACTTAATGCTTGTGTTATGGTAACGAGATGAATAAACTACTTATATACATTTTTTTTTGTAAATACATACAAATTTAAATAGAAATGACACCCAGACTCCGAGCCAGTGCCTCTGGTTTACACAAAGACACTTGCCCGACCCCGGAATCGAACCCGGGACCCGTTGATCCAAAGGCGGCACATCTAACCACTAGACCAACGAGGCAGTTTAGTCGGGTCTTACGACACCCTCAGTGTAATATGGGTTGGTGACATTGCGTATTCTAACTCCGTCACCACACGGAATTCCATAACCTATGTTTAATTATACTTATTTCCTAACGAAGCCTGAATATATGACGGTATCATATATTCAGTGTCGTTTTAACTTTTTGATGAGTACAGTACGTGACGTTTTGTGTCCTGTGTCCCATGTCTGAGTATCCGATTCTAAGGTAAACTTGTAACAAAAGTTTTTAGATCATATTTCAAACGTGCTTAAATTATGCTCAAGAAATGCGTACGGATTATATTCTCTTTCAAAGTTTGGGCGTGTTATGTGACGGCTTCAAGAACCAGTAACAATGGGTTAGAGATATTTTTTCATCGGTTTTCAAATGGTTGAGGTAATAAAACATTTAAAAAAACATTCAACCAAATTGAGCACAATTATTAAGGCAATTAAAAAACAACATTAAAGCTATAAAGCTTTAATGTTGTTTTTGAATATATTTATAATTGTTATATCAGTCCACTGTTGAGTCGGACTTCCAATTGCGTAGAGGCGTAAGGCTCCTTTTTTTATTTAAATGAATGGCAGCAAGTTTGAGAAACTTTTGTTACGATACCTATTAAGCATTGGAAGCTTCGTAAAGATAAAAAATATGATTATGAAGTAAAATATTGAACCAAAATGACAAAGTATATCGGCAATTTTTATTTACAACACACTCAACCTTTTGTTTTCTCTATAAATTAATGCGTGAATTTTGTACGCCTTTTTACAAAAAGGCGCTGACAGAGCAGTATGAAAATTCGCACTCTTATAGTTTACTAGCGACCCGCCCCGGGTTCGCACGGGTGCAATTATGCATGCATTATACATATATAAACCTTCCTCTTGAATCACTCTATCTATTAAAACAAACCGCGTCAAAATCCGTTGCGTAGTTTTAATGATTTAAACATACATAGGGACGGCCAGACGACAGCGACTTTGTTTTATACTATGTAGTGATGATAGTGATAAAGAGAAGGAGTGTAGAACGCTATTTGTTTTTTAATTACGGATACAAAATACATTACATCAATAAAAAATTACATCAATAAAAAACATTACACACACTACTATGTATATGGCACACACTCGCATATATATTCGTTTGTTTATTGTTAAAGTCTGTGGTCAAATTTAAAGTAGAACTATATTTATATAAATTATGTAATAAATAACTTATGGTCTAGTTTCGAACAGTTCAGACCAGGACGCACTCTATAATATTAATACATTCTATAATATTAATATAATAGCTGTAGTATTTATAATAAAATAGTTGAACGTCGCTCCGAAAAACGAGGCTCAGTCAAAATAATAATACGTCAAGCCAAACCGGTACGTCATTTAACTTAATGACGTATGACGCGTCCATGCAAATTTCAGTATAATTTAATCAAAATTTAAATTTGACGCCTGGGCTATTAGTATTTAAATGATGATAGACCGCTGGGAATACATCAACAGGCTCGCTGCGTGATTTTGAGGTTAAGTGCGTATTGTTTACATAGAGTATCGCCGGAAATTTGAGGCTTTGAAACATGAGTGAAAGTGGTTTGACAAATTTATTGTTTACTAGTGACCCGCCCCGGCTTCGCACGGGTGCAATGATGAACCTCTAAATTTATCAGTGTTGCTCTACAATATTATGGATGTATTATACATATAAACCTTCCTCTTGAGTGCTTCAAGAGGAAGGTTTATATATCTATCTATCTGTATCTATCTATCTATCTCTATCTATCTCTATATATCTCTATCTATCTAAAAAACGCATCAAAATCCGTCGCGTCGTTTTAAAGATTTAAACATAGGGACGGACAGACGACAGCGACTTTGTTTTATATAAATTGGTGATTATTAAAAGGTCAATGTGGTGACGGATTAAGAATCCTAGTGTCACCACCCTATTCCATCCTGAGGGTGTTGTAAGAATTGCAAAATTAAATGACAAAGCCGAAAACCTAGTCGCAAGAGAAGGAAATCTTTATACGAAACCCTGTACCAACACGTCTGGCCAGCGTGGTACAGTAGGCTAATTACCCCTTATGTAATTGGAGGAGGCCCGACTCAGCAGTGGGTCATTTATGGGCTGAGTAGTAGTAGAAGTAGTTGTATTATGAAAACGTCGCCTGGTCGTGGCCGATCTAGAAGTTAAGCAAACTACGGCTACGGTTTTTAGCATCTGATCTTATGAACTGCACACCAAACAAAAGATACAGAAACTAAAATATTCTTAAAAATAAAGTGTACATTGGGCGGCCTTATCGCATACCGCGATCTGTTCCAGGCAACCTTCTTCCAGGCATCTTCCGTAAAACCATTCTCCAGCTGCCATTCTATCATCAATGGCAGTTAGCACATGTAGTCAGTAGTGTGAAAACTGACAGCTGCTCTAATCAGATGATTAACAGTGACTGTTATAGATCAGGATGTGGCTCGACTCAGCAGTGGGTCATTAAATAAATAATAAATAAATATCCTTGGACATTTCACACAACGCCATCTCGTCCCAAGCTAAGCAACTTAATGCTTGTGTTATGGTAACGAGATGGATGATAAACTACTTATATACATTTTTTTTTTGTAAATACATACATATTATAGATAGAAAAACACCCAGACCCAGAACAAATACTTGTAGGTCGTACAAATATTTCTTCCGTGCGGGGATCGAACCCGCGACATATAGTAGTAGTAGTTATACATTAGTAGTAGTAGTTATAGATTAAAAAAAAAGCAATTACGGAGTTTCTTGCCAGCTCTTCTCTGTAAAGAGGGATACCTAACCGTTGGTAGTTTCGTTATGAGCGTGGATGTACGTAAGGGTGATGGGTAAGGAGATTTAGCTTAAGAAAGACATGAATGTAGATATGAGGCCGATAGGAGAGTATGGAAACTTCCATTGTAAAACAGTTGTCTCCCACTTTTCTAGAACAACATTGACTCCTAAAACACAGGTACCTGGCCTAGTTTAGGAGGCAGCAGTCTATCTCTTTCCGCGTGATGACGGATTTAGAATACGCAGTGTCACCAACCCATACCATCCCGAGGGTGTCGTAAGAGGCGACTAAGATAGACTCGTTCGTTCGTTCGTTTCAGCCCATGTATGATCCACTACTGAGACGGGCCTCCTCCAAATTCATGGCGAGAAATTAGCCTACTATGCCACGCTGGCAAGTCGGGTTGGCACAGGGTTTGTATCAACGCGAGTTGGAGCACCCCGGGGAGGTTGAGTGGGTAGGCCCCCACTATGGGGGAGAGTCCCACACTCCCCTCGCTGGCCACCCCCGTGGCCGGCGAGGAAGTCCATAAACGATTTTCACCCGGGCGATAAAAAAAAAAGGGTTTGTATCAAGTTTCCCTTCTCTTGCCGCAAGGTTTTCAGCCTTGTCATCGGCTCTTATGACCCCTTTAGGATGGAATGGGGTGGTGACACTATATATTCTAAATCTGTCACCACTGGGAATTACAATAACAATGCAATACTAATAATGACAATTAAAATATAACATGGGTTTATTCCCACCTGCCTCTTGGTCTTTAGCCGCGACTGTTTACAGAGGCCTATAATTTATATATTATGTTTAATTACAATAGTTTACGATATCATAGTTAAAATGCGGCGCGGGACTCGCACAAAGTGGTAAAGTTTTGTTTGATCTCCAGTTGGAAACTGCCGTTCACAGATTAGGGTTATTTTGTAATATACATTTCCCGGTTTTAATTGAATCGGAAGTCGGAAAACCATCTAAGACATAAGTGAACCGGCCTTTGTGGAAATCCTCGGGGGAGGCCTTTGTCCAGCAGTGGAAGTCTTTTGTCTGAAATGATGATGATAATGATGTCTTAGGTTTTCACGATCTTTACATATTGCAGGAAATGATGTCTTCACGGTTATGATCGTTTTATTTTATCGACCACGGACACTGCAAAGTGTCTAAAATGTTGGGAATAAAATAAAATAAAACGATCATAACCGTGAAGACATCATTTCCTGCAATGATGATGATGAAGACATAAATCACAGTTCAGCCAAAAGGCCAATACCACTTCTAAACCCTTAAATGACCCACTGCTGAGTCGAGCTTCCTCCAACTACATTATGTATTAGCTGGCCAGACGTGTCACAGGGTTTCGTATCAAATTTACCTTCTCTTGCAGCTAGGTTATCGGGTGAAATGGGTTGGAGACACTATGTATTCTCCACAGGAACGGATTTCTCCACAGGAACGGATTTCTCCACAGGAACGGCCACTGGTCACGTCAAAAATCTTCGTTATTCAGCCTCAGGGCCATAAACGGGAAAACCGTCAGTTCCAACTTCCATTTTACCATCTACGGCAGTCGATACACGTAGACCTGTCAATGTAGTGACGTATTTAAAGTACAAAGTCATCATCATCATCATTTCAGCCAAAAGACGTCCACTGCTGGAAATAGGCCTCCCCCAAGGATCTCCACAGAGGCCGGGCCTGGGCCTCTGTGGAGATCCACTGATTTCCGGCGACCTTAACCAGGTCGTCGGTTCACCGTGTGGGAGAACGCGGTCGCCACTCGAGGACTTTTCTGCCCCATATCGGACGTAGGTCCTGCAAGCTATGTGCCCTGCCCACTTCCCCTTAAATTTGGCAATCCGGTGGGCTATGTCGGTGACTCTAGATTTCCTGCGTATATCCTCATTTCTGATTCGATCTCGCAGGGAAACTCCGAGCATAGCCCTCTCCATTGTCTGTCGTCTGTCTCTGTGCCCTGTGCCAACGCGTCTGGCCAGCGTGGTACAGTAGACATATCCCCCTCCCTGCGATGGGGGGAGGCCTGTCTTAGTACTGGATCATTTATGGGCTGAGTAGTCGTATAGTATATATAGAAATCCGTTTATCCAGGTAAGCAGCTGTTTTCTAGCTGTACTCAACACAGCACTATATCATCATCATCATCAGCCCACATTAGTCCACTGCTGGAAATAGGCCTCCCCTAAAGAGCGCCATAGCGCCCTGTCTTTTATTTTATTTTATTTATTTGGTTCACCAACGTTTGTAATACACTGAGTCTTACATTAAATACAAATATATGGTAAACTTCATCATTTCATCATCATCATCAGCCCACATTAGTCCACTGCTGGACATAGGCCTCCCCTAAAGAGCGCCATAGCGCCCTGTCTTTTATTTTATTTTATTTATCTGGCTCACCAACGTTTGTAATACACTGAGTCTTACATTAAATACAAATATATGGTAAACTTCATCATTTCATCATCATCATCAGCCCACATTAGTCCACTGCTGGACATAGGCCTCCCCTAAAGAGCGCCATAGCGCCCTGTCTTTTATTTTATTTTATTTATTTGGTTCACCAACGTTTGTAATACACTGAGTCTTACATTAAATACAAATATATGGTAAACTTCATCATTTCATCATCATCATCAGCCCACATTAGTCCACTGCTGGACATAGGCCTCCCCTAAAGAGCGCCATAGCGCCCTGTCTTTTATTTTATTTTATTTATTTGGTTCACCAACGTTTGTAATACACTGAGTCTTACATTAAATACAAATATATGGTAAACTTCATCATTTCATCATCATCATCAGCCCACATTAGTCCACTGCTGGACATAGGCCTCCCCTAAAGAGCGCCATAGCGCCCTGTCTTCAGCTTGACGCATCCAGCTGCTGCCCGCAACCTTTCGCAGATCGTCGCTCCATCTAGCAGAGGGCCGTCCACACTACGCTTGCCGATTCGCGGTCTCCACTCAAGAACTCGTTTACCCCAGCGGTTGTCGGTTCTTCTACAGATATGACCAGCCCACTGCCACTTCAGTCTGCTAATTCCCTGAGCTATGTCGGTGACCTTGGTTCTCTGTCGGATAGTCTCGTTACGGAGCCTATCCTTCAGAGAAACTCCAAGCATAGGTAAACTTACATGAGTGTAACAAACACTTATAGGTAAACACTACATATGCACTACGTGGTACGTTTTAAAATTAACAGTGACACATATAAATATAGAAAAGAAAACCAGCAAATAACAAATCAGAACTAACTATCGGAAGGTAATTGTTGAGGATGACAAAAGTGCATAACGTTTATCAAGGAGGTGCACTGAGTGTTGCCAGGTGTGATGATCAATTTTCGACATTTTGTTTAATTATAATAAAAGTATACGAAGAAAAAAGTCTTCAAGTTACATACTCTGTATAAATTTCTAAATGAAGTACCTACCTGATAAATTGTTGAAAGCTGCAACACAGAGGAAATTTACGTCCATACGTGTAAAATACGCGCACTTCATCTTGCGCTAGACTGTGCAATATGCAAAACTAGTTTCGCGTACGGATTTTTATTGCTGACGGAGTAGGAGAGGTGGAAAACACGAGTATAAAAATTTAGTAACACTATGTTACTTAGTTTCTGTGTTGAAATTAACACAAGGAACACTGAACATGAACCAGTTGTGATGTGCCGCCTTTGGATCAACGCAAGTCGGGCAAGTGTCTTTGTCTAAACTAGAGGCACTGGCTCGGAGTCTGGGTGTCATTTCTATCTATAATATGTATGTATTTACAAAAAAAAAATGTATATAAGTAGTTTATTATCCATCTCGTTACCATAACACAAGCATTAAGTTGCTTAGCTTGGGATTTATTATTTAACTGACTGTATATTATGTTATTTATTATTTAACTGACTGACTGGTTTTTACTAACGCAACGTCATCATGTCACCACCCCATTCCATCCTGAGGATGTCGTAAGAGCCGACAAAAGGAAATAACAAGGCCGAAAAATTTGCCGCAAGAGGAAGAAAGCTTGAAACGAAATCATGTGCCAACCCGTCTGGCCAGCGTGGCACAGTGCGCTAATTACCCTACGTGTAATGGGAGGGGGCATGACCCAGCAGTGGGTCATTTACGGGCTGAGTAGTAATTAACGTAAATAACATATTTCAAGTATTGGGAACGCGAATGAGGATCCCGGGTATAGCAAGTCCGCGACCGGATGAATACAGTCTCCTACTGTTTCAATCCATCATCAAAATCCATGAGAGTGTCCTTGATGATTAGAAACATAAGCAGGACAGCTTTAAGGCAGGCAAAACACAAAATATCCCACATTGATTTTTACCTGTGTGGGGACGGGTCAGAATATAAAACTTCCCCACCGCACGCAGAGAAAAAACGCATGTTGTAAAGGTCAACAAAGCTTCGTGGTAAGATCTAACTGTCCTCCCGGCTAGCTACCACCCGCACATCTAAGTTCGGCCGCCAAACATTTTTACTGTGTTCCGTCGTGTGTATGTGAGAGCCGGGGCCTGACAGGGCATTTCCTTGAATTGCTTGCTTAGTTTTGCTTAGACCCTGGCGTTTGGATTGCATCACGGAAGCCCAGCGTCAAAGGCATTCAAGTAATTGGTAGTAAAAAAAATAAAGTGTATTAGGACTAGGTACTATGGAACCAAACCCTATGATAAGATAGATATTTTCTAACAACCAAACGAAACAATACAATTACCTTTCTAACCAAATCTAATTGCTACAAATTTATAGCAGAGTATCCGCCATAATCCTTTCACATCCAGACATCCTAATACCTAAATGTTTCCGACCTAAAAACCCAACAATGGCTGAATAGTTTAATTCTTGTTTATAACGGACGTACTCTGTGGTTATAACCCACTGATTTCTGTGTCTTCGAAACAATGGGCCTTTCAGAGCCCTTTCTTGAGTGACAAATGATAGGAATACTTCCTTAATCCGATGGGAGTCAGTATTTGAATGTGGGGCGACAACACACAACACGATAAGTGAGCGAGCGTTTTATTATTATCAATGAACTAGATTTAAAGGCACACGGTGTTCAGTTTGATCCAACTAGAAAGATAGTATAGCTAACATCTCAATTTATAGTCGCAATAATATTTGATTGCTCATTATTTGTCTATCACTAGACAGTCACAATTATATGTGGAGAGGAGCTACCAAACGTTTTTTTTCAAACTCAATCTCAAAATGAACTTTATTTACGTAGGTTTTATCACAAAACTCTTATAAATCGTCATATTATTTAAAGTTACCATTCTTACTTATTCTCTGATTATTCTCAGATGGTGGTAACTGTTGACTGAATTGCGTAAGTATTCAATAGATGACGCTATGTTAAAAGTTAAATTAATTTATATTAATTAATGTTAAATATAATACATATAACAAATCCTTAGCCACAGCAACGCGTGGTCGGGTTTGCTGGTAGTACTGCAAACTCGCTTGCTGGTAGTTTTTCTTTAAGTTAAGTTTTATTTTTATAGGATTTAGAATACACAGTGTCACCACCCCATTTCGTCCTGAGGGTGTCGTAAGAGCCGACGAAAGGAAATGAAAACCTGGCCGCAAGAGAATGAAAACTTGACACGAAACCCATAGTAGGCTAATTACCGTCCATGTAGTTGGTGGAGTTCCGGGAGAGATTTGTCAACTAAACTCGCTGCGTCAGTCTTGAACATTTTCAGATTTATTTGTAATATTTATTTGCGAAATTGTACGATATTCTGTTGTCCCGTATTTCGTATTCCAAGAATAAGGTCCGTTTTAATACGTTAGGCCTGCATGAGCCCGAATTCCTCTACGCGACCGCAGACAAGTTAAGTTCCCGACGAGGGCTTAAGACGTTTTCACTTAAAGATATTAACTTAACCTATAATGTATTAGGACGCTGACAATTCTATTAGGGGAGTAAATAGAATAGCCTAGATTTCTTGTTTGCGTGAGACAAGATCTAAGATTGAATTGCCGACTGTACATTTTTATTTATCCCTGAGACGCCAAATATATCACAATCCATTTTTCCATTCCATCCTAAGAGTGTCGTAGGAGAAGACAAAAAGAAATGATAAGGCCGAAAACCTAGCCGCAATAGAAGGAAATCATGGTTGAGCGATCGACTGCTGCGCAGCATGTCGCGGGTTCGATTCCCCGCACGGAAGAAATATTTGTACGACCTACAAGTATTTGTTCCGGGTCTGGGTGTTTCTTTTCTTTTCTTTTTTCTTTTCTTTCTATAATATGTATGTATTTACAAAAAAAATGTTTAATAAGTAGTTTATCATCCATCTCGTTACCATAACACAAGCATTAAGTTGCTTAGCTTGGGACGAGATGGCGTTGTGTGAAATGTCCAAGGATATTTATATATTTTACTAGCTGTACCCGCGAGTTCGTCCGCGTGGAATTTAAAAAAAGTTAATTAGTTCATTAATATTTTTTTTTGGTTTTTGCATTTATTTTAATTATCATTTATTTTCAGTTTTTGTTGGCTTATTTATCGAATCTTCTTTGATATTGAGATTGTGAATATCATCATAAATACTATGTATTAAAGTTTCAGTGTCCACCACAACCTAACAAAGACTGGTAGGAAGTTCTATATCATGATTACTATTGACTTCTAGACACTTTCCCTCTCCAACATCAAGAAGAATTTTACTAAATTCTGAATCAGCTGAATGATGTGCTCTCATGTTTTGTTTTAAATTAAGTTTTTAACAATGTCTCCAAAGTACTAAACGTTTAAGCCGGAACAAACAGACAGACAGACAAAAATTAAAAAAAAATATTTTGGTCTATTTGCTGTTTAAACATACTTACGCATTTAGTAAAAAGTTGTTATTTTATTATTACAATCAGACACTCCAATTTTATTTATTTGTATAGAAGATGTATAGACTAAATAAAAGTAGCCTAAGTTACTCCTTATATCATCAGCTACCTATCGGTGAAAGTCCCGTCAAAATCGGTCCAGCCGTTCCAGAGATTAGCCGGAACAAACAGACAGACAGACAGATAGACAGACGGACAGACAGACAAAAATTAAAAAAAATGTTATTTTGGTCTATGTGCTGTGTATACAGACTTACGCATTTAGTAAAAAGTTGTTATTTTATTATTACAAACAGACACTCCAATTTTATTTATTTGTATAGATGTATAGAAGATGTATAGATGTGCTGTGTATAGAGACTTACGCATTTATTTATTTGTATAGATGTATAGACTAAATAAAAGTAGCCTAAGTTACTCCTTATATCATCAGCTACCTATCGGTGAAAGTCCCGTCAAAATCGGTCCAACCGTTCCAGAGATTAGCCGGAACAAACAGACAGGCAGACAGACAGACAGACGGACAGACAGACAAAAATTAAAAAAAATGTTATTTTGGTCTATGTGCTGTGTATACAGACTTACGCATTTAGTAAAAAGTTGTTATTTTATTATTACAAACAGACACTCCAATTTTATTTATTTGTAGTATAGATGTGCTGTGTACACAGACTTACGCATTTATTTATTTGTATAGATGTACAGACTAAATAAAAGTAGCCTAAGTTACTCCTTATATCATCAGCTACCTATCGGTGAAAGTCCCGTCAAAATCGGTCCAGCCGTTCCAGAGATTAGCCGGAACAAACAGACAGACAGACAGACAGACAGACGGACAGACAGAAAAAAATTAAAAAAAAATGTTGTTTTAGTCTATGTGCTGTGTATACAGACTTACGCATTTAGTAAAAAGTTGTTATTTTATTATTACAAACAGACACTCCAATTTTATTTATTTGTATAGATGTGCTGTGTATACAGACTTACGCATTTATTTATTTGTATAGATGTATAGACTAAATAAAAGTAGCCTAAGTTACTCCTTATATCATCAGCTACCTATCGGTGAAAGTCCCGTCAAAATCGGTCCAGCCGTTCCAGAGATTAGCCGGAACAAACAGACAGACAGACAGACAGACAGACAGACGGACAGACAGACAAAAATTTAAAAAAATGTTATTTTGGTCTATGTGCTGTGTATACAGACTTACGCATTTAGTAAAAAGTTGTTATTTTATTATTACAAACAGACACTCCAATTTTATTTATTTGTATAGATGTATAGATGTATAGATGTGCTGTGTATAGAGACTTACGCATTTATTTATTTGTATAGATGTATAGACTAAATAAAAGTAGCCTAAGTTACTCCTTATATCATCAGCTACCTATCGGTGAAAGTCCCGTCAAAATCGGTCCAGCCGTTCCAGAGATTAGCCGGAACAAACAGACAGACAGACAGACGGACAGACAGACAAAAATTAAAAAAAATGTTATTTTGGTCTATGTGCTGTGTATACAGACTTACGCATTTAGTAAAAAGTTGTTATTTTATTATTACAAACAGACACTCCAATTTTATTTATTTGTATAGATGTGCTGTGTACACAGACTTACGCATTTATTTATTTGTATAGATGTATAGACTAAATAAAAGTAGCCTAAGTTACTCCTTATATCATCAGCTACCTATCGGTGAAAGTCCCGTCAAAATCGGTCCAACCGTTCCAGAGATTAGCCGGAACAAACAGACAGGCAGACAGACAGACAGACGGACAGACAGACAAAAATTAAAAAAAATGTTATTTTGGTCTATGTGCTGTGTATACAGACTTACGCATTTAGTAAAAAGTTGTTATTTTATTATTACAAACAGACACTCCAATTTTATTTATTTGTAGTATAGATGTGCTGTGTACACAGACTTACGCATTTATTTATTTGTATAGATGTACAGACTAAATAAAAGTAGCCTAAGTTACTCCTTATATCATCAGCTACCTATCGGTGAAAGTCCCGTCAAAATCGGTCCAGCCGTTCCAGAGATTAGCCGGAACAAACAGACAGACAGACAGACAGACAGACGGACAGACAGACAAAAATTAAAAAAAAATGTTATTTTAGTCTATGTGCTGTGTATACAGACTTACGCATTTAGTAAAAAGTTGTTATTTTATTATTACAAACAGACACTCCAATTTTATTTATTTGTATAGATGTGCTGTGTATACAGACTTACGCATTTATTTATTTGTATAGATGTATAGACTAAATAAAAGTAGCCTAAGTTACTCCTTATATCATCAGCTACCTATCGGTGAAAGTCCCGTCAAAATCGGTCCAGCCGTTCCAGAGATTAGCCGGAACAAACAGACAGACAGACAGACAGACAGACAGACGGACAGACAGACAAAAATTAAAAAAAATGTTATTTTGGTCTATGTGCTGTGTATACAGACTTACGCATTTAGTAAAAAGTTGTTATTTTATTATTACAAACAGACACTCCAATTTTATTTATTTGTAGTATAGATGTGCTGTGTACACAGACTTACGCATTTATTTATTTGTATAGATGTACAGACTAAATAAAAGTAGCCTAAGTTACTCCTTATATCATCAGCTACCTATCGGTGAAAGTCCCGTCAAAATCGGTCCAGCCGTTCCAGAGATTAGCCGGAACAAACAGACAGACAGACAGACAGACGGACAGACAGACAAAAATTAAAAAAAATGTTATTTTGGTCTATGTGCTGTGTATACAGACTTACGCATTTAGTAAAAAGTTGTTATTTTATTATTACAAACAGACACTCCAATTTTATTTATTTGTATAGATGTATAGATGTGCTGTGTATACAGACTTACGCATTTATTTATTTGTATAGATGTATAGACTAAATAAAAGTAGCCTAAGTTACTCCTTATATCATCAGCTACCTATCGGTGAAAGTCCCGTCAAAATCGGTCCAGCCGTTCCAGAGATTAGCCGGAACAAACAGACAGACAGACAGACAGACAGACGGACAGACAGACAAAAATTAAAAAAAATGTTATTTTGGTCTATGTGCTGTGTATACAGACTTACGCATTTAGTAAAAAGTTGTTATTTTATTATTACAAACAGACACTCCAATTTTATTTATTTGTATAGATGTATAGATGTGCTGTGTATAGAGACTTACGCATTTATTTATTTGTATAGATGTATAGACTAAATAAAAGTAGCCTAAGTTACTCCTTATATCATCAGCTACCTATCGGTGAAAGTCCCGTCAAAATCGGTCCAGCCGTTCCAGAGATTAGCCGGAACAAACAGACAGACAGACAGACAGACAGACAGACAGACGGACAGACAGACAAAAATTAAAAAAAATGTTATTTTAGTCTATGTGCTGTGTATACAGACTTACGCATTTAGTAAAAAGTTGTTATTTTATTATTACAAACAGACACTCCAATTTTATTTATTTGTATAGATGTGCTGTGTACACAGACTTACGCATTTATTTTTTTGTATAGATGTATAGACTAAATAAAAGTAGCCTAAGTTACTCCTTATATCATCAGCTACCTATCGGTGAAAGTCCCGTCAAAATCGGTCCAGCCGTTCCAGAGATTAGCCGGAACAAACAGACAGACAGACAGACAGACAGACGGACAGACAGACAAAAATTAAAAAAAATGTTATTTTGGTCTATGTGCTGTGTATACAGACTTACGCATTTAGTAAAAAGTTGTTATTTTATTATTACAAACAGACACTCCAATTTTATTTATTTGTATAGAGTATAGATGTGCTGTGTACACAGACTTACGCATTTATTTATTTGTATAGATGTATAGACTAAATAAAAGTAGCCTAAGTTACTCCTTATATCATCAGCTACCTATCGGTGAAAGTCCCGTCAAAATCGGTCCAGCCGTTCCAGAGATTAGCCGGAACAAACAGACAGACAGACAGACAGACGGACAGACAGACAAAAATTAAAAAAAATGTTATTTTAGTCTATGTGCTGTGTATACAGACTTACGCATTTAGTAAAAAGTTGTTATTTTATTATTACAAACAGACACTCCAATTTTATTTATTTGTATAGATAATTTATACGGGATACCCTGTGCCTGTCCGCCTGGCCAGCCAGTGTGGTACAGTAGGAGGATACCCGACTCAGCAGTGGGTCATATAAAGGCTCCGAAGTATTAGTATTAAATGTGTTAAAAACAATACTTAGAGTTTGAGTGTCACTTACACACAGTTGTTCACAAAATCAGCACTTTTGTTTCAAACGTTCTGGGGCACGGAAAATCGTGAACCGTAGCCATTTTGTTCTCGATACACGAGAGGTAAAGTTGTTTCCACGTTTCTTCTCGGAACACTCGACTACTCGATAACTTTTCCTTTACTTGTGAGACGATGCATCAAGAACTTCTGTTGTTACCGGCCTAATCGTGTTGTTGAGATCTCACTTTGACCTATTGCTGTTTCTTTTATTTTATTGTCTTACTTTCCTTTAGTTTTAACATGTACTTACGAGTATATATCGCTCGTTTGGTGCAACAGTGACGTAATTATACTTTAAGACTGAAGGGAGTTGCGTCGTTGTTGCGCCAAACGAGCGATATGTAGGAATATAAACACTTATATATGATATATGTCCGTGTGTTGATAGATTTAGAATACAAAATGTCGCCAACTCATACCATCTAGAGGGTGTCGCAAGAGTCTACTAAAGTAACACAAAAGGTGATCTGTCACCTAGCCGTAAGAAATCTTGACACAAACCCTGTGCTAACCCATCTTGCCAGCGTAGCACAGTAGGCTAACTTCCCTCCATAAACTTGGAGGTGGTCCGACTAAGTAGTGGGTCACTTATGGGCTAAAATGACGATGATAATCTACAATATAAAGATCATTTTATATTAAACTAACGACCCGTCCCGGCTTCGCACGGGTGCAATGATGAACCTCTAAATTTATTAGTGTTTCTTTACAAAATTATACTTATTATTGTTACTCTTGAATCACTCCATCTAGTAGAGAAAATCGCTTCAAAATCCGTTGCGTAGTTTTAAAGATTTAAGCATACATAGGGACGATCAGACGACAGCGACTTTGTTTTATACTATGTACTGATAGTGATAGTGACTTGACTTGCTAACCGTACTTTGTTCCGCCTTAGAGGCAATAAATGAACAGAGTTTGGATTTTCTTAAGTTATTTTTTTTACTAGGATAATAAATAGAAATTAAGAAAATCATGTATGGCAGTTCTCCAGATTCGTGGAGAGAAATGAGCCACGTTGACTAGACGGGTTTGCACTCTTACGTTCCGTTAATCACCCTCAGAATGGTGTAGGCTGGTGACATTTGACACGCGAAATACAATACTGTACATTAAATTCGATGTAGACTGCAGCAAAAATGCACCTGTACCAAAGACTCTTATTGTGTTCCCAGTAAAATGAACATAAAAGAAAACACTAGAATAAATAGCTCATAAAAAATAATGTTCAGACTCAAAATGATACACGGAGGGAAAATAATGTTATTTACTCAATATGCTCACAAATGCATAGGTTTTAGGGTTACGCAAAGTTCAAGACAAATCTAGGACAGTGGTGACGGATGTACAAGGCATACTACTGCGCCCATAGATGACCCACTGGTGAGTCGGGCCTCCTCCAGTTACATAGAGGGTAATTAACCTACTGTGCACCGCTGGCCAGACGGTTGGGCAGAAGGTTTTGTATCAAGTTTTCCTTCTCTTGCAGCTAAGTTTTCGGCCTCGGTATTTCCTTCTGTCGGCTCTTACGACACCTTCAGGATGGAATGGGCTGGTGACTCTGTGTATACTAAATCCGTCACCACATGGATAGAACGACGACGGTACAACACGTATCAATCAAAATTCATTTACTTAAATTGGCTCATGTGAGCGCTTCTGATAAGTCAAAACAATAAAGAAAGCAATTTAATGTGGCAACGACATCAAATGGTTACTTCTTTTCGCTTTTTAGATTGATTATTTTATTTTTGCAGTCGTTTTACATTAATTGTTAAGTTGTTTTTAACTTATTAATATATGTTTAGTACATATAACTCGGAAACCAATAAGTTCGAGTTTAATACTACTGAACCTATTTCTAATTGTTAGAATTAAAATATCGATGGTTTCAATCTGATGGACCAATACCAATGTAATAAAAAAAACTAAATGTTTTTAAATAACTGTGTTACGCGGTAATAATACACGAAAAACATATAGTTAAATTAAGAAACTATGAAGCTGGTTAATAACTACATTTACTATTTATAGTGTCAACCCCTCATTTCAACAGCAAATGGGGAAGAGGAGGAAACTAGATAGCAACCCAGGAACAGCGTGGCACGGTATGCGACTTGCACTGTTGACTAAAGCCTCTTGCTCATGTAAATATGGGGGAGGCTTAAATCAGCAGTGCTATGGGAGGAGATGATGATGATGAGCATTGATTCGAACCGTTGAACTGTAAAGGGAAACCTTACGTAAATGTAGTTGAAAACTGTGAACTGTTGTTCGTTTGTTTAACAAACTGAGTCTTTGTAGTTTTATCTACGTGCGCGACTGTACAATTGATATAAATGTTTTTCTGGTGGAATTAGTACCTCACCTACATAGTAGATCTATGTAGTGACGGATCTAGAATACCTACATAATATCACCACCCCATTTCGTCCTGAGCGTGCCCTTCATCATCATTTCAGCCAAAATACGTCCACTTCTGAATTTAGGTCTCGCACAAGGATTTCCACAAAGGCCGGTCCTGGGTCCACGGCATCCATCGATGGAGGATGTCCTTAGAGTCACTAAAAGGAAGTGCGAAGACTGAAAACCTAGCCGCACGAAAAGTAAAATTTGAAACGAAACCCTGTGCCAAGCCGTCTGGCCAGCGTGGCATAGTATGCTAATTATGGGCTGAGTAATAATAGTAATGGAAGGCAAAATGGCAATCTCTATAAATACCAAATAATTAGCCAAATCTGTAAAGCCTGGTGTCAACCCTAATTAAATTAGAAAAAGCTACTTCAACGAAAGGTACTTGATGATTGATGTCTCGCATAGATATAGATAGAACACTATAGGCTGTATCAAAAGGCTCAAAGTCACACAAAGGGCTATGCTCGGAGTTTCCCTACTAGATCCAGAAATGTGGAGATACGCAGGTACGCAGGACTGACACCCGATGGGGCAGAAAAGTCCTCGAGTAGCGACCGCGTTCCGGAAAGCGCAGTGCTCTTCCCACACGGTGGACAGATGACCTGGTTAAGGTCGCCGGTAAACAATAGATGGGGTCGGCTCAAGACAGACCTGGAGGCTGGTCTTAAGCCTATGTCCAGCATTTGACGTTTTTGGTTCAAATTATGATGATAATCACTATCATCATCATATCACTACTCATCATCACTGTCACTATCATCACTATCACTACTTAATATAAAACGAAGTCGCTGTCGTCTGTCCGTCCCTATGTATGATTAAATCTTTAAAACTACATAACGAATTTTGAAGCAGTTTTTTAATAGATAGAGTGACTCAAGAGGAAGCTTTATATGTATAATACATCCATAATATTGTAGAGGAACACTGATAAATTTAGAGGTTCAACATTTCACCAGTGCAAAGCCGGGGCGGGTTGCTAGTGATAGATATAGAGTAATTAATTTTAACGGAACCCTTTTAATCATTTTGAGTTCATGCAAATCCGATTAGTCAACGGTTAATGTTAGCCATAAATTCATATTTACGACCTCTAATGCAGGTTTGTGGTCAGCTAGAATTGCATCTATACCGATAACATCTTTCCCCAATAAACAACGTTATGTCCAGTGTGTTTTTTACGATAGCATTCATATGAGCACAGGGAATTTCTTTATTTTCATGCGGTGGGGATATTTTAAATTGCACGGTAATATCGCTGAATTCTTCTTTTTTTTTATAGCAAATACCCTTCACTTGTTATAACCTGTATTGCAGGGGTATTTTACAAACATGAAGTTCACGAATACAAATGACACCCAGACTCAGAGCAAGTGCGTCTGGTTTACACAGAGACACTTGCCCGGCCCCGGAATCGAACCCGGGACCCCGTGACCCAAAGGCGGCGCGTGCAACCCCTAGACCTACAACATTTGTTGCATCTATTATAGATATGAGCATTTTTAATTTACTGGTCTTATTCCCGACTAGCTTTTGCGCGCGGCTTCGCCCGCGTGGGCTTGGAACCCGTGCTTATCTCTATGCATATTTTTTATGAACATAAAAGCGGTTATTGTGACTGAACTATGATAGTTAGATATAATAATAATAATAATAATAATAATTTATTTATTTCAGACAAAGTCCATATCGCACAAAATCAAATTAAACTACTTATAAATTACTAAACAAAACTAAACTATTTTAATTGTATTACTATTTACATCAACTACTCCACGCTTTAAACACAGGTGCGTGCAAAGACCCCCAGTACTGATTAAACGGCCCATCCAGACTGTTGGCAACGACACTAAGGAGGCTGTTGCTGCTCTCCCGTATTCTGTCTGCAATGGTAGAAGCTCTCTTGCGCATAATTGTATGAAAACAATCGATGCGAGCTTCCGCGAACATCCCCGATGCACTACAGAAGCGAGGCAGCCGCAACAGCGCCCTCAGCGCATTGTTGTATTGAACTCGGAGAGCGTTATACGACTTCTGCGTGTATGACACCCACAAGCTGCTCGTGTAAAAAGATGTGCAGTAGGCTCGAAACAAGGTGATTTTAACAACCTTGGAGCAGCGAGCGAACCTATGGGTTACCATGTTCGCCCTCACCGACAAAGCTCTCCTTTCTCGTTCAATGTCAGCATCGTCCTTCAGATCTGGTGTGACAATGTGGCCAAGGTATTTGAAACTCTGTACCCGCTCTAAGGGTACCCCACACAGTTTTACCACGGGGGCCTCCATCGGACACTTGGACCCAGCTTTAAATATCATGAACATACTCTTATTAACATTGTATTTAAGCCCATGGGTATGTGCATAGTTTTCACAAATACTGATAAGCTCCCTGAGGCCACAAATTGATGCGCTCAGCAGTGCCATATCATCGGCATAGCTGATGTTATTGAAGCAAGTACCATCAACATGACAGCCAACATGACGCCCGCTGAGCTCAACAATGAGCTCATTGATGTATAGGTTGAAAAGCGTCGGAGAGCTTAATCCGCCCTGCCTTACTCCGCATTCCAATCTGTATGGGTCCGACAGAGCCCCCGACCATCTTACATAGTTGACCTGATTTCCGTACCAATGCTGAAAGATCTTGACTACTTCTGGAGCAACTTTGCTGTCAAGTAGTTTTTTCCATAAGACTTTATAAGAAACCAGGTCGAAAGCTTTGGACAGATCTAAAAAGCAAGCATACACATTCGTATTACGCGCCGCGTAGTATTTGACAGCATGTTTTAAACTCAATATTGCAGTTTCCGTGGACAGTTTGGGCTTGAAACCAAATTGATTGTCATGCAGATTTAAGGTATTATTTAGGTGAGTATTAAGCACGCTGTCCAATACCTTGGCTATAACAGTAGCTAATGATATAGGTCTATAGTTGTTTTTATCAGATATATCACCCGTTTTATTTTTGATTATCGGAACTACGACAGTTTTTGTCATCGTGTTCGGCAAATACGAGTGCCTAAGGCAAAATGTGAATAGCATAGCTAAAACTCGTGGCAAGTGGGGACCCGCGTATTGAAGATGCTCGATGCTAAGTCCGTCATGTCCAGGAGACTTGCCTCGAGTCATATGTTTTAAAATTTTGGATATTTCCAAAGCAGAGATCTTGATAACAGCTGTCCCATGAATTTTAGTCTCGGACTCAGAATCATTCACCCTCAAGACCGGAATACTACTTGGTTCAACATTAAAGTGGGTCTTAAACAAATTAGCAATATCCCTATCACTAGTCATGCCCCCGACGCTCACTGGTAGGCCAGGCCTACTACTACACGTTTGAGTGGATTTCCAGAACCCTCGAAAGTCCTTATTTGCGTGTTTCTCAGCTAATATATCCATTTGGATTTGGTCTTGATGTGTTTGACACCATTTTAATTTGGACTTAAATATCTTTCTGCTGTTATACATATCTTCATATAGTTTTCCGGTGTTAGGTCTACCATAATTTAACCACTCAATAAATTTAATTCTAGCGTACGAGTGAGCCTCGCTGACATGCTTATTCCAACCTGTTACACACTTTCGCCTCCTAATGTAAGCCGGCTTTCCTCTATTAATTATAGACGCACTACTCAAAGCGCATACAACATTATAGTACATGCGATCAATTATTGGTCTGTGTTTTGGATTACTACACATCTGATCACAACATTTTCGCAGTTCCACTGGAAAATCAATTTGCCTTAGTCGTCTGTGACATTCCTCCCTATAGATAGAAATTGCTTCCGCATCTCTTACTCCCCATGCAACTTTATTAGTAAGAGTAACATTCGCCTTCATTTTTGGGATAATTATATTTAGGTCACATTCAATTAACAAATGGGTAGTGATCCGACCACATGACGTCATACTTAACATTAACACTACACACAGTTTTAAGCGATGCCTCTGTACAGAGGCAGTGATCAAGCCAGCGGTTTGCACCATTACACTCACTGACATACGTGAAAGTATTTGAACTCAAACCCAGCCATGCCACATCAATACAACTAAGCCGATTGTCATTACAATAGTTCAACAGCTCTATAAAAAATAACTCATTAGGGTGAGAGTTAAAGTCACCTAAACAGTATACTGCATCCACGCCACTATTGTCAATAATAGCACTTACCATGCCTAGGCAGTGAGTGAATTCAGGCAAGTTACACGCTGAATCTGTGGGCATGTACACACTCATAACTAGGAAAGGCCTTTCGCTCGTATTTATACGTATCGCACAAATTCGCGGGTTGTCGGTCTGTATAATTGATACATCATGAAATACGTTCTTTCTCCATAAAAGTGCCACCCCACCGTATGGTCGCCCCGTCAGCATGCCAGCCGAGGTGTCGACGGCTGAGGTTCCAGTGCTGCTGAAGTCATCATGGATCGTACCTAGAAACGGCAGCTCGGCGGGTGTCAACCAACACTCTTGAAGTGCTATTATATCACAATTTGAGCATAATTCTCGAACTCCATCAATAGAGCGCTTAATACTTCTACAGTTAAAACTGGCAAAACGCAATAAGGGTTTTTTATTCATTAGTGTTAATTATAGAGCCGGAATTCACTAATGGTATTTGCCGCTTGTAGTGAACAAATCGCCTAAAAATAATATTTTGAGGCCATACGTTTTCATCCAAAAATAATTGAACTTTCGATTCACGTACGAAAAATTTGTATGCGTCGTAATCTACACTTTTACGTAGTGTCATTTTTTCTAAGGTCACAATTTCATTCGTTTTCCGTTTAATATGATTTACGATATCTGCTACAGATGAGTCTCTATGCACATTTGTAATGAATATAGGAACTTTTTTCTCCGCTGCTTTAAAACACCCAACTGCGTCCTCTGCAACACCTGTTTTCCCCGCGTAGCGGTAGCTATGCCTTGACTTGCGGTAGGATACCGTCTGCCAGTCATCTTTTTTATTGCACACAGCGTTAGAGGATAAAGGGACACTTGGTAGCTGTTTATTTACTGTTGATTTCGCGGGCGCATGATGAGTCTCTAACGATAACCTGTTAGGAGGCGGAGCCAGCTGAGGCAGTGATGATAATACGCTTACACTTGTACTGGCTACCTGTAACGGCTCAATCAATTTCTCCTTCGGTATTTCAGCCTCATTATGAACGTCAGATGTAGGTTTAGCTGTATTCTTACATTTTTCACTGTAGGATAATTCTTTTGGCAAAGGACTTCGCACTGTTTGCTTAGGTACCTCCAGGATTTCGTATGTCGCATTACACGGAGAGCTTTCACAGTTACCGCCACCGCGTTTCATATTACCTTGGAATTCCTGTGCACAATCGAGTAATGAGGCAAATTTCAAGTCATATTGAAGATCTGATTTAATTTTTTCCAATTGGTCTACCATCACACAGTTGGATTTTAATTCGTTCACTTCGCACTTTAGTAAGGTCAGGTCTTTGAGCAACTTAGTCACGTCGATGTGGTCAAATGTAACTGGGGGAAGCTTTTCTAGCTTCCGTGCAACGAAAATCGGAATCATATCTGGATCTGTCGACTTAAAAAGGCTTATTATATCAGCTAGGTCACGGTTTTCTTTTCCTTTTTGCTTTCGCAATATATTTCGCTTATTTGTCGGCACTGATTCGAAAAGTAAGGCTTTGGACTTTTTGATATCGTCACTGCTAAAGGCTGAGCAGCTAATTCGCATTAAACTATCATCATCAATTACCGATAACTTATTTTGGACAAAAGATAATAGTTCGTCGATCACAATGTTGCACTGCGCACATTTTACCGTAGCAGACATTTCAAACACAGTAATACACTAAATATACACTAGCATAAACTTTAAAAAGCACAATTCTATAATTTATTAACATCAAATATCTATTTGTAATTTATTTTAATTTAAAAATACACGAGAATTTAATTTTATGACTTGACGTGACAGCCATCACTCAGCATATTTTCATGTGCTCTTGCGGACTTTTTTGTAGATTTTTTAAGACCTACAAACCCGTAGTACATCATTTTGTTCTATTGCCAATAGTTTTTGCAGCGCACGCATAAATAGGTTCTCGATTTTACACCTTGGTTTACATAATCGCAATTTTCATACGGATCCCTAATTCTTTTGAAAATAAAATATAGCCTATAACCTTATTCGATAAATGGACTATCTAACACATCTAACAACATGAAAGATTTTTTGTATTCAGACCAGAAGTTCCTGAGATTAGCGCGTTCAAACAAACAAACAAACTCTGCAGCTTTATATATTTGTATAGATATAGATATTCCCAATTTCGTTAGTCCGTGTGGGGACGGATTTAGAATACACAATGTCACAAACTCACACTAGCATGTGGGTGTCGTAAGTAGCCGCATTTACTTGCACAATACTAACTTCGACGACGACAGACGTTCGTATTAGCTTCCGGCCTTACCAGCTTGCCAACCCTATCATACAGTCCACTTTTATTGTGTGGGTCCGTGATTCACATTTCATACACTTTTTTACAGATACATTTCCATACGCAGTCAGTGTATTAAAAGTAACGGGTCAGGAAAAAGTTGTGTCCACTCCAGACCGATCTAAAAGCCTGGTTGATTTTCCAGATACTTCAGCACATAGAACCGCCACGAAATGAAATGGTGACTCGATTCAGTAGCAAAACTATTACTGCTAGTCGAAACGGAACCTAAAGCTATTTCGTGTTCTCGCCAGAGATATATTTCACTTTTCACTCACGTTAGTGATATCGTGATTGGATTTTCTATTGTAACTTATTTTATAAAGCTCTATTTTATAGTTTTCTGATATCCATCCACAAACAGGCTCTAACAAAAAGGATATACCTACGCGTCAGGAATGAGGGCGTAGATCTAATCAAATCCTTTCTTCCTAGTCTTGCACTCTTAACAGAGTTGTTGTGGTTGTAAACCACGTAATTTGCCACCTCTGGTTCACACCGATTCTCTTAATTTCTGAGATTTTTAGAGGTCTACTACAATAAATAAATAAATATCCTTGGACATTTCACTTTTTTTTTTTGTGAATACATACATATTATAGATAGAAATGACACCCAGACTCCGAGCCAGTGCCTCTGGTTTAGACAAAGACACTTGCCCGACCCCGGAATCGAACCCGGGACCCGTTGATCCAAAGGCGGCACATCTGACCACTATCCTAGGCTTGCGCGGTGGAACGTACAGGGTCTAATATGGAGCAGGCAATCCAAGAAATGCCCCGTCGGGCACCAGCTCTCACATACACACGACGAAACACAGTAAAACTGCTTGGCGCCGAACTTAGATGTGAGCATGTTAGCTAGCCGGAGAGACCATTAGATCCTACCACTAAGCGTGCTGGGTTTTGTTGACTTTTACAACAGTCATTATTTCCCAGCGTGCGGTGGGGATGTTTTATATGAGGCCCCGTCCCCACACGGGGTCAGTCTTAAAGGGTCAGCAGCACGTCCATAGGCAACGTTATGAGAAATCAATTTATGAAACCAGATTATAATATTGATTACTAGCGACCCGGCCCGGCTCCGCACGGGTGCAATTATGCATGTATTATACATATAAACCGTCCTCTCGAATCACTCTATCTATTAAAAAAAACGCTTCAAAATCCGTTGCGTAGTTTTAAAGATTTAAGCATACATAGGGACGGACAGACGACAGCGACTTTGTTTTATACTATGTAGTGATAGTGATAAAATTGCTAAACTATATATCCTATATATATATATTCTTGGACATTTCACACAACGCCATCTCGTCCCAAGCTAAGCAACTTAATGCTTGTGTTATGGTAACGAGATGGATGATAAACTACTTATATACATTTTTTTTTGTAAATATATACATAATTATAGATAGAAATGACACCCAGACTCCGAGCCAGTGCCTCTGGTTTAGACAAAGACACTTGCCCGAGCCCGGAATCGAACCCGAGACCCGTTGATCCAAAGGCGGCACATCTAACCACTAGACCAACGAGGCAGTCAATAGCGATGGTTATTCTGTGCATGCATTAGCAATATATTCTGCTGTACCTTAAGTTATTAGTGCACAGTTTGGCTCAAAAAAAAATGCTAACACTCACCCCATAGATGATTGACCGCTGAGTCGGGCCTCCTTCAGTTACGTAGAGGGTAATTAGCCTACTGTGCCACGCTGGCCAGACGTGGTGGCCCAGGGTTCCGTATCAAGTTGTCCTTCTCTTGCGGCTAGGTTATTGGCCTTGTCATTTCCTTTTGTCGGTACTTACGACACTATCAGGATGTTGTAGGTTGGTGACAATTTGTATCAAAATCAAAACTCATTTAATCAAGTTGGCTCAATAGCGCTTTTGACAAGTCAAACAACAAAATAAAATTTAAAATTTATCACTTATTGTTGAAAATTGATTATTTACCATTTACCACCGTTTTGGAATGCAGCTCATCAGAGAAGAGTCGGCAAAAAACTCTGTAGTTGCTCTTTTAAGATCGCCATTTTTAGGCACGAGGCCGGGTTAAGACAGATTTGTGAGAGCAAACTCGCGCAATAGTCGCATAGTGCCAAATATTAGCCGGATCTAGTCAGAAATAGTAACCATCTAATGTCCGAGCCAACCGACCACCAGCAACGGCACCGGTATCCTAAATTGTTAATGGTTATAGTATAAACTAAACTGATTTGCGATGATTATTACTCATTAGAGCGTGCAAAGCCAAAGTCAAATCATTTATTTTGCATAGGACACAATGGACAAATTTTATTAATATGTTGACAAATTGTCAACATATTAAGTTTACCACCAGTTCGGAACGCGACCACTGCTGAGAAGAACTGGCAAGAAACTCAGAGGGCTTGTCATTCTTTTGTTTTTTTATTACTTTGCGGTCCTATTTAATAATTTAATATTTAAATCACCCAACAAATTCCATATAACAATCTGTTCTATTGGATCTGGAAAGCGTCAACTGGAACGTGAATATTAAAACAATACAAGTTTATTAAAATAAACTAAAACTTCCTTGGTCTAGTGAGCCGACCAACCCCAAACAGCAGCACCTGTTCACAAGTATAACGCATGTGACAGCCATAGACCTCCTCCACCATATTAATGGGAAGTAACCGACCCGTCACATGTCGCTACCGCTGCTCAGAGTATTTTAGCAAATGTACTCTGCTGCGCCTCACGCTCTTTGCGTACATTTAGGGTCAAGAAGATTGGCTTGACACAAAACCCAAATTCATCAACAATGCAAAAACCCATCAGAACTAAAAATCTATCAATTTTTTTACACTTATCGAGCAAGGGTTAGCCAAACGCACCATAAAATAGATAACGAGTTACGACCGTTCATTGAATCCCACTGCCTAATCTAGCATAAAAAGACCCAAGCACTAAACCGAGTGATAATATCGAAGAACACTTTTTTGCACAAATTTATGAATGGAATAGTGATTGGTTTTGGGCCTGCGATTAGCGCGTTTGATAGATTTTGAATACAATCTATCGTTTTGATTTTGAAGGATTTTAAAAGTATTCGCCTTTTAAAGAGAGATTGAAGAGATTTCTTTTGAAATAAGCTGTGCTTTTGGACAAATGTGTCCTATATTTTCATGTGTTCGACATAATTTTTGTATGTGTACATACATTGTTAAAAAAATAAAAGTATGCGGACTGTAATAGGTAGAAGTAGTGCTTATATATCCGTGTAGTGACGGATTTAGAATACGCAATGACACCGACCCACACCGTCCTAAGGGTTAAGTAAGAGGCAACAAAAGGAACGCCTAGCCACAAGAGAAGGAAATCTTGATACAAACCCTATGCCAACCCGTATTGCCAGCGTGGCATAGTGGGCTAATTTCACGATACTGTGCCAGTACTGTAGTTGTATAACAGTTTAAAAACGTGGAGTTTTTCAAAAATATCTTGTTGTTGTTGCGTATTAGTTCCAGTTTATAATTGACTAGCTTTTGCGCGCGGCTTCGCCCGCGTGGGCTTCGAACCCGTGCATATTTTTTATGAACATAAAATCGGTTATTGTGACTAAACTATGATAGTTAGATATGTGATCTTTATAAGACCTACAAATCCGTAGTACATCATTTTGTTCTATTGTCAATAGTTTTTGCAGCGCACGCATAAATAAGTTTTCGATTTTACACCTTGGTTTACAAAATCGCAATTTTCATACGGATTCCTAATTCTTTTGAAAATAAAATATAGCCTATAACCTTCCTCGATAAATGGACTATCTAATACTGAAAGATTTTTTAAAATCGGACCAGTAGTTCCTGAGATTAGCGCGTTCAAACAAACAAACAAATAAACAAACAAACAAACTCTGCAGCTTTATAGATTAGTATAGATTTGTTTAATTGTTTTTGTTGCGTATTAGTTACAGATTGTTTATTTTTTTTGTTTAAAAAGTTTGTATGGAGGAAAAGGAAAAAACAATGAGAATGTCGACGATATTGTTATTCGAGTACCCTCACGCTTCGGCCAGCTACCACCATCACATATAAGTCCGGCGTCAAGCAGTTTTACTGTGTTTCGTCGTGTGTATGTCAGAGCCGGTGCCTGACAGGGCATTTCCTTGAATTCCCTGCTCCATCTTAGACCCTGGCGTTGCATTCCATCACGCAAGCCTAGGGTCAAAGTCACTGATAAAAAAAAACAAAAAACACTAAGTACTACTACTACTGAACTCAGCCCATAGAAGACCCACTGTTGTGTCTGGCCTCCTCCAGTTTTAGGGAGGGTAATAAGCCTACCATTCCACGCTGGTAGGCATAGCTTTGTATCAAGTTTTCGTTCTCCTATGGCTAAGCGGCACAAATACATAAGAAAGTTAAAATGCTTACTTTGTTTCTGAAATTTTAAACACATCGATCCTATCGTTATGGCTATCGAGATTTTGTCACGCCCTGTATATAACATAAAACGTAAAGATAAATCACAATTGAGAAATTTCTCCCGATAAATTTTATGCGATAGCTTGTATTAAATCGTTCTGTAACATTGTAAGAACTTAGTATTCGAGAAATGAATTTATTGAACAAGTTTCAGTGCAGTTAGGCCATAGGCGAACGAGCTGCTATTACACCGGAGCGAACATAGTTGCGTCAATTGGTTTTATAGAATAACTAGATACACCAATTGGACAATAGGAATGGATTTATTTCACACAAATAACAACTGGTAATAAAATATTTTAAATAGCTGTACCCGCGACTTCGTCCGCGTGGAATTTAAAAAAAGTTAATTAGTTCATTAATATTTTTTTTTGGTTTTTGCATTTATTTTAATTATCATTTATTTTCAGTTTTTGTTGGCTTATTTATCGAATCTTCTTTGATATTGAGATTGTGAATATCATCATAAATACTATGTATTAAAGTTTCAGTGTCCACCACAACCTAACAAAGTCTGGTAGGAAGTTCTATATCATGATTACTATTGACTTCTAGACACTTTCCCTCTCCAACATCAAGAAGAATTTAACTAAATTCTGAATCAGCTGAATGATGTGCTCTCATGTTTTGTTTTAAATTAAGTTTTTAACAATGTCTCCAAAGTACTAAACGTTTTAGCCGGAACAAACAGACAGACAGACAAAAATTAAAAAAAAATATTTTGGTCTATTTGCTGTTTAAACATACTTACGCATTTAGTAAAAAGTTGTTATTTTATTATTACAATCAGACACTCCAATTTTATTTATTTCTATAGAAGATGTATAGACTATATAAAAGTAGCCTAAGTTACTCCTTATATCATCAGCTACCTATCGGTGAAAGTCCCGTCAAAATCGGTCCAGCTGTTCCAGAGATTAGCCGGAACAAACAGACAGACAGACAGACAGACGGACAGACAGACAAAAATTTAAAAATATTTTATTTTGGTCTATGTGCTGTGTATACAGACTTACGCATTTAGTAAAAAGTTGTTATTTTATTATTACAAACAGACACTCCAATTTTATTAATTTGTATGTATAGAAGATGTATAGACTAAATAAAAGTAGCCTAAGTTACTCCTTATATCATCAGCTACCTATCGGTGAAAGTCCCGTCAAAATCGGTCCAGCTGTTCCAGAGATTAGCCGGAACAAACAGACAGACAGACAGACAGACAGACGGACAGACAGACAAAAATTAAAAATAATGTTATTTTGGTCTATGTGCTGTGTATACAGACTTACGCATTTAGTAAAAAGTTGTTATTTTATTATTACAAACAGACACTCCAATTCTATTTATTTGTATGTATGTATGTATAGAAGATGTTTAGACTAAATAAAAGTAGCCTAAGTTACTCCTTATATCATCAGCTACCTATCGGTGAAAGTCCCGTCAAAATCGGTCCAGCCGTTCCAGAGGTTAGCCGGAACAAACAAACAGACAGACAGACAGACAGACAGTCGGACAGACAGACAAAAATTAAAAAAAATGTTATTTTGGTCTATGTGCTGTGTATACAGACTTACGCATTTAGTAAAAAGTTGTTATTTTATTATTACAAACAGACACTCCAATTTTATTTATTTGTATGTATTTGTATGTATAGAAGATGTTTAGACTAAATAAAGTAGCCTAAGTAACTCCTTATATCATCAGCTACCGATCAGTGAAAGTCCCGTCAAAATCAGTCCAGCCGTTCCAGAGATTAGCCGGAACAAACAGACAGACAGACAGACGGACAGACAGACAAAAATTAAAAAAAATGTTATTTTAGTCTATGTGCTGTGTATACAGACTTACGCATTTAGTAAAAAGTTGTTATTTTATTATTACAAACAGACACTCCAATTTTATTTATTTGTATAGATGTATAGATGTGCTGTGTATACAGACTTACGCATTTATTTATTTGTATAGATGTATAGACTAAATAAAAGTAGCCTAAGTTACTCCTTATATCATCAGCTACCTATCGGTGAAAGTCCCGTCAAAATCGGTCCAGCTGTTCCAGAGATTAGCTGGAACAAACAGACAGACAGACAGACAGACGGACAGACAGACAAAAATTAAAAAAAATGTTATTTTGGTCTATGTGCTGTGTATACAGACTTACGCATTTAGTAAAAAGTTGTTATTTTATTATTACAAACAGACACTCCAATTTTATTTATTTGTATGTATTTGTATGTATAGAAGATGTTTAGACTAAATAAAGTAGCCTAAGTAACTCCTTATATCATCAGCTACCGATCAGTGAAAGTCCCGTCAAAATCAGTCCAGCCGTTCCAGAGATTAGCCGGAACAAACAGACAGACAGACAGACGGACAGACAGACAAAAATTAAAAAAAATGTTATTTTAGTCTATGTGCTGTGTATACAGACTTACGCATTTAGTAAAAAGTTGTTATTTTATTATTACAAACAGACACTCCAATTTTATTTATTTGTATGTATGTATAGATGTATAGATGTGCTGTGTATACAGACTTACGCATTTATTTATTTGTATAGATGTATAGACTAAATAAAAGTAGCCTAAGTTACTCCTTATATCATCAGCTACCTATCGGTGAAAGTCCCGTCAAAATCGGTCCAGCCGTTCCAGAGATTAGCCGGAACAAACAGACAGACAGACAGACAGACAGACGGACAGACAGACAAAAATTAAAAAAAATGTTATTTTGGTCTATGTGCTGTGTATACAGACTTACGCATTTAATAAAAAGTTGTTATTTTATTATTACAAACAGACACTCCAATTTTATTTATTTGTATAGAGTATAGATGTATAGATGTGCTGTGTATAGAGACTTACGCATTTATTTATTTGTATAGATGTATAGACTAAATAAAAGTAGCCTAAGTTACTCCTTATATCATCAGCTACCTATCAGTGAAAGTCCCGTCAAAATCGGTCCAGCCGTTCCAGAGATTAGCCGGAACAAACAGACAGACAGACAGACAAAAATTAAAAAAAATGTTATATTGGTCTATGTGCTGTGTATACAGACTTACGCATTTAGTAAAAAGTTGTTATTTTATTATTACAAACAGACACTCCAATTTTATTTATTTGTATGTATGTATGTATGTATGTATGTATAGATGTATAGATGTGCTGTGTATAGAGACTTACGCATTTATTTATTTGTATAGATGTATAGACTAAATAAAAGTAGCCTAAGTTACTCCTTATATCATCAGCTACCTATCAGTGAAAGTCCCGTCAAAATCGGTCCAGCCGTTCCAGAGATTAGCCGGAACAAACAGACAGACAGACAGACAAAAATTAAAAAAAATGTTATATTGGTCTATGTGCTGTGTATACAGACTTACGCATTTAATAAAAAGTTGTTATTTTATTATTACAAACAGACACTCCAATTTTATTTATTTGTATAGATGTATAGATGTGCTGTGTATAGAGACTTACGCATTTATTTATTTGTATAGATGTATAGACTAAATAAAAGTAGCCTAAGTTACTCCTTATATCATCAGCTACCTATCAGTGAAAGTCCCGTCAAAATCGGTCCAGCCGTTCCAGAGATTAACCGGAACAAACAGACAGACAGACAGACAGACAGACGGACAGACAGACAAAAATTAAAAAAAATGTTATTTTGGTCTATGTGCTGTGTATACAGACTTACGCATTTAGTAAAAAGTTGTTATTTTATTATTACAAACAGACACTCCAATTTTATTTATTTGTATGTATGTATATGTATAGATGACATATAAAACTAGAAAATAAAAAAAACTTTAACACAAACAACAAAACCAACATACATAGAAGAAGAATGGAACATTTATTGGAAGTTAGATGTGCTGCCTTTGGATCAATGGGTCCCGGGTTCGATTCCAGGGTCAGGCAAGTGTCTTTGTCTAAACCAAAGGCACTTGCTCTGAGTCTGGGTGTCATTTGTGTTCGTGAATTTCATGTTTGTAAACTGCCCCCGCGATACAGGTTATAAATAGTGCGAGGGTTACGTTTTAAAAAAAATCGCATAGTGACGGATTTAGAATACATAGAATCACCACCCCATTCCATTCTAAGGGTGTCGAAAGAGCCGACAAAATGAAATGACTAGGCCGAAAACCAAGCCGCATTAGAAGGAAAACTTGCAACGAAACCCTGTGCCAACCCGACTGGCCAGCGTGACACAGTAAGCTTAATACCCTCCCTGTGACGGAAGGATAAACTAGGTTTTTTTTAACGATAAACCATGTTCATAGTCCTACCACATATCCACTGTCAAAATGGTGATGAAATTTGATTTTTGATAATAGAAAAGAAATTTTAAGCAACTCGGACTGAAATGATACACAGGTAAAAAATATGAATTATGGAGTCTTCAAATCTGGTAATTCATTGTCACATTTTTATTTCGTTGGAAATCATCATACGTACCGGTTAAAAATAGCAGCCTAACCTAACCACTAAAACCAACGGCTTTCCTCGGCATCCCGCTTCAGGGCTGCAGGTTCACTCGCGTTGGGGAACATGCTCCGCGATCTTAGAAGTCTTGGCCCACCTCAATCAATTCTTTGTCACATCTAGAAAATTGCACATAAATCATTGAGCATTGAGATTAATTTGTTGCATTCAACTTTACTGGTCGTTTCAATTGTTTGTACGGTTTGAGTGCCGGCCGGCGCTTTTATAACTCAGCTTGCGTGTTAGCCTTTATTGCATGGGGTTTAGTCATGACTTTACACTCTTGCTCTTTAGAAAGAGACAGCTTTGTGTAACTATGATATAATGTGGTAACACTAGATACGGAAACAGTGTATATTATACTGCAAGGTATATAAAATAATGAGTATGAATGTCGTTCCTTTTGTCGGGTCTTACGACACCCTTAGGATGGAATGGTGTGGTAACACTATGTATTGTAAAGCCGTCTTCACACGCATATAGAAAACATCTTTCTATATTTATTACCCCAGTTATAGCACTCGTCAACAACAATTATTAAGAAAAATGTGGCTCACTTTTTTTTACAATCTTGCAGAGAGAATCTATATCAGTAATACTATCGAATCTTTTGATACGTCTATGGGGCTATGTTATGCTCTGCATCATACTGTACTCCTAATAGAAAAAGTATCTCTACTTGCTCTGTCTTCGTAATTATCAGCAATCTAACTAGGTCTAGAGCTATCCACAAACAGATACACTGATCTGCAATACTAAGTACTACACTTTTAATATATAATTTTTTTCTAAACTTTAGAAGTTAGAGATTTAATATAAAACACGTTTTATAGCCAAGAAGGTTACCGACTATGAAGTTTTTATATACAAAATCAAACTTTTTTCGAGTCCTTTTTATTTCGAAAGTATATCTTGTTACCTACTTAAAAAGTTATTGCAATTTTAAAAGTGTGATACTTAGTTTTGCAGCCCAGTGTAGATTAGCGGTCTGCCTGTTTTAAATTCTATATATTTTTTTTGTTGAGGAACTAAAGGGGTTTTCGCAACGGATTCAGAATAAAGATTATTAACAATCTATCCTGTCTTATGGGGCCGTACGAGCTGAGTATAGGTCCGTCCAGAAGTCAGTGTGGTACAATTCAGTAAAAAATCTTCATTATCATTTCAGTCAAAAGACGTCCACTGCTGGACTTAGGCCTCCCTCAGGATTTATTTTCCACCGACCTTCACTAGGCCGTTAGTCTCCGGAACGCGGTCACTCGAGAACTTTCCTGCCCAGTCGGGCGTCAGTCCTGCGAACAATGTGCCCTGCCCACTGCCACTTAAGTTTGGCAATCCTGTGAGCTTTGTTGAAAATTCTGGTTCTCCTGTGTATCTCCTCATTTCTGATTCGATCTCGCAGGGAAACTCCAAGTATAGCCTTCTCCATTGCCGTTTGGGTGACTTTGAGCCTTTGTTATTGGGTAATTGCCCGTCATTATATTGGAGGAGTGAACTATGTTGATAATATTAATCATGAAACATTTTTCTCTCTGGGGAAAATATTGGAAACATAGGAAAACGAAAAGAATATTTTCTTCCAAGTCCTCACAATAACATCAGAAACTATATTTTATTTTCCGTTCTAAGTAGCTTTGCATCGACTTGAAATGTCTAATAAGAAAGTTATTCCTATACGCTTTCCGTTTGTCGGTATTTTAGAAGTTAAAAATTCCCACCTCGCTGCGACGGTGCTAAATTGCATTTTTATGCGACACTAACCGTGTGACATACGAGCAGAGAGGATGTAGAACTTTTTTAACTAAATATCGTTGCAAGCGATTCATTCAATATTTTTTATGGCAAGCGTTTACCGGACTTTGGACTTGTCAGGCTCATGCCGCGTCCTCATAAATGCCCAGCTATTGGGCATTAGCTGGGGTATCTGGGCCTCCGCGTAGAAAGATGGAAATTGACACCCCCAAAATCGACGACGAAAAACTTCAGTGCCACTGGTAGCACTCCCCAAAATGGTAAACTGCCTCCGCGATACAGAACATTTTTTTTTTGTATTTGGCTGATGCAAATTTTAAAATCTTTTAATATTGATGTACAATAAATAGTACTTTTTCACACAATCAAAATCAAAATGTTTTTTTCTTCGAAAAAATTCTTGCGAATGCTTTTAAATGTTCAAAAATTATAACACAACTATAAAATAATAAAAAGAAAAATTAAAAATAATTAATCATTTAGTTTTTACCACCGGTTCGGCATAACATCCCACAGAGAAGAGCTGGAAAGAAAATCCACGGTTGCTCTTTTAAATAAAAGGGTTACAATGATGGTCATCAATTTAGCCTCCATACGAGGGAGATGCTATTTCACTGTGGCATTTCTCCCCTTAAGGGTTTATTTTAATCACCAAGGTAACGTTCAAGTTTGCGTACTGCCTGATGTTAATCAACTATCGGGCGCCTATGGACGTTTGTGACACCAGAGAGTGTGACTCAAACTATATTGCCATCAAAGGGAACATTGCGTCTCTTCTGAAACCTCTCCACAGTCAACAACATAAAGGATGAATACATAGTTTTTCCTATTGTAGATATAAATAAATGTAACGTGAATTTGGATTCAATTTGCTGTGCAAACATTTAAGCCTTGTGTACCTCTTTTCTGACCTAAGTTAATTAAAATGTTCTCCCTATTGTTTCTCACCGTTGACTTAAAATAGTTTTATAATTTACTCAGCAGTAATAACACTTTTCCCTAATTTGTTCTTAATAACTCAATGTTTTCATATCCAGTGGTTTCAAGCTAATCCATAATTATTAGCTTCATAAACTTTTAATGAATGCTGACGATTGAAATGAGAAGTTATATTAAAGCTTAAGTTACTTAAATTAAAGCTTATGTGTTATTCTGATATACAGGGCATGTCGCTAGTTTTATAATAAAAAAAGAATTCTTCGCATGGGTGCAATGATGAACCTCTAAATTTATCAGTGTTTCTCTACTATATTATGGATGTATTATACATATAAACGTTCCTCTTGAATCACTCTGTTTATTAAAAAAAAGCTTTTAAAATCCGTTGCTTAGTTTTAAAGATTTAAGCATACATAGGGACGGACAGACGACAGCGACTTTGTTTTATACTATGTAGTGATAGTGATAATTCATATTTCCGTTGAGCGCCTTTCGGAACCAAACGAAACTATTAAGTTATAATGTATACGGTCAATGTAATGGGGCGTTTAAAAAAATAGATAACCACTAAATTACTTCCGCCAGGTTTTCTCGGTTGGTGCTAAGTTCCGACCTGGTAGTAGTATTATAAAAATGATGTATCCGATGACGATTGTGAACGCCATAATTGGTGTATACAATAAAGCACTTTTCTATTCTATTCTATTCTAATAATATAACTGTCTAAAAGCAAACAATTAACGGTTATTCTATTATTCATATCGACATCAGCAGAACGTGCGTGTTTAAAGTCATTAAAAGGAAAATACTGATAAGAGCAGTCACACAAAGGGCTTGCAGACACATTATTTAGGGTTTAGAAAAAAAATAGAAATATTATTTACTAGCAACTCGCCCCGGCTTCGCACGGGTGCAATGATGAACATCTAAATTTATCATTCTTATAAACGTTCCTCTTGAATCACTATCTACTTTAAAAAAACCCCTCAAATTCCGTTGCGTAGTTTTAAAGATTGAGGCATACATAGGGACGGACAGACGAAAGTGACTTTGTTGTATAATATGTAGTGATAGTGATAATAATGTAATGATAATGATTCGTTACGTAACTTAAATGTCGTCAAAATGATAACAATAAATTTACAAAAAGAAAAAAACTACAGAATGAAATAGGGTGAGTTGCTATACCACTACTACTCAGCTGATAAATGATCCACAACTGTGTCAAGTCTCCTCCAGTTACATGGAGGGTAATTATCTGACTGTGCCACGCTAGCCAGACGGATTGGCACAGGGTTTGGTGTTAAATTCTTTCCCTTGTGGCTAGGTTATCGGTTTTGCCATTTCCTTTTGTCGGCTCTTACGACACACTCAGGATGGAATGGGATGGTAACAAAATGTATTCTAAACCCGTCACCCCACAGATTCTATCTATAATATGTATGTATTTACCAAAAAAAAGTTTATATAAGTAGTTTATCATCCATCTCGTTACCATAACACAAGCATTAAGTTGCTTAGCTTGGGACGAGATGGCGTTGAAATGTCCAAGGATATTTATATTTATTTATAAATGACCCACTACTGAGTCAGGCCTCCATCAGTAACTTTTACATTAAGGGTAATTAGCTGACAGTGCCACACTGGCCAGTCAGGTTGGCACGGGGTTTCGTATCAAGTTTCCAGAGTCCCACATAATCTCCGACTGCATAACCGCCACCCCCGAGGGGTAGTGGGTATGTAGAAAGAATTTCCCCAGTGTCACCAAAAAAAGGGAGCCACACCTGGTTTTCCTTCCCTTGTGGCTAGGTTATGCCATTTCCTTTTATCGGCTCTTACGACACACTTCGGATGGAATGGTGTGGTGACACCATGTGTTCTAAATCCGTCACCACACGAGCTAAAATGATGACGTAAACAATAAAATAACGTCTATGGTATTCCCCACATTATTTGTCCCTTTGTTCGTTATCAGTTACATATTGAATAGGTTTGTACACAAATGATTTGCTTTCAATTTCCTCGTTTTCATTATCCCCAAATTTACTTCCATTCATTTAGATACTCATTATGGCTATGAGTTATTAATTCGAATGTGTATAGTTAATTTCAGGTATGTGGAAATTAGATTTCATTTACCTAGTCCGAGAGTTCGGATCTTTTACAAACATATTTTTAAAGTAAAGTGGTGGACAGCGTTCGAAATTCGATCTTTTAAATCTTAGTTCTTTATTTAAAGTTCTATTCTCAATTTTACCACAGACTCAAACTTAAAACAAAAGAGTAAATATGTGTGCGTATGTCAAATATATTTAAATTCAAACTCAAAAGGAACTTTATTTACGTAGGTTTCATCACAAAACTCCTATAAATCGTCATATTTATAAATACCATTATCATCCTACGGCCCCTGTCCCACACTAAGTGGTAGTCTCCACACACACCTATCAGTCTTCATAGGTGTGGAGACACATTCACACTTTTCACACACAACTCTTCACTCCTACAATCCCTCCATCTCCCCTGATCGCTCACAATCCCTTCGTTCACTCACAATTGGTGTAATATATTAATAAAAAAGATATAGCTTTCTCCACTCCTTCTCTATAATATGAACTATAAGTGTAAGAAATTTCATATTCCTCTGTCCGCGCAATTTTGACGTAAATTAAAAGTGAATAATCAATTAACTTTAATTGATTATTCACTATATAATGACGTAATATTGAATATCGGACTGCAGCGAAACTATATATAGAGTAAAACATTATATTGTTGCGTCGAGCAACCGAGCGATATACATCGCATATTGTTTCGAAACGTGTTCATACAGCATACGGTTTGAATCTGAAACGAAAGAGACGATATTATAATATCGATATCAAACCGAATTATAGCCGAACATGATATTCATTAATTACGAAGGTACCAAGCTCAATAGAAAGAGCTCTCTTATTTTGAACTTAAAGATATTTTTTTCAGAACATTCGGGTGAACACAACACAACAGTGAACAAGTCTGACGCATATTTCGGACAGCGAATATACCTCACCGTACAGCGAATCAATGTCGCCAGCACTTTGGGGACCCTCCCCAACGGAAGCAGTCTGGACGAAGTATTTTATATTTAATAAATAAATAATAAATATCATTGGACATTTCACACAACGCTATCTCGTTACGAGATGGATGATAAACTACTTATATACATTTGTTTTGTAAATACATACATAATTATAGATAGAAAACACCCAGACCCGGAAAAATTACTTGTAGGTCGTACAAATATTTCTTCCGTGCGGGGATTTTTAAGTTTCCGATGTAGTTTTTTCATTGTTATTTGTCTTTGTTCCAGTAAATTATTTAATTTGAGGGGAAAAAAGGTAATTTTAGTAAGACTAAATTTTTATAGAAACCTTTTCCTACCATACAAGAAAGTATGTGTCCCCACCAGCCCTATCCAAGGACTAAGGTTCCACCGTGGGGAATCAGGTCTCCAGAATACTATGGATACAAATGGCTCAGGCGTTGGACTTCTTTGGCCGAAATTATGATGATGATGCATGAATCTCCTAATGACTACATTGCGTACCATTACAAAATTAACATTAAACATTTTCATAGCAATCATACAGCCCTTATTCTCTGCATAATTTAATTAACCCTTATAAAGCTGCAAAATTACACGGGGCAATTAGGCCGAAACGCCGAGCAATTAAGGGTTAGAATTAAAATATCACGACACTCTTTTAAAGGCGTTTCACACTGTACGTTGCGAAAATTGGTTGCTCTTGTATTTATTTAGCTAATGCACGCAACTTGGTTCGCGTCAGTTTTGGAGAAGGATATATCTCGACGTTAACGCCTGTCCGATTTTTTATCACTGCATACAAACTCTGTGGCAACCTTATATGTCATAATATTTGGTTAACCAACAATATTTGTATCACTTAGGTATGTTCTTCTTCTTCTACCTGGCGTTAATCCCAGCCATTGCCAGGGTCCACTTTCCGACTGAGCTTCTTCCACTTGTCTACTGCTCGATCCCTCCACTTTGCCCGATCGTATCACTTATGATCTCTTATGTTCTATCACTACATGGTATAAAACAAAGTCGCTGTCGTCTGTCCGTCCCTATTTATTCTTAAAACTTTAAAACTACGCAACGGATTTTGATACGGTTTGTTTTAATAGATAGAGTGATTCAAGAGGAAGGTTAATGTGTATAATACATAATACACCCGTGCAAAGCTGGGGCCGGTCGCTAGTATGCTATAAATTCATGAAGGTAAATTAGCCAACTGTTAAGACGGGTTGGCACAGGGTTTGTATCAAAAGTCCCCCGCCCACTGGAGCAAGAGACCCCGAGGGGAAGACGTCCTGCCGAGTGCTCCGGGCAGTCCTACCTACCGTACCTCCTACCTCCTACCTACAGTACTACCTAGTCACTCACGAAGAGGACACACTCAACCGAGAGTAAGGAGGAGGAACAACCTCCAGTCTGTGGCGGCAAGGATAGAGCTTTTTAGCAACGTACCCATGCCGCCACAAATAAAGGACACGATTAAGGAGCACCCCGGGGATGTTTAGTGGGTAGGCCCCCACTCTGGGGGAGAGTCCCACACGCCCCCCCTCGGCCATCCCCATAGTCCATAAAGGATTTTAGCCCGGGCACAAAAAAAAAAGGGTTTGTATCATTTTTTCTTCTCTTCTGGCCAGGTTGCCTCGTACGTTCCTTAAGTCAGCTCTTTCAACACCTACAGGCCGTCATGGCATTGGTTGGTGCCATTGTGATGTTGAAAATTGTGGAAAATTATGTAACTAGGTTTCGTATCACAGTAGGCTAATTTGTGTCCAAGATCTTAGCGGGGCCCAAATCAGAGTGAGATAGAGTATGCTGAGATGATCATGACTTAAATATGAACTAATTTGCTATGTGTAAATGAGTAATTTACACTTTACACTTGACTCTACAGCGTGGCCGTTAAATATGGGGATCGGTCATGTCATGAGAAGCCATTTGTCGTCAAGCTGGTCTAATTTGACGATCTGTCTGATGTACCGATTCGTTTGGTGATCCCGGGTAAGCCAATCAATCTTGGTAAAGATGATAATCATCACTCTGCGTGAAACTCCGATTCTTTCCTCGGAGAGTGAACAATATAGTTCCTTTTTTTAATTGATGTCACCGCTTCAATAAACGCGATATAAATACTTACACGTCGCTGTATAAAACAGAACGAAGGTTTGATGAGTAAATTTCAGAATTACAATATTAGTGGGATTAGTAGGATAAGCATATAGAAAAGTCTGGAAGGTTGTCTGGAAGAAATCGCCTAGCGCGACTAGACAGCTCATTGTACATTTCTTTTTTATATTTGTCTGATGCCATATTAACCATTTTATTTTTGGTGTACAATACAGAGTATTATATTCTTTAAAAGTCATTATAGCGTTGTCGATAAATCTGTAATCATATCTGATGCAACCTTTACAGTTCCGAACATTTACTTCTAAGTTCTACGTATTTTTTCTTAACTAATTCCAAAGTTTGTAATTTGAATCCCCCCCTCCCCCATAAATTTACAATGCAACGATTTATGAAACCAGACTTCCAATGACATGGAAGTAAATGAGTGTCATGCCAACCAGACAATTTTCAAGGACGTCACAGTGTCACCAACCCATGCGAACCTGGGAGTGTCGTTAAGCTGATTATAGAAACACAAGATACAAGTCACGTAACTACAAGAGAAGGATATATTGATACAAACCCTGTTCTCATCCGTCTTGACGGCGTAGCACAGTTGGATCATTTCCCTCGATGTCTTTTAAGGAGGTAGGATATTTGGGATAAAAATATTGGTAGTTAGCAAAACTGGGTAAGACTGGTGCCGAACCCAATGAAGATATGGGATAAGGCAAAGAAGACGACGGTACCTGAACAAAATATCGAGTGCTATTGATTTGGCAACGAATTTAGACTACAAAAAGTCACCAACCCAAATCGTCGAAAGCAAAAAGTAGATCACCTAGCCGCAACAGAAGGAGAACTTGATACAAAACCTGTGCCAACCCATCTTGCCAGCGTGGCACAGTCGGCTAATTTCCCTCCATGAATTTGGAGAAGGCCCGACTAACTAGTGGGTCATATAATGATGATGATTTACTTGGCACTATCAGTGCTTACCTCTAATGTTTTCCACGTGTCTCTTCATTTATTTGTAATGCCAATCAATCTTGACCTTTTCCGAAGATATGACGCGTAAAATTAATTGGGTCTCAACCCGACTAGAAACCCAAGTAATGTTTATATTATTACAGCGAGATTAAATGCTTTAAATTTCACTTATTTTATACTAGCGACCCGTCCCGGCTCCGCACGGTAGTAATTATGCATGTATTAAACATATAAACCTTCCTCTTGAATCACTCTATCTATTAAAGAAAACCGCTTTACAATGCGTTGCGTAGTTTGAAAGATTTAAGTATACATAGGACGGACAGACGACAGTGACTTTGTTTTATACTATGTAGTGATTACAAAATGAGTATCGCTATGTTGATGTATTCATGTTCTACTACTACCCATACTCAGCCCGTAAACGATCCACTTCTGAGTCGACCTCCTCTAATTACATGGAGGGTATTTGCCTACTCTAACACGCTGGCTAGGCGAGGTGGCACAGGGTCTCGTATCAAGACCCACGCCGCGGACGGAGGCAGGAGTGGAGGGGGGTCGTGACGATGCGAACCCCTTCTGCCCTCGCCTGAGAGACCGGTGGTGGGTCGGGGGAACCGCCACCGACGAAAGCCGCGATGACTGCGGGCGTCTCAGTGTACCGGGACGCCCTCTCTGTCAGTCGCTTGCCCGTTGCGGGCACCACGCTGGGGCGTCACAGTAGAATGCGTTTACGCGAACTTGTGGCGCCCCAAGCGCGTCGTGTGAGGTTATACCGCTGGGGTTTTAGTAGGTAGACGACTCTTGGGTAGACGACCCTTGTCGGAGTCCCACATAATCACCGACCTCTCCCCCGGGAGGCGGTGGTATACATAAATCATTTCCCCAGCGACAACAAAAAAAAGGGTCTCGTATCAAGTTTTCCTTCTCTTGCAGCAGGTGATCTTTCTCTTGCGTTCCTTTGAGGTGTGATTCCGCACTCGGCAACAAGCAGCAGTGCTGTTGCCGCAGTGCTGCCACTGAAGGGCTGCCCAGCAGTGCTGCTTGCCGCGCTAATACCGAGCAAGGAGGCAGTGTGTCAATGTACTTGTCAACATTCACGTGGGTCCCTCATAATATTGCTGCAGCGGCAGACGCGTCATTGTTGGTCTGTCGCGGCGATAGGGGGACACCGACGCGCAGCAGTGCTGCCGCTACATTGACATTGCTGCCTAGCTCGAAATGTAATCTCATATAAGCTTATAGAGATTGTTTGGGGACCAGTAGTTCCGCAATAACACTGCTGCGTGCAGCGTGGCTCAGAATCATAGCTTTAGTTGCCTCGTACAAGAGCAACCCAAACCGTTGGTGACTTTATGTTTCCTTTAAGTCCAGAGTGGTAACACGGAATATCATAGACAACTTCATAGTTCCACTAAAACACAGCACTAGTTATAATTTACAAACCTTTAAGATTACTCCTCGTACTCGTTATGTTTCTTTCAACGTTTTCATAGAATATGGTCTAAGCCTGAAACGTTGTTTTAACTGTCTGCAAAGAAAACATAGGCGTACAAAGTCACGTAATTTATACACGTGTGTCAACATACTACACTAAGCTTATAAGAAACGAAATATCGGTAATCGTATAGTGGGATAGAATGAAAAAAATACATGAGCGAGATGTTTTATGTAAACATAATTATAGTGAGCGGGAACGGCATCAAATAATTTGGCTACTACTACTCTGAGAGTTTTTTTATAAGGCCTACGCACATGTTACTCTGATCTGGTATCGAAGTTTGACGGGTTGTTTGGCGCCCTAGATTAGGGTTGAGCTACACAATGACTGATGCATGCGTGCCGTCAGATGTGACTAGTTTACTCAAACCCACTATGGTTCTTTCTTCAAAAGACCATTTCAGACATTCTGCATTGTTACTCACGTATTAACTTTTAAATACTGTATGGACCATGTATGGACCTTAAAAGAGACCATGATTCTCTGAGTTTGTTTCGCCATTTTTTCTCAGTGGTCGTCATTTAGGAAATGCCGGAGCCATCTAGTTAAAAAAAAGTAAAAACATTGACTTGAAAAGTGTCCTTAAAAGATCTATTTACAGAAATAAACATCATTTATCATTATCATCACTTAGCCAATAGTTGACCCACAGCTAAGTGGGGCCTTCTCCTATTACATGGAAGGTAATGAGCCCACTGTGCCACGCTGGCCAAACGAGTTGGCACAGGGTTTCGTATCAAGTTTTCCTTATTTTGTCGCTAGGTTATTGGCCCTGTAATTTGCTTTTGTCGGCACTTACGACACCCACCGTATGTATTGTGACACTATGTATTCTGAAAGTAGTTGGAGGAGGCCCGACTCAGCAGTGGTTCATTTATGGGCTGAGAAGTAGAAGTAGTAATAGTAGTATTCTGAATACAACATTTTTTTTAATTAAAATGAAACCTCTACACTAGGTATAACACAGGTTAATTATCGCGGGGGCAGTTTACAAACACGTAATTCACGAGCACAAATGACACCCATACTCCGAGCAAGTGCCTCTGGTTTAGACAAAGACACTTGCCCACCCCGGAATCGAACCCGGGACCCGTTGATCCAAAGTCGGCACATCTAACCCCTAGACCAACGAGGCAGTCATTAACATCACAACACAGTTTTACATACATAGATAAATTTATATCTTCATCATTGTAATTTTAGTATAATATTAATTCGGAACCGTCCCGTAATCTCGTGTTAAATCGACCGTGAATTCCGATTCCGAGCAAACCTAACTTTATCTTGGAAACAACTCAACTTCTGACAATTCTGTTTCTTACAGTTGTTTAGAAGTAAAGGTTAATGCCTGGATTAAAATACTTCGCCCGCGGGACGACTGTGTATTTAGGAAACTTTTTAATGATGACGTTTATAAATTTTGCAAAATTTACATAGTATTTTAGAAAGAATAATTATCTAACTTTATGTTTCGGAGGCGAAGGAAAAAGCTTAGGTTCGTCTTTGGTGTGTTTGCGCTAACGGAGTGGTATGATTTCTGGCACAGTTAAAAGTTTACGTGGGGCAGAAATATAATATTGTTATAATCCATGCTGTATAGGTACACTAATTTAATAACGGAAACTTCTAACACACAAAATACATATTTTAACACGCGTATTAATATCATATTGTGTAATCACGAACAATGTATCTTTTAATTCTAAAATATAACTTTTTTTTTTTTTTTTTTTTTTTAGGCTGCAATCAATTTTATTTAACTGAAAATATGTTTTATTATTACTAACATAAATATGTACTATAGATGTCTGTAACTAAACTAAATAACTATTAAACTAAAATATACATAATTTATAAAAAGTTCAGTTGTGCCCAATCGCCACCACTTGGCAAAGTGCCCAGAAGACTAGCAGCGTTCCCGCGCTGGATAGCTACACTAATCCTTTGCGCGAGATACGTGCCAGCCCTCTGGTCACCAGAATATAACTTAATATCAATAATTGACGCTACGGCAATCAAATATCGAGTGCTTAAATATTTCGGTGAGCAGCGAGTTGAATTTACCTATTTTGAAAAAAAAAACACATTTAGTTGTAGCTCCATACAGGCATCCATCTATACAGATACAGGCGTTAGGTAGTACTCGTATATCAATAACCCTGAAAGATTCTGTCAATTTATATATTTCTTTAACATTTGATTAGGCCCCCAAAGGATCTCTCATTAACCAATGGAAATTCAAATTTAGTTAAGTCTACAAACAACACAGAAGATCACTCGACATTGGCAAAAAATTGCCGAAGGCAACGGCAGATTGCCTGTATCGCGGGGGCAGTTTACAAACATGTAATTCACGAATACAAATGACACCCAGACTCCGAGCAAGTGCATCTGGGTTACACAAATACGCTATAAGCCCGACGCCGAAATCGAACCCGGGACCCGTCGATCGAAGCAACTTAATGCTTGTGTTATGGTAACGAGATGGATGATAAACCTTATATATATATATTTTTTGTAAATACATACATATTATAGATAGAAATGACACCCAGACTCCGAGCCAGTGCCTCTGGTTTAGACAAAGACACTTGCTCGACCCGGGAATCGAACCCGGGACCCGTTGATCCAAAGGCCTATACATGACTCAGTGCTGAATCGCGCCTCCGGGACATAGAGGGTATTAGCCTACTGCGCCACCCTGGCCAGATGGGTTGGCACAGGGTTTCGTATCAAGTTTTCAAACTGGTTATGTCGTTTCAGCCCATAAATGACCCACTACTGAGTCGGGCCTCCTCCAAATTCATAGAGGGAAATTAGCCTACTGTGCCACGCTGGCAAGACGGGTTGGCACAGGGTTTGTATCAAGTTTTCCTTTTCATACGGCTAGGTGATCTGCCTCTTACGATCCTTTAGTCGCCTCTTACGACACCCTCAGGACAGTGTGGGTTGGTGACATTGTGTTTTCTAAATCCGTCACCACACGGACATTATAAACTGGTTATGTATTGCGTTCTTTTTTCTCCGCTAGTATATGAACTGAGCTGAATTTCTACGTTATAAATATTCGTTTTCACTTTGACGAACGATCTATAATTCAAAAGCCATCGCTGCCTTTCTTTTTTTCCATCGGAAATCTTCATGGATATCCGGCCGCTCGGGATTGGCCGGGTTGTGTGGGAATCCGGACACTAAAACCGACGGCGATCCTCGTCTGCTCGACTCCGGGGTCACGGGGTTCACTCCTCCCGATGGAGGAGCATGCTCCGTGACGCTGATGGGCCTTGGCCTGCCTCTTTTAGTGGAGCCCCAAGCTCCGAGGCGGGCCCCTACGTATACGTGGGGCTATATGACAGATCTCCCGTTCCTTGTGAGGCACGCACGGAACGCAGCGCAGCTATCCTCCTAGGGCCTTTTATGCGAAGATGACAGGCTTCCCAGGCCCATCACCCGCACTTACTCCAGCGCCATGCGGCGCCTGTTGCGGCGCTGGTGTAATGGGTGCTGAAAGGCCACCTTCCTGGCCCTTTCAGCCTCCTCCTTGGCCAACATTACGGTTTCGGGGAAGAAGGGCGCTGCGTACCAATCACTCTTGCTCCGGGCCATGGAACTTACGAGGTAGAGGCTTCCCACAATTGGGACGTCCCACGCTCAGCATGTGTGGTCGGCCGAGTCTTCAAGGCCACCACTGTAGTGGTGTCACTCCGGAGTCTCCTCCCGGCAGATGTGGCACAGGTACTTTGACAAACACCCTTGCTCTGTGAGGAATTGCGTCAGCCGGAAGTACATACTTCTGTGACGTCGCTCTAACCACTCCTAGAAATGTGGCCTTATGGCCTCTATAAAGGCCTGCCCCGCGGTGGGGCTCGTAGTAGGGAGCGCCATTTCTCCCTCACCGTTTGGCGGAGCTCTTCCCGCCGCGCTCAGTTGATGATCTATTGCTATCTTTTTTCTACCCTAGGATCTGACCTGAGCAGTATTTCTACGTTTTCAGCTGAAAAATTTTATTGTACTTCCCGTACAGGCGTGAAAATGTAAAAATATTCGTTTTCACTTTGACGAACGATCTGTAATTCAAAAGCCATCGCTGCCTGAGCTATCTATTGATAACAATGCCGCCGATATCGTTGAATTTTTGATTTGTGGCCGCCCGCAACCCAGTTTCATTTGCAAATTGTATTTCACTGAAGGTGGGTTTTGCGAAACTATTTTGCATCAGGACTGCGAGTTCTCTTTGTGATAGTAGACTCAAAATAGGAACTGTATTGTTGATTATCTAGCTCGATCTATGATAGGTTATGATAATCAAATGGTTAAATTTTTTCAGTTCTTGAATTCGGTTACTTTTTTAAACGATGAGATTGAAGCAAACCAACATTAAAATAAAATAAAAACGGCTGGCTTATTACCCTTACTTATTTCTCAGCCCATAAATGACCCACTGCTGGAACGGGTGGTTGTGTTGTGTAGCTCATTATGCTACGCTATTGAGACGAGTTCTGCCCTCGCCTAGGAGGCCGGTGGTGGTTCGGGGGAGCCGCCACCGACGAAAGCCTCGATGACTGAGGGCGTCCCAGTGTACCGGGACGCCTTCTCTGATAGTCGCTTGCCCGCGTTGCGGGCACCACGCCGGGGCGTCACAGTAGAATGCGTTTACGCGAACTTGTGGCGCCCCAAGCGCGTCGTGTGAGGCTATCCCGCTGGGGGTTTAGTGGGTAAACGACTCTTGGGTCCCTTGTCGGAGTCCCACATAATCACTGATCTCTCCCCCGGGGGGCGGTGGTATGCATAAAGCATTTCCCCAGCGAAAAAAAAAAAAGGCTTTCGTATTAAGTTTTCCTTCTCTTGCAGCTAGGTTATAGGCCTTGCTTCTTTTTGTCGGCTCTAACTGACACTCTCAAGATGGAATGGAGTGGTGTACCATGTATTCTATATCCACCACACGAACAACATGCATGTGTATAATACAAGCCAAAAGTAAACTTTATTTCGGTTTCGTTGCCAGGAAATATTTTCAACGCAATCCTATTCCTTATTGCAAACTAAAAACTCAATCGATTATCTCAGCGATTTTATGAAACCGGCCATAAACTAGCCACGAACGGCATGCCATAACTTAAAAATTTTCAACATGAATTTCCTCTCCGAGAGAATCCATTATAACAAATCGCCTTTGAGGGTCAGCATACATCCAGCAATACTGTTCGTGCGCTCATGGCGTAAATATAGATGGCGCTTTAGACTACTATTACGACTCAGCCAATATACCTATTTTGCTGCTGAGTCGGGCTTCCACCAGTTATATGGAGGGTAATAATTGTGCACCCGCCCAGTCGGCTAATTAGTTATATACAGGGTTGATACGACATAGGGGCATTTTTTTAACTGCCTATACTAGGTATCATTTCCAGGCTCTGTACCAAAAATCAATTAAATTGGAGCAATAGTTTAACAGCAAATGATTTTTTAAATTTTTGCCTCATTTGAACATGATTTCCTAACAGATGTTTATGCCTTTTTTTTTTTGGAGAGGTCGGTGATTATGTGGGACTCCGACAAGGGTCGTCTACCCACTAAAACCCCAGCGGTATACCCACACACGGCGCGCTTGGGGCGCCACAAGTTCGCGTAAACGCATTCTACTGTGACGCCCCAGCGCACATTGGTCCCTGTTCAATAAAAGGTGGACATAGGCATGAAAGTCGGAATTTGAAGCTGATTTTTTTATAGGATACAGATATTAACTAACCTAACAATATTTGTTCTACGAAAAATCCCTAGAATATATAGTTTCTTAGAAAAGAAATGATGATTTATTTTTTGTATGGAGAAAATTATACCTTTTTTTTCGAGTTGTATCGATTTGCCGCGTGTTTGGCTTATAATACGTGATAGAACAAGTAACATACTCGTAGTACCTAGAAAAAAATAAAACAAGTGCGGTCACTTGCGGCCGCGCGCGAAAAATGGTTTTGAAATTTGCTACCTTTATTTGCATATTTTGCATTGTATGGTAATTTCTGGTTTACTATTTTATTATTTTAGTGTATTGGGTAATTTATTAAACGACTTAGGTTATATATTTAGACAAATACAAACAAAAATTAATGTTTTTTCTTTTTTGGAAAAAAAAATAGTTTATTGATTTTACCGAGAAAAAGACTAGTTATGTTATTAATTTGAATAAAAAATATTCTAGCACGTTATAAAATTAAAATTATTAAGATTCCGCGCTTAAAACGGTCCATTAAAACACATGATATACATTAATTGTAACATTTTCAATATAAATTCACATTATTCAGGATAAAATTCATATTATCATATAATAATATACCATAAAAACTCCAGTACACTCCGCTCTTATTCACATTTAAACTTAACGACTCAATTGTTTGTGAAGACAATATGGTGCGCACAAACAAATGAATGCGGGTTGACTCATTTGTTGTTGCAGTTAACATTATGTGCACAAACAAGGAATGCGGGATGACTCATTTGTTTGTGCCGATAACAATATGTGCGCAAACAAGAGAATGAGAGATAACTCATTTAGTTATGACGCTTTTCTCGCGCGCACCGTGTAATACAATGTCAAGTCTTTGGTTTCAGAAACTTTAGAAAATATTGTAGCTCTGAAAAGAGCTGTTTTATCTCGTGATGTTTTCATTTAACATTTTTTAACCCCTCCCTCCCCCTTGGTGATACCTGGTGAGGTTTAAGACTACCCCTCCATCCCCCATGAAAAATCTCGTGTATTTTTTTTTTGTACCGTTTCGAATTCATAATCATCACATATAGTATACGTAGTGTAATTTAATGCCCCTCTGTCATATCAACTCGGTATATAAATAAAATAAAATAAAAAAGCCTTTAATTTCCTACAAATTAATTTTACATTAACTTATCTTTAAACGCTTAACGAATTAAAATGAATACCTACTTATTTTGTTTATGTCCTATATTATGTAGCTATTTACTGTTTTTTTTACTAGTAAAAAAAACGCTTAACTAATTGATCTTAATACCTACTTATTCTTATTTATTTATTTTTGTATTTTGTACTACTCTGTATATAACGGGTTATAAAACGGTTATATAACGGGTTATCATAGGGTTGCGTATCAAGATTTCCTTCTCTTGAGGCCAGGTTTTCGGCCTTGTAATTTTCTTTTGTCGGCTCGCTTAAGACACTCTTAAGGGCATCGTCCACGGAGAGAGAATAGAGCTAGACAGGTAATCTAATCTATACTCTAAAGTCTACGTATGCGTAGAGATCAATAGAGCCTTCCGCCTTCCGAGAGTTACTGTAGTGATACTCTAGCTAGAGTAGTCTCGCTAATGTGTACACGTCGTAGATTGCCCAATGAGGCTTTCCGTAATTTTTATCTATCGTGGACGACGCGCTTTAGGATGGAATGAGATAGTGACACTATATATTCCAAGTCCGTCATCACACGACCTTCTAAAGTTAAATTTATTTCTAAACAGACATGTACAGGTATAGGATATCCCATCAAAGCGACAGAGAGCCGCCCACGGCGAAGTAGATTTTCAAAAATAACGTTCCACCACGGTGTGCCATGGAAACTGGCAGGAAATTGAAATGGGCGTACCGTTGAATATTGGCGGGCGGGATCGTCGGCGCCCAATAATTTGCAGGATGTTGTCTGGAATATTGCAAGCGCATAGACCATTTTATAAGTGCATCGTATTTTTGCTTATATCACTTTTGTCTATGTCCATGTTCAGAATACTGTTACTGACTTAACAAAAAAAAAACATTTCTTTTTACATAACTGCTTTTAATAGTCGACTGTAAAACTAAACTAACACCGGTTTGGTAATGCTGCTATATAGAGAAAAAGAAAGTCTGTTGTTTTTTTAGTAGTACTAAATAGCTGGTTTACTTGCTATGCGCGAGCTTTTCACAAGGCCATGGTGACTGAGATTTCTACATTGTTAAATATCTCGCGGGTAGCAGCTAGTATAAAATCAAAACATAAAACTACAACACAAAAATACACGATATCTTTTTTTCCTCCAATTCTCGACCCAATTCAAAAGCGACATCTTAATAATTCTGAGAACAGAATAAATATAGAAAGTAAAAAAAGTTTTATATAAATTTAAAAAAAATCGGCTCCGGCCACTCTCTATCGTCAACAACAAGTTTGTAATATGAATGGCGGTAGCCTGATACCCGATGGTTCAAAAACATTTTGTATAGAAACCTGTTCATAAAATAACGGCCCGTCCCGGCTTCGCACGGGTGAACATTTATTTTTTTCTTGCAATTAATATAGCTTATATTAATCATCAATGATAATGTAGCATTCAAAGGTGAAATAGGTTTAGTACTTTTTGAGCCAATTCTAAATTAAAGTTTTGTATCAAGTTTTCCATCGCTTACAGATAGGTTTTGAGCCTTTTGTCACCTTTTACGACACCCTCAGGATGGAATGGGTTAGTGACACTATGTATTCTAAACCTGTCACTACATGGACGACGAAGGATATTACTACAACTCAGTTATTATTTGTAAAGCTTACGGATTATATATAATGAAGAAATTACGTTTGTTATTGAAAGGAATACTTATATTTAATTACTTATCATTTACATCACTCTTTACAGATACCAAGAAGAGATCTCCCCAGGATTTCACTTTCTGGGAATGTGAAATAATTCTGACACAAAATCCAAGAGTTAAAGAAAATAATCTGACACAATTTCTTTTCTGCGAATTTTCCGCGACAAAAGTCCCCTTAGTAACATTTACGCTACATAGAAAACATTTTCTTTTGTTCGAAAATTTCGAGAAACTGTCAGCCTGTAGTTAGGTGACGGGCAATACGGGCTACTCAATAATTAACGAATTCTCTTCAAAAGGTCAATTAGTTTCATGATCTTAAGGAAGAAAGAAAAAGGAATACAATGTTTCCAAATTACCCGTAAATTGACTAAATCACGGCATTAAAACAATAGGTATTTGAAGGAAATTCAAAGAAAATTGAAAATGACTTTGATGACTTTTTAAATAATAGAAGAATTATTGTATTTCAAGTCTCTTTCTTGTTTAAATTTGGGAAAATCCTTTCACAGATAACTCAGAACAGTTTTTTTTTTGTTGGCAATCTAAAAATATATATATTCCAAATATCCGGGCAGTGTGTGGTGATGAATTTAGTATACATAATGTCACCTCCTCATTCCATTCTGAGGATGTCGTAAGAGTTGACAAAATGGAAAACTCAAGGCCTAAAATCTAGTCTAGAGAAGGAAAACTTGACACGAAGCCCTGTAAGCTAATTAGTAGGCTAATTACCCTCCATATATTTGGGGGAGGCCCGACTCAGCAGTGTCATAAATGGGCTGACCAATAGTAGTATTCCAAAATTAATTTCAGAATTCTACGTGGCAATGGTCTAAGGACTTTTCAGCGAAACAAAATGTAATATCTCGTATTCTCCACATTTTACCATTTCACAAAAACAAGGAAATGTACCGAAAAAATGTGGTACATTTTGTGTAGAACATCTTTACTCTTCTTTGATTAGCAAAGACAAAAATACAGGGTGCTCAAATATGAGCATCAGGCCCCGTTGCTTAATTTCCTGAATAAATAACACAAACACTTTGAGGGAAAGTGTAATGTTTTCAAATATTCACACTTTCGTGTGGACTAAAAGCACTGTTCAGACTAGGCCATTATCATCATCATAACCTCGTCCTTACAATGCTCACTTCTGAGAATAGGTTCCTCCAATTTTATGGAGGGAAAATTTACTACTGCTACAGATAAGTACAAAAGCCTTAGTATTAAATTCTTTACAAATTTAGGACGAATAGTATTTAATGATTAAACTTCATGATTTATTATTTTCGGTGTGGTCGTGGATTTAGGATACATAGACTCTGAATTAATAGATTCATAGACTCCACCCGATTCCATTCTGATGGTACATCGCTTTTTTTTCTTTATTTATTTAAAAAGACTTTTATACATGCGTATATGCCAGTCTTATTGTACCTAGCTCCATGATTTACAGCTACGCTTATAACTAAATATTATAGAACATATTGTATATTTGGCATGCCTCACTAATGTACATCGCTTGCAAAAGGCACAAGGCCAGCTTGGCAAAGTGGGTGAGATCCGACACTCCAGTGGGCTGTTTAGGCTGAGTAGTGGTAGTAAACATAATGATGTTATATTTGTATGGTAATCCTTGAATCTGGATATTCCAGTTTGGACATGTATGTCGCAATGCGTGTCCGGTGTCTCTACGGGACGTTATGTACCTGCGTGACCCGTCCCAAGTGCCACGGGCGTGCACAATTCTACAAATAGATCGGACCAAGTACGAAAATTAAGAAATGTTGTGGCAATATTATATACTTCTCATCAGAAAAATCGAAACACTTCCCTTTTTATAAGACACTTGCCCAACCCCGGAATCGAACCAAGAACCATTTTGGCCATTTATGGGCAGAATAGTAGTAATACATATGATTTTTAATAGTACAAATGATCGATACATGAGACTGGAGTAGTAATCATACGTGTCTACAAAACAGGCAGACTAGAAACTGAAGATGAGCATGGATTCGGAACCCCTAGCGCCGTTGAACATCGGCCATCCTATACTGCTATCGCCAAACCGCCTGCCAAGCGTGGCGATTATGGCCCCCTTTTGGCTGAAATGATGACGATTGGTTACGGACTTAGTTTCAGTCTTTAGTGGTACACAATGTCACCGCCCCATTTCATTCTTAGGGTGTCGTAAGAAAAGACTAAAAGGAATCTCGTAACGTATACTTGAAATGAAACACTGTGCCACCCTTCTGGCCAGTTGGGCACACTAGGCAGTTATCCCTCTATATAGTTGGAGGAAGCCCCACTCAGAAGTTTTTTTTTTAAATGATGATATCATAGTGTAGCGTGAGAGATGAGTCAGCGATTCAATTAACGGTTGCTTTCATAAAGGCCGTGGCTTAATGAGGTTAATCACACGCCGACACATCGCTGCGAACCCTAGTAATATGTCTTGTAACTTCTTAACTAGCGTCTGAGTGTGTATATGTTTATGTCACGGTATAAGTCTGAAATATGTTAAACATATATTTGACTGAAACTTTCGTAATATTTACTATTGCTATAGACATAACTAGCGACCCGCCCCGGCTTCGCACGGGTGCATTGATGAACATCTAAATTTATCAGTGTTTCTCTACAATATTATGCATATATAATACTATGTATATAAACCTTGAAACACTATCTATTAGAAAAAACCGCTTCAAAGTCCGTTGCGTAGTTTTAAAGATTTAAGCATACATACGGACGGACAGACGACAGCGACTTTGTTTTATACTATGTAGTGATAGTGATGATTACGCTTGATATCGAAAAAAATACTATAAAGAAATAAAAATATGGTAATTGCATATCAGTAACATACTGATTGCTTGTGCAGTTGATTGGTTTAGAATAATCAACGAAAATAAAACATATGCTCGAGGCATACATTTTTGTAAATAATAAGCGTATGGATATATTATTTTAATAATAAATTTATTTAATGAATGATAAAAAATGGTTTCCAATTAACATCTCGGGTTTACCTACTCGACAATTTTTCTAGCCACCTTGATATTAAAAAAAAATTGATATTTAATATTCATTCGATCATTTTCAACATCAACATTCATTTGATAATTTAAAAATTCTAATTACTTGTTTACATTGTACTAAAACAATTTGTCATAATTTAAATAAAAGTAAATTATGTTCAGTTAAACCCTTTTTCAAACTTTTACTACAACTCGACTTACGAGCCCTGTAGTAGACTGACTTTCGTATAGTTTACACTAAGACGAAACATCCATTAAGATAATGTATCTCTTAAGTCAAGATTCGTCATACGTACTAGGTTAATTTAATTGAAACTATTCACGGATTTATGCACATAGTATCACCACCCTAATTCATTCTGAGGGTGTTGTAAGAGTAAAAGGAAGGCCGAAAACCTAGCCGCAAGAGAAGGAAAACTTGATAAACCCTGTTCGCCAACCCGTCTGGCCATCGTGGCACGGTAGGCTAATGGCCCTGTAATGGGAGGAGGTTGTGGGCTGAGTAGTAGTAGCTTACTGTGCGACGCTGGCCAGATGTATTGGCACAGGGTTCTGTATCAAGTTGTCCTTCTCTTGCAGCTAAGTTATGGGCCCTGTCAATTAATTTTGCCACGTCTTACAACACGCCCTTTTTTGGTTTCTCTGGGGAAATGCTTTATGCCTACCACCGCCTCGGGGATGGGGTGGAGATGAAAGAAAGAAAGAAATAAAGAAAAATATTTTAATTGATAGCAAACAAAGACACAATAAAAGAAAAGGCAAAAACAATACAAGAAAAATAAAAACACATAAACGTGTGTCCGTTTGCGGCAAACCGGTAACCAGCTCAGCATAAGTCGGACTGCAATGCCGGACGCTGATTTTCAGCTGGACCTGTTATGAGGTCACGAGTGCCAAACACAGCTACTTACCAATGATTCTAGCGATATCAATATGTGTAGGTATGGAACAGGAAGGAAGATGGTTATGTATGGCTCTGGAAACTACTCGTCTTCCTAAAACCCCAACGGTATACCTTCAGACGTCACGCTTGGGGCGCCACATGTTCGCGACAACGTATTCAAGTGTAAATTTTTTGGCTCTGCAGGCTAATTTACCTTTATCAGATTGGAGAATTGCTACCCAAGTAACGGTTTACGATCTTAGATGATGAAAGAATAAAAAAAAAAGATATCTCTGACAAATATTTCCATTAAGAAGTTTGAAACGCAATAGGGAGGCTTTCATTATATAAAAACATAAATCCCCTTTTATCATACTTTCTCCCTTAACAACCGCATAAACAACCATCAACCAGCTTTTTTAATATTATGAAAGTACAATCACTCAAAATAAAGTCATCAAAACCACGAAGCAGTCGCTTCTGCTGTCATTTGATAAGTAATTTCAGATACAATAGCCCGAGAGCATGCTATTAACAAAATCTTTGACAAGCATTCTTTTTTTGTGCTATTTAGTTTATTTATTTCTCTCTTTAAATACAAATATCCTTACAGGCTGGACCCAATGCGACATTGTTGCACACTTAAAATTAAAATAAATTTAATATAATATAAAAATATTTATACTTCATCAATGTAGTATTTCTGCATTGATATTGGTAGTTTTGAATATGACGATTTATAGGAGCTTGGTGATAAAATCTACGTCAATGTAGTTCCTTTTGAGTTGGGTTAGCATCAATTCCACAAAAATGTATTTAGTAGTAAATTTAAATAATTTAGTGGTCGTTCGTCGTTTCAGCTCATATATGACCCACTACTGAGTCGGGTCTCCTCCAAATTCATGGAGGGAATACTAATATTTAGTAGTTAACAAAATTATCATTTATCATCATACTCTTATAATTTATAAACTATTTTCGTGATTTTTATACGATGTCAAGATTAAAATGTGGAAGTAAATTATTAACTAGCGTAACATTTTTTATTTATTTAAACAAAGCATTTACCCAATAACTATTTTGATAAATGACACAAAATTTGAAGTCTCTACCGCCGAGCCTATAAGTAATTCTACAGTGAAGGCGTAGAGTTTTTAGTATTGCGAAAATAAAATTGTTGTATAATGTTGTCACCGCGCCTGAGGGGAAAATAGCCCATTTGATCCCGGAATAATGGGTGCAAAGGAACAGGCTGTACATCAATGTGGCATAAAGATGTTTTAAAATACGATCCACGAAATTATCGGATGCGGCAAAAAAAAAATCTATACATAAAAAAACTTTTGCTAATCTCTGGAACGGCTGCACCGATTTTGACGGGACTTTCACTAATAGGTAGCTGATGATATACTTAGGTTTTATTGACTAGCTTTGCCCCGCAGCGTCACCCTCGGGTAACATGGCATCCGGCTGAAGCCGGGACGGGCCACTAGTTATCAATATAATAAACCATAAATGACCCACTGCAGGGACGGACCTCCTCCAATTTCATGAAAAGAAACTGGGTAACTTCGCGAATTCAGAATACAGAACGTCATCAACTAATTCCATCCGCAGGGTTAGAAGCGACTAGAGAACTCGACGCAAGAGTTGGACAAGTTGATAAAAAACCTTTTTTTTTTGTTCGCCCGGGGTATAATCCTTTATGGACTTCCTCGCCGGCCACGGGGATGGCCAGGGATGGGAGTGTGGGACTCTCCCCCATAGTGGGGGCCTACCCACTAAATCTCCCCGGGGTGCTCCAACTCGCGTCCTGTTGCAGCATTGTGGAATCTGATGCAGAACCACGCCGCCGCAGACGAGGAGGCCCTCCTCCTCTCCTCAGGCTCCTTACGAGCACTCGGCGTCCTGCCGTGAGCACCCGGCAGGACGTCGCTTCCCCTCAGATCCCGTGTGGGGCGAGACATCCCCGTACCCCGCCCCGGGATCTCCTATGTTTAAGTTGATATAAACCCTGTGCCAACCCGTCTCGCTAGCTTGGCACTGTAGGTGTATTTCCCTCCATTTCATTCCCCGATTCAGCAGTGAGTCTTTTATGTACTGGTGATGAAGAAGTCCAAGTGAGTGACATGGCAGAATGAGTTTGTTTTACCATGAAAGCGGATTCTTTGGTCGGATTGTCAATTTGCAACAGAAATTAGCCACATTTGCATCGCTTTGTCAAACGGGAGAGAAATGTGGAGCATAAAGTATTTCAAGCGGTTTGTTTCCTAACTGAGCACATATCACATGGGACTTATGGAAGGGGGATACTACAGAAATACGGCGAAGTAGCTGTCGGACTAAAATAAAATAAAAATAAATAGATACAAAATTTGTCTGTTTACAAAGATGAACGTAATAGTACTCATCTAGCGTATCTTATATACGTGCTTAATTTAACCAGCCAGGCTAAATAGGTTGAAACCTTCAGGGCCGTTTAATGCAGATAAGAAACAAAACTCAAGTAATATATAATTCGTGGAAGACTATACTGCACAAATCCTACTAATATTATAAACATGAAAATTTGTAAGAGAGTGTGGATGTATGATTGTTACTCTTTCACGCAAAAACGACTGAATGGATTTTAATAAACCTTTACAGTAACATCAGAATAACGCATAGGCACAATATAATTTATAAAGATATTGTGTGAATTGTAAAATATAATAATGTAACTATAAATAAATATAACCAAAATATAATAAGTAACAAGTAAGTAGAAATTGCGATCGAGACGTGGGCAGTATTGCAGGCTCTCCAGAGGTGCCAAGTCGACTATCGGTACATCAAAGTGTTGAAGTGCTTGTATGAAAACGCCACCATGTCAGTCCGACTCCAGGACCAGACCTCGAAACCGATCCAGTTGCAGCGAGGTGTTAGACAGGGAGACGTTATCTCTCCGAAACTGTTCTCCGCTGCACTGGAAGATGTTTTCAAGGTTCTGGACTGGAAAGGGCTGGGCATTAACGTGAACGGCGAGTACATCACTCACCTTCGATTCGCTGACGACATAGTCGTAATGGCTGAGACCATGGAGGGCCTCACTACGATGCTCGATGGCCTCTGTGGAGCCTCCGAACGAGTCGGCCTTAAGATGAACATGGAGAAGACGAAGATCATGTCTAATATCCATGTTCAAGCCACTCCTGTTAACATCGGAGGTTCTACCCTCGAAGTTGTTGACCATTACATTTACCTGGGACACACTGTCCAGTTAGGTAAGTCCAACTTCGAGAAAGAGGTCAATCGTCGGATCCAACTCGGCTGGGCAGCGTTCGGGAAGCTGCGAAAGATCTTCTCGTCCACAATACCGCAGTGTCTGAAGACAAAAGTCTTCAACCAATGTGTGTTGCCAGTGATGACATATGGAACAGAGACGTGGTCGCTCACTATGGGCTCCATCAGAAGGCTCAAAGTCACCCAAAGGGCAATGGAGAGGGCTATGCTCGGAGTTTCCCTGCGAGATCGAATCAGAAATGAGGAGATACGCAGGAAAACCAGGGTCACCGACATAGCCCACCGGATTGCCAAACTTAAGTGGCAGTGGGCAGGGCACATAGCTCGCAGGACCGACGCCCGATGGGGCAGAAAAGTCCTCGAGTGGCGACCGCGTTCCGGAAGGCGCAGTGCTGGTAGGCCTCCCACACGGTGGACCGACGACCTGGTTAAGATCGCCGGAAAGCAGTGGATGCGGGCGGCCCAGGACCGGCCTTTGTGGAAATCCTTGGGGGAGGCCTATGTCCAGCAGTGGACGTCCTTTGGCTGAAATGATGAAGTAGAAAAAATCTGACGAAATATAAATTCCATCACCACGCGACTACAACCGCGGGGCGCATCTAGTTAAACTTCGAGAAACAGGGTCATGCTGATGATTATAGTATACCTCTTGATAAAAAATAGGCAGTATTTTAAGGCCGTCAGTTTTAAAAAGTCAACTTTGTGCTAGCTGTGCATATCACTTTGCATTTCCGAGAAACGAAACGATTTTGGTACGAGAAAAATGTTTCAGCCAAAGCCCATTTTAATCCTGCAAGAGTCGTGTAAAAAGTCAATATAGAGACATGGTAGTTAAACGTTTGCGGTGTGGCAAATAAAACAGCGAGCATAGTTATTTTACTTTGTAGCAAAACGGGCACGAGAGCAATATTCCTTGCTTGAATGTTGTTTTTTTAATCGTTGTAAATAAATCTACATTTGATCATTTGTACGAAGGGTTTATTAGGAAGGTCACTTATTAATATGGTAAATAGGTGAAATTGAAATGATGCTCAGCCCATACAAGACTTACTACTGAGTCGGGCGTCTGAAGGGTAATTAGCCTACTGTGCCACGCTGGCCAGACGGGTTGGCACGGAGTTTCATTACAAGTTTTCCTGGTCTTACGGCTAGATATTCGGCCTTGTCATTTCCTTTTGTCGGATCTTACGACACCCTAAGGATGGAATGGGGTGGTGAGACCGTTTATTCTTAATCCTTCGCCACTCGGACATATATGAGTTACAAATGCTTTACTAGGGCTTTATCATGCTCACTTTAAGACTCATGGCAGTGGTGGCGTCGTGCGGCGGGTCGTTCTCTTCCCTGCAATATGGTTGAGGATGGTAATGGCTGCCGCATGCGTCATGCTTGTGAACAGGTGCCGTTGCTGGGGGTCAGTGTGCTCGGGCATTAGAAGGTTACTGTTGTTGACTAGATCTGGCTGACGTTTGGCCCTTTGCGACTATTGCGCGAGTTTGCTCTCACAAATCTGTCTTATTATCAGTCTGGTACCTAAAAAATGGCGATCTGAAAAGAGCAACAACAGAGTTTATTGGCAGTTCGTCTCTTTAAAGGTACATTCCGAACACGTGGTAGATGGTAAATAATTATTTTTAAATGATACAACAAGCCAACTTGATTAAATGAGCTTTGATTTTGATTTGTCACGTTTTACCACTTAACTGCAGATAACGTTTAGATCGCCATTTTGTGTCCTTAACTTTCGCTATAATTGACGCATTCAGCTACTGCCCGTAGCCTGCTGCAAGGCACTGCTTCTTCAAGCAGATGTGCTTCCTACTCTACTCTTGCCACCTCTTGATCTCCACTCAAGAGCTTATCTACCCTAGCGGTTCTCTGGACCCTCCTGCTACTATTACCACTACTTAGCCCATAAACCAATGCTGTGTCGGACCTCCACCAACTACGAACTCAAACTCAAAATGAACTTTATTTACAAGTAGCGACCCGCCCCGGCTTCGCACGGCTGCAATTATATTATACCTATAAACCTTCCTCTTGAATTACTCCATCTATTAAAAAAAAACACTTCAAAATCCGTTGCGTGGTTTTAAAGATTTATGCATACATAGGGACGAACAGAAGAATGCGACTTTGTTTTATACTATGTAGTGAAGGTTTCATCACAAAACTCTTATAAATCTTCATATTTAAAATTACCATTATCATCCTTACAGTCTCTGTCCCACGCTAGGTGGTGTTCTCCATACACACCTACCAGTCGTCCTACCTACATTCACACCTTTCATACACTATTCCTCATTCTTACAATCCATCCATCTCTTTTGCTCTCTTTTACATGACCTCTAAATTAACTACTGTGCTACACTGGCTAGACACCCGACTAGCTGGCATAAGGTTTCGTATTAAGTTTTCATTCTCTTGCGGCTCTGGGTAAATGGTCTAAAAATTTAAAAAAATCCACATCTATTTAGCGACATGTTCTAAAAAATTCAAAAATACCGCATCTATTTAGACATTTATGATGCTTCATAACAAAAGACGTCATTCCTCTAGAGTTTATTGCATGAGATACATACATACTTATACTCGATACATGTTTAACCTCCCCTACAAGACCACGTATCTGTTAATGCCTTTATGATAGGCAATAAAAGAGCCAAAGTACAAGAGCCATGCTTCATGGCAATGAAGCGAATGCAATTGAAGGAGATATTATGGATGTGATTACGACTGATTACCCGCTGCGAGTTGGCATGAGACTATTATACTTGATTTGACTCACTGGTGACGGATTTAGAATACACTATGTCACCAACCTTTACCGTTTTTGGGGGGCCGTAAGAGGCGACTAAAAGAACGCAAGAGGCAGATCACCTAGCCAAAATAGAAGGAAAACTTGACACAAACCCGTCTTGCCAGCGTGGCACAGTAGGCTAATTTCCCTCCATGAATTTGGAGGAGGTCCGACTCAGTAGTGGGTCATTTATGGGCTGAAACGACGAGTAGCAGAAAGGGCAATAAAACAATATTCCTTGGTAGTTTTTTTTTAAATTATTGTATTTAAATCTAGATGTGATTTTTTGTACTTATACATGACCTACTACTGATTTGGGCAACTTCTTATTACATGAAGGGTCATTAGCCTACTGTGCCACGCTTCCCAGACGTCGTCATTTTTTTCCTACAAGCTTAGTAAAGTAAGTTCTGTAACTTTTGTCATCAGCTGATAAAAAACACGCCAAGAAAAAAGGTTCTTTTTTCTAAATATTCGATTACAGCGTCTGTGTCAGTATTAGTATTCCATTCTTAAAGCTATAGAAGTTTTTTGGACACGTATATGTCGTCAGATATGTTGTATTTTTTTTTAAGTCGTCCATCCAGATATGTCAAATGTGACAGTTACGCGCGTACGAAGTGAAGTGCTGCCATCACACAGTTCGAATGTTACGTTTCGAATGATTGATTGATTACACTCGATTAGAGATCTTAGGACGGTCAATCCGTTGTCATGACAACCACCTACTATCACATACACCACTATTCCCAGACCCTTAAGCTTGGCACGAAAAGTCTAAGTCCAGTACATGATAACAGCTCACTTGCCACTGGTTATTGGAAACAGATTCGCAAATCTATCTTGCGTCCACCATCGTCCTAAATGCAAAGCTTGTAAAGTTGAAAATCGAATATTTCTTTAAGGAGTTTAGCAAGTAAAGCAAATTCTACACGTGCGTTGATTGGCTCCGTTGACAGTTAGGAAGATAAATGATGGTTATCGTTTGTCATTCTTCTCAACGTCATGTGACGAGCTCTTGCACTAGCTCTATTAAATGCATATTACGAATCGAAATTTCGCATTTTGATTGATGATTCGAACGCTTTTCCGTTGTAAATGATTATTGGATTATGATGATGGAAACTTTTTGAGCATCCTTTTTTGTATTTAACCCCCGACTCAAAAAGAGGGGTATTATAAGTTCGATGTGTCTGTCTGCCGGTCTGTCTGTGGCTCCGTAGCTCGCGAACGGATGAAGCGATTTCAATACGGGCGAGTGTTCTTAGACATGTTTGATGAAAATCGGTTGAGCCGTTTAAAAGTTATGAGGGATGAAAGTGGGGAAGAATAACCGAATGTCTGCAAAATATAATCGAGTGGGGTCTCAAATGAAAGCGCATCACGTGCAATTTAACAAAATCTACATTATAATAAGTGTGTACCTATAAAAAGAATAAAAGAAAAATTAAATTTAAAAATTTTAAAAAACCTCGACACTATAACGTAAAAAATAAAAAAAGTAAAAAATAAAAATAAATACATTGCGTGACCAGGGGTCAGGTAATAAATAAGTGGAAGCGGTCCCCCAACGCGATGTATTTATTTTTATTTTTTAAAGTTTATTGTGTCTGGGGTTTTTTAAATTTTTAAATTTAATTTTTATTACGAATCAGTATCCATTGCGGCGCTTTCCGGAACGTGGTCGCCACTCAAGGACTTTTCTGCACATGGGGCGTCGGTCCTGCGCGCTATATGTCCTGCCCACTGCCACTTAAGTTTGGCAATCCTAGTAGGCCTCCCACACGGTGGACCAATGACCTGGTTAAGGTCGCTGGAAAACGATGGATGCGGGCGGCCCAGGACCGGCTTCTGTGGAAATCCTTGGAGGAAGTCTTTTGGCTGAGATGATGATGATGATCCATTGCTACTATTACTACTCAGCCCATACTTGATCCACTGCTGCGTCGGGCTCCTTCAACTACATGGAGGGTAATCAGCTTACTGCGACTTACTGTGGGTAATCAGCCTTTTTTTTTGTTGCCGGGTGAAAATCCTTTATGGACTATCCCCGCCGGCCTGGGGATGGCCAGCAGGGGGTGTGTAGGACTCTCCTCCGAAGAGGCAAACCCACTAAACATCCCCGGGGTGTACCGTCTCGCGCTTGCTGCCCCGTGGGTCCCAACTGTATCTCCACGGGTGGGTGATTACCCATGTGGGTGTCAATCCGTCAGGCTGATTAGCCTGACGGATTGACACAGGAGTATCTAGTAAAATGATACTAACAAATTATGATACTTTAAAATATATGTGACTTGTTATTATTGATTAGCTTATTTGTAGATATCACTACATAGTATAAAACAAAGTCGCTGTCGTCCGTCCGTCCCTATGTATGCTTAAATCTTTAAAACTACGCAACGGTTTTTGAAGCGGTTTTTTTTTAGTAGATAGAGTTATTCAAGGGGAAGGTTTATATGTATAATAATTACACCCGTGCGAAGCCGGGCCGGGTCACTAGTATAGTATATAGATATTAATATACTATACTAGTGACCCGGCCCGGTCTGACTGTTTGTTCCGGCTAATCTCAGGAATGGCTGGTCCAATTTCGACGGGTTTTTCACTGATAGGTAGCTAAAGATATAAGGAGTACTTAGGCTACTTGTTTTAGACTAGCTTCGCCCCGCGACGTTACCCGCGGTTTTCAATAACCGCGGGTAACATCGCGGGACTCAGCTAGTACTAAATAAAAAAAAAACTGTGTCCAAGTGATTTGTTTTTATTATATGGTCTATTAACTGAAGCATTTAAAATATATTTTGATTCAATAAACTAGAAATAAAATCCGTCATAATCAAAAACATTTTTTTAATTATAAATTTACAAACACAAAAGGTAGTGGCAACATTCAACCTGGCTGTAAACATTTCATTTGAGTGAATTCGCAAATGGAACGCATAAAGTTTTGAATAGAGAAACAATACACTCATTTTTCTGTTATTGTGTTCGCGAATATAGTTTGTTGTTTGGCGCTAACAGCATTAAACTATGACGTTGATTTTCGTTTGTAACGGCTTTTAGCGCTTTGCATCGCATTGCTGCTTAGACTGTTATTTAAAAAAATGGTTGGCGCAGTGGTTGAGCGATCGACTGCTGCGCAGCATGTCGCGGATTCGATCCCCGCACGGATGAAATATTTGTACGACCTACAAGTATTTGTTCCGGGTCTGGGTGTTTTCTATCTATAATATGTATGTATTTACAAAAAAATATGTATATAAGTAGTTTATCATCCGTCTCGTTACCATAACACAAGCATTAAGTTGCTTAGCTTGGGACGAGATGGCGTTGTGTGAAATGTCCAATGATATTTATTTATTTTTGTTTTTTAATAATTCATTAATAATACCGTGAAAGGGCAATGGAGAGGGCTATGCTCGGAGTGTCCCTGCAAGATCGAATCAGAAATGAGGAGATACGCAGGAAATCCAGGGTCACCGACATAGCCCACCGGATTACCAAACTTAAGTGGCAGTGGGCAGGGCACATAGCTCGCAGAACCGACGCCCGATGGGACAGAAAAGTCTTTGAGTGGCGACCGCGTTCCGCAAGGCGCAGTGCTAGTAGGCCTCCCACACGGTGGAACGCCGACCTGGTTAAGGTCGCCGGAAAGCAGTGGATGTGGGCGGCCCAGGACCGGCCTTTGTGAAGATCCTTGGGGGAGGCCTATGTCCAGCAGTGGACGTCTTTTGGCTAAAATGATGAATACCGTGAATATCCAAAGGCCTTATTGCTACCAGCGCTTTCTTGCAGGCAGTTTTTAGTAAGTCTTGATGGTAACTAGGAAAACTCTATCCGTTACTTTTATTAGAATTGAAACCTTAACATTTGTTACAGACTCTCCCACATAAATAATGTTGCGTATTCTCTGATCAGGAATTTCTAATCATGAACACAAAATAATTATACCAAAGTAACTAACCTGTAGTTCCAATCGTCACAAATTGAGTAAATATTTTTTTAAACTCTAACAAAAAACTCAACCTCAAGCTCAAAAGGAACTTTATTTACGTAGGTTTCATCACAAAACTCTTATAAATCGTCATATATGTAAATATTATTCATCTTCTTACGGCCCCTGTCCCACACTAGGTGGTAGTCTCCACACACACCTATCAGTCGTCATACCTACATTCACACCTTTCATACACAATTACTCACTGCGTTGCCATATTCATACACACGTGTGTATCAATCTGGCATCGGAACTAAGTACTAAACAGATGAACTGATTAAGATTTGGTATTCACGGTTATGGGTAAAGAACTTAATGGATCGCAAAGGAATTTACCATGAATTCAGTTAATGAAACATAAATTTGAACAATATATTTTAGTTGTTAATTCCACATTAGTTCAAACAATATATTAATTGAAAAAGTCTACTCGTATTTCTCATTGAAACAACGTTATATTGAAATCCGTAGAGTCGTTTCAAGTTATATGGATTTGTTAATTTTCTAATATAGTTACTCTTAAAGATGACGGCCGCATATTTATTGCGGAATTGTACAAATATAAAATTTATAATCTATTACTACTACTACTTAGCCCATAAATGGCCCACTGCTGAAGGGGGTCTCCCTCCATCACAGGGAGGGTAATTAGCCTACAGTGTTGCGCTGGCCAGACGGGTTATTACAGGACTTCTTTTCAAGATTCTTACGACTCCCTCAGGATGGAATTAGGTGGTGACACATTCTAAATCCACCACCACACGGATTATACGACGAGCGCAGGTAAACTCTAACAAATCTCATCAGTCTTTGTATACAAAAATGGCGAGTTTCTTGCCGGCTCTTCTCCGTAGAGCAGCCTTCCGAACCAGTGGTAAATAGTAAATAAAAAGATACAACTTGAATAAAAAGATTTTTGATATTGACAAGATATTTTTTTTTTTCTAAAAAGTACTTTGTATAGGTAATCACATCGATCACTCCGAAATAATAGCGCAACGAGTGTCCACTGTCCGCTGGGCCTTTGACGTGACAATCTCTTATCTCCTCCTTTGTGGGCGACGAGCGCTTTGTTGTAGTACATTTTTATTATTAACCTATTTTGGTCGTCCGTCCTTCTACTTGTTTGGTATTCGTGTTGTGTAAGGAAACTGTTTATTTTGAGTAACCGAACTGTAGAGTTTTGAATATTTGATGCTTTGTTTATGTGAGTGGAAGGAAACCGTTACGTTCAGTATCAGAGCATATTATAGGTGTGGCTCTTAGCCTTAGATTCGGTGAAGGGGATACTGGATATATCCCTTTGAAAAACAATACAACTAATATTTTTATAAAATACTCGCTCATTTACTTTCACTGTTTCTTCGTCACTTTTTTTATTAATAGTTGCACTTGCACATTGCACACGCACGCGCCGGCCGGCGGTCTATTCACCCGCCGTCTTACGAATTTTTGATCAGGTCACGTATCCTGACGCGAGTTTGACAGTTTATACACATCCCAAGAAACTTTCACTTCAAAAAACAAAAGTCTTCCGCATACGACCAAAGTCACCGACATAATTAACTGCCTCGTTGGTCTAGTGGTCAGATGTACCGCCTTTGGATCAACGGGTCCCGGGTTCGATTCCGGGGTCGGGCCAGTGTCTTTGTCTAAACCAGAGGCACTGGCTCGGAGTCTGGGTGTCATTTCTATCTATAATATGTATGTATTTACAAAAAAAAAATGTATTTAAGTAGTTTATCATCCATCTCCTTACCATAACACAAGCATTAAGTTGCTTAGCTTGGGACGAGATGGCGTTGTGTGAAATGTCCAAGGATATTTATTTATTTATTTATTTTAACTTTGAGAATTAGCAAGCAAAAGTGGCAATGAGCTGGTCACATCTGTGGCAGAACGGACAAATGCTGGGGTAGATGAGTCCTTTAATGAAGAACGCAGGATTGAAAACTTACGAGTACAGTAGAAACTGCTAGATGGAGCGTCAATCTATGAAAGGCGTGCAACAGCTGCATGCACATTAAATAAACTCGCCTGATGATGATCAAATGTAGCATGACGATAAAAGTTTTTAAGATTTAATCAATAGTGTTGTTAGTACATAGATATTTGTCTGAGCAAAGACAGTACATAACACTGTACATACTGAGCGGGGCGCGGCAGCGGTGCGTGAAATTATGCCACCCGGCGCTATTGTGTTGTGTTGCACCCTTAATACTGTTTGGTCCATAGCATAAGAAATAGCGATTTGAGCAAAATCCTATATTAATTGAGGGTTAAAAGCTGAAGCTAAAGCATACAAATACAGGGGTCTAGGCTCCGAATATGAATTTGTCCCATTCGGTGTCGAGACCCTTGGTCCGTGGGGTCCTAGCGCTATAAGCCTTTTTAAGGAAATAGCAAAAAGGTTAGTCGACATCACAGGAGACCGAAGAGCTGGTAGCTACCTCGGACAAAGAATCAGTCTAGCGATTCAAAGGGGGAACGCTGCCAGTATCTTCAGAACCTTGCCTAAAGGGACTCCTTTAAATAATATATTTTAGTATTTAAGTTTTAGGTTAATTGGTATTTTTAGTCTTATTTTATTACTTAAGTTAGTGTTTATGTAAGTACATATTACTTAAGTTAGTGTTTACGGAATAAATTGAGGGTTTGATAAAGACCACACAAACTCATTTATTAGTAAAAAGACATTAGAACACATATAACATAAAAATACACTACTGTAACTAAAACTATTCTAAAAAGATTAATAACTAATACTAAAAGTATAAAAAATATATTTGCGGTAGATCATTGTCATCGGATACTATGCCAAGAAGGCTAGTAGCATTGCCACATTGTATGGAAATGCTAATCCGCTGAACGAAATAATAACCATAGGCTTCTGGCTCTGATGGTTGTTGTAAGGGTGTCCATATCGTCGGGAGGTAATTTTAACCTCCTCCGTGCTTCGAAGAGCATGTAAATCGTCGGTTCCAGCTGCTATTCTACCAACTATAGCAGTCGTTACACATAGTCAGTGGCGTGAAAACTAAAAGTACTAACTACTAAGTAGTATTTAGCCAGCTATATATTTTTAGTTTTATTCATATTTAGTTCTGTATAAATATATTAGTCCGTGTGGTGACGGATTTAGAATACACAATGTCACCAACCCATACCGTCTTGAGGGTATCGTAAGAGGCGACTAAAAGAAAGCAAGAGGCATCTAGCTGAAAGAGAAGGAAAACTTGATGCAAACCCTGTGCCAACCCGTCTTGCTAGCGTGGTACAGTAGGCTAATTCTTTCCATGAATTTGGAGGAGGCCCGACTTAGTAGTGGATCATTTATGGGCTGAAACGACGACGACGACGAAATATGATATTGGTAGAATATATTTCAAGCCGCTTAATTCTTGTGACTCACACCAAGCCACGTCTACACACACGATAGGGGACCATAGAGACTTTTGGTGTAATACCTGGAGATTACTTATGTTATGGGTCATTAAAGTAAGAATTTTAATACAACATTTTTGACGCTTCCCACCGTTAAATGCTAAAGCAAAATTACAATTTAAATTAAATACATTTTATTTAAAAAAATGCGGAGTTTTACTTGTACGTATCTACAGAGAAGAATTATGCTGGTCATTCACATGGCTATTGGTGTTTGCTAGTCGTGTTCTGTTTTTTTTTTATAAAAAATAGGCTTACGTTTGACGTCAATCTCGCTTGATAGAAAGAGAAGATGAGGCCTAAGATAGTACACGTTTTCCTAGAACGTGCAATATTTTTGTAGCAATTTTTTGAATAATATTCGACCCATGCCAAAGATGTGAATATCAATAGCAACGTGAGATTTAGGTTTATGGAGTTAAGTAGAGTCTTTTTTTACTACTCCATAAATAAAGCTCATAAGGGTCGTTTCTGAATACGTCCAACTTTTTGTTTTCTTCATATTTTCCTAATCTATTGACTGATATTATATATAAAAAATGCCTGAAATAAAAGAAGTTAAAATAAAGTTTTTTTTTGGGAATTCCTTTTAAATTTGATATTCAAGCATCCCAGTTCCCTTTAACTTTTTTTTCTCTAATACATACGTGTTGTAAGCGCGTATAACACAGCCATATAACGCAGTGTGTAAACATGTACTGTTTTAGCTGCGAACACTGTCTTGAAATTTCCGCATTGTATTATGCCGAAATGACAACGAGTAGGCTTCCATCACAGCGGCAGTAAAAACGCGACGACACCTTGTCGTGGGCACAGTATAATACTCAGTAGCATAAACTAAGGTAGGTATTATCCTAGATAAATTACTAACTTGTATAAAAACTTCAAGTCACAGTGAAAATCACTGTGAAGCACTGTGATTCCGTGTTTGAATACCCTATAGTGACCCTGAGTAGAAAAATTTAAAGATATCTTTGAAATAAAAAAAACTAAATCAATATCGATTAATCCATTCCATCGTGAGGGTGTCGTAAGAACCAACAAAAGGAAATGACAAGCCCGAAAATCAATCGGCAAGAGAAGGAAAACTTGATATGAAACCCTTTGCCAACCCGACTGGCCAGCGTGGCACAGAAAGTAAATTACCCTCTATGTAATCAGAGGAGGCCTGACCCAGCAGTGGGCCATCTGTGGCCTAAGTTATAGATAGACGTCAGAGAATTACCAAGCAACAGACACAGTGGGATAGTCATATCTTATATCTTTAAATGAGCAATTCTTGTATATATATATATATATATATAATTGGAATCTCGGAATCGGCTCCAAAGATTTTCATGAAATTTAGTATATAGGGGGTTTCGGGGGCGATAAATCGATCTAGCTAGGAATCCTGACATCTATATTGGCGAATAATAATACAACTTTTTTGTGAGCACATCAGCAGATGGCGTTGTTAAGTAACACGAAGTCAATGAGTGTTTGCTTTGAGGTTAGACTTAATTCCTGACATCTATTGGCGAATAATAATAATATCGGTCATCCAGGTATTAGATAGTATTTAAGGTAAATTGTGCTGAATAAACCATTTTTCTTTCTTTCATATCGCTAGAAAGACTGACCATCTATGAAAGGCTGGAGTCATGAGAAGGATGGCGTTTACAAGTCCCCCCTTCGGCACAGTACTGAACTAAGTTATGACTTGCTGATGATGATTATTCCAACATTATGACGCCACAGACAGACACATAGACGGACAAACATATAGCTCCGTTCAGATTCACCGCGGCTTTGTACTATAAATATTGATTACTATCACTACATAGTATAAAATAAAGTCGCTGTCGTCTGTCCGTCCCTACGTATGCTTAAATCTTTAAAACTACGCAGCGGATTTTGAAGCGGTCTTTTTTAATAGATAGAGTGATTCAAGAGGAAGATTTATATGTATAATTCATGTATAATTGCACCCGTGCGAAGCCGGGGCGGGTCGCTAGTAAGTATATTTTGCTATACAAAGTGCAAGCTAGTGTGAGTGAGGCGTTTGGAATGTCACAGTGAAGTTTTCTTACTGGTTATGACTTGATATTCTGTTTCTTTGGCGCCAAAATGCTGACATTAAACACTTTGTTTATAGCTTCCCTTGCGTTATAGGCTTTGCAGAGACAACAAAGACGTGAAAAGAAAAATACAAATATGTTCTGGTGTATTAATGACACAATTGATACCGTAAGATCCGAGAATGCATTTATTCAAATCACCTTGACCTATCAAAGGCTTCACTCATACCCTGTTTTAGGACAACTGTTTGTTTTTTAGTATTCGGAACTGGCTCTCGACGAATATAAAAATTAAAACTTTTTTTAAAACTTCGATATCGTATTTTCATTGAATTATAGCACGACAACTACGAAATCCATTCCGAGAATGCTTCTTCTAAGGGATTAAAAAGAGATCCAAGAAATTATATAGCAAGAGAAAGAACAATGGATATGGATTTTCTTTTTACGAGAAATTCTCATTGCATTTCACATGAAGTTTGGGAGGGTCACACGACCGCTGGAGACTAGTCTAGACTAGATACGCAGGTTACATCGCACTACGGGTTGCCAAAGGTCGTAGTTAAGCTAAACCCACAGCGTTTCTCGACTGCCTGACTTTGGTCCACGGGGTTCACTCCGTCCCGACTGAGGAAATACATTGCGCAGTCACGGTGGGCCCGCCTCGCTTAATGGAACCCGATATTCTCGTCTTCCGCGCCACGTAGTCCCACATTACCCGGCTGGCACTTGGCGGTTGGGTAGTTATGAGGATCTCCAATGTAACGAATAAAGTTCGGCCTGCTAACGGGGAACTGTGACAGATCCCCCATGTTTCCGCAAAGGTACAAAATTATTTAAAAGAGCGCTATAATTACCTCCATCTTTACGTGCTACATAAACCATTGCTTTTCTACCTTAAGGTGAATGTACCAGGGTTGCCGGCGAAATTCAAAATTTCGTACGTTTTTTGCAATTTGCAGGTCAGTGCTAGGTTGTATGTTGATTAAAATGTTATTCGCGGCTGTGAGACGTATGTAGTTAAAGAATTACAATAATTAAAATCATCAATACAACCCTCCAAGTTCATAAAGGTGCAAGAAAAACTTTTTCAAGCTCAAAGTCATTCTTGCACCTTTATGAGCTTGGACCTGCAAATTGCAAAAAACGTAAGAAAATTGGAATTTCGCGGGCTACCCTGGAACATTCACCTTAATATGTGTGGAATAATAATGGCTTCGGGCTTAAATTAGGGAAGGACTATTTCAGTGCAATGTACAGAGTATAGAAAATCCCTTGTCATAGCATAATGATTTGTATACATGCCATAAATTACCTACAGCTGAGTCGGGTCTCCTCCAATTTCATGGAAGGAGCTTAGCTGACTGTGCCACGCTGGCCACGATCCCGATATCAATGTTGGGTCAAAATTTCAAGCTAGATTTGGCCCTTTGGAACTATTGCGCGAGTTTGCTGTCACAAATCTGTCTTATAACCAGTCTTGTACCCAAATGGCGATCTAAAAAGAGCAACTACAGAGTTTCTTGCTGGTTCTATCTGTAGATGTGCATTCCGAACCGGTGGTAGATGGTAAATAATTAATTTCAAATGGTAAATTTTAAATATTATTTTTTTGTTGGACCTGTCAAAAGTGCTCTAATGAGCCAACTTGATTAAATGAGTTTTGATTTTGATTTTGACTCATTTCCGATGGAACGGCCGGTGACAAAAAGTCTCTTTCATGCTATAAAATAGAAACATATTTTTACACAGAACTTTTAGCCGGTAAACTCTACGCCATAACTAAAGGTAGCTAAAGGGTTTTTATTCCACCTCGTATATTAGCATAACGAAAATTAAACTCCATAATTAAAGTAAGCTGTTCAATCAGAAAATCGAATGCGCAGATCAGTCTGAAAATATAAAAGCGAAATATTAAATTTTGATAGCACAATATGCGAGAGCAATTAATGTTTTATTTCTTTCAGCGGTCGCCGTTCGCGGTTTTCAGTGAAATGTTAATACAAGTTGTCAACACGTTTTATTTGTTTTACCAAAAATAATGTTTAAATGCAACTTCACTGACCCACTGAAATTTGCTAACTGTGTCTTTTTTTTTTGGCGGCGTGTAAAATCCTTTGTGGTCTAATATCACTGGCTCGGGGAAGGCCGGTGTGTGGGACTCTGGTCCGCCAATCTATACATACTACATATACAAATAAATAAAATAAGAGTGTCTGTTTGTAATAATAAAATTATCACTTTTTACTAAAAGAAAGAAAGAAAGAAAATAATTTTATTGTAGCTCACAATTGACATGAAGTTACAATCTTCTCTAAAACTAAAATAAGTTATAAATGCGAAAGTATGTTTATACAGTGCATAGATCAAAATAACATTTTTTTTTTTTAATTTTTTTCTGCCTGTCTGTCTGTTTGTTCCGGCTAATCTCTGGACAGGCTGGACCGATTTTGACGGGACTTTCACTGATAGGCAGCTGATAATATAAGGAGTAACGTAGGCTACATTTTTTTACTAGCTTCGCCCTGCAGCGTCACTCGCGGGTAACGTCGCACCCGTGTAAAGCTGGGACGGGCCGCTAGTCTACTACTACTACTCAGCCCATAAATGACGCACTGGTGAGCCGGGCTTCCTCCAGTTGCATGGAGGGTAATTAGCCTATTGTGCCACGCTCGCCAGACGGGTGAATACAGGGTTTCGTATCCCCGCGGAGCGGGTCAGGGAGGAAGACGTCCTGGCCGACCCGCGCCGCAGACGGAGGCCGGGGAGGAGGAGGCGACTGTACGCCCACCCCCTTCCCCCGCCATAGAGGCCGGTGGTGGGTCGGGGGCCCCGCCACCGACGAAAGCCTCGATGACTGAGGGCGTCCCAGTGTACCGGGACGCCCTCTCTGACAATCGCTTGCCCGCGTAGCGGGCACCTCGTCGGGGCGTCAACGTTGACTGCGCTCGCGCGAACCGTTGGCGCCCCAAGCGTGCCGTGTGAGGGTATACCGCTGGGGTTTTAGTGGGTATACGGGTTCTGTCCCGGGAGTCCCACATAATCACCGACCTCTCCCCCGGGGGGCGGTGGTATGCGTAAAGCATTTCCGCAGCGAAACCAAAAAAAAAAAGGGTTTAGTATCAAGTTCTCCTTCTCCTACGGCTAGGATATCAACCCTGGTTATTTCCTATAGTCGGCTATTACGACACCCTACCTGACTGCCTCGTTGATCTAGGGGTTAGATGTGCCGCCTTTGGATCATCGGGTCCCGGGTTCGATTCCGGGGTCGGCAAGTGTCTTTATCTAAACCAGAGGCACTTTCTCTAAGTTTGGGTGTCATTTCTATCTATAATATGTATGTATTTACAAAAAAAAATGTATATAAGTAGTTTATCATCCATCTCGTTACCATAACACAAGCATTAAGTTGCTTAGCTTGGGACGAGATGGCGTTGTGTGAAATGTCCAAGGATATTTATTATTATTATTATTTAATTGTGTTCGTAATTTGCATGTTTGTAAGCTGCCCCCGCGATACAGGTTAATACATAGTGCAGGGGTCTCGTTTAAAAAAGAACCCTCAGGATGAAATGGGTTGGTGACACTATGTATTCTTAATCCTTCACCACACAGAAAACAGCGCTGTAAACATATCGTATCGAAACAAATCGTGTTTAGGTAAATGTAAATAACATTTTTTTTAATTTTAACCTAACCTCAAAGCAAGTAGGTGGAATTACAATATAATAATGTTGACGTGATTATTTAACATTGCAATTACACACTTTTAACGTATTTATCGCGTGTTCCTTCGTCACATGGTCACATGGTTCGTGACTGAAAGTATTCAAAAGACTTAGCCCCTGTACGCACTAGCGGTTGAACCGCCTAGGCGGCTAAACGCGCGGCCTGCCGCTTTTCTAATTTAACATGCAACCGCTTATGTCTGTACGCACTGGCGGATGAAATTTTGTGGCGGTATAGTAGGCCGCATTACACATTACATAGACCAAAGAATCATATATTTTTTTGTCTGTGTGTCTGTTTGTTCCGGCTAATCTCTGGAACGGCTGGACCGATTTCGACGGGACATTCACTGATTTTCTGATTTCACAGGCTTTTTTTTACTAGCTTCACCCCGTGGCGTCGCCCGCGGGATACATCGCACCCGTGCGATGCTGGGACGTTCCGCTAGCCAATAATAAAATATATGTACATTCGTTACAATAACCACTTGCTGAAACTACCAGGGGACTTACTACATTCATAATTTAAAAATAGTCCCGTCACTGCTTTGTCCATAATTATGCGTATAAAGGAATACAATTTGAATAATTTCAACTTCCCTTCAAGTTGAATTTATTTTTAATTATATCATGATATGCGTCACCTCACTAAACTTATGCACCCCAATTTCAAACATATCGGGAACGCGAACACCCTGTGTCTTGCACCCTGTATATGCACCGGATAACGGACCCTTAACAATGAGCAATCAATGGCTAAATTAAACAACTCCCTGTATGTACTTAGACAAAGATATAGTGGTCACTAGAAGTGACTCGATATAGAAGTGGACATTGTATTATTTTTGTCGAATAAATAATTAATTCTAATAATGAAACATATTTATTGTTATTATTAGTTTAAGCGCCACGCGAAATCATCATCATCATCATTTCAGCCAAAAGACGTCCACTGTCGGACATAGGCCTCGCCCAATGATTTCCACAGAGGCCGGTCCTGGGCCGCCCGCATCTATCGTTTTCCAGCGATTTTAACCAGGTCATCAGTCCACCTTGTGGTAGGCCTACCAGCAATGGGCTTTCCGGAACGCGGTCGCCACTCAAGGACTTTTCTGTCCCATTGGGCGTCGTTCCTGCGCGCTATATGTCCTGCCCACTACTAATTAAGTTTGGCAATCCTGTGGGCTATGTCAGTGACCCTGGTACGCCTGCATATCTCCTCATTTCTGATTCGATCTCGCAGGGAAATTCCGAGCATAGCCCTCTCTATTGTCATTTGAAATAATGAGTTTTAAATTGTATAGGATCACCGGTGAACTTTGTATACCAAACGCTTCCCACAAGCAACAAATTGAAGCTTTCAAACGCGCATGAAATTGCGCTTTCTTTTGAGCTTGACTCGCCAGTCCCAGATGGTAAACTTAAGAACTGTTTTGTTTGTCCATGCTATATAGTTATCGTTTACTACAACATTATAGACACTGGCATGTCCAGAAATTGACATTTTCATATCTTTATAGGACTTTTCCATATATCGACCAAAAGTATAAAAGACCGGAACCATCAAATTCCAGATACCTGCTTAGGTCATCCGGCTATCTCACGTACACTTTCATGTACGTATAATTACCATTCCAGAACGAGGCTCTGACATTTTTTGTTATATAATTATTAAAATAATTGTCGCTGTATAATTTACAGATTCATTTTATTTAGGCTCATCCTGTAGTTCTATATATCCGTAGTTTCCTATTTTCCCCTTGTTTGCTTAGCGTGAAGATGCTCCGTTGAGTGATCGGCTTATTTCGCCTTAGATAATTAAGTGACGTATAAAGGGAATGAGTTTAGGGCACATTGTAAATACGAGGCTGTGATTGACACGAGGTAACATGGATATTGCGTAGAGTACGCTTATTTGAATATTTTATTTTTTTCGATTATGGAAGGGCACGCCAAATTGAGATGTAGACATTAAAAATAGGTAAAGAAGGTGAAATTTAGGGAACTAAGTATATTATTAAAACACATATCTTTATTTGCCTTATTTTACACATTTTTTTCTAAATAAACTAATTATAAAAAAATACAGTTATTTAAAAAAAAAAACACAAATAAAATAGCTACATTAAGATGTTTTCTAAGTCTTTTCTCTATCTTCTTTTCTATCTATCTATATATAAATAATTTTTCTTTCTCTATCTATCTATATATAAATAAAAATTAATTGCTGTTCGTGAGTCTCGCTAAAACTCGAGAACGGCTGGACCGATTTTGCTAATTTTAGTCTTGAAATATTCGTGGAAGTCCAGGGAAGGTTTAAGAGTCTAGAGAAAACATTGATATTGTAAGTAAAATAATAAAAACAACAATTTTATTTTCCCATACAAACTGTTACCTGTCAAACATTTGACGTTCGTCCCGACGGTTCGCTATTTTTGGCATAATTACTTTTTTTCTTTTTTAATTACAATATATAAGGGATTGGAATCGATAAGAAAAGGCGGTATATTAATTTATTATTAATTATTCCAATTCGAAATCTACGCCGTCACATAAATGAAAAATAAAATCTTTTTTTTCCTGAAGTACAAAACCGTTACAAAACGACAACATGTATAAAGCATGCACAGCATTTCTTCGATCTCAACTGCGACCACAAAAGCCTTGTCATTCAATTTTAACCGCAAATATACATATCAATACTGCATATATTCGCGCTTGAACGGTTCTATTGTATAGTTTCTTTGAATTTACGATGTAGTCTTATACGGGCAGTCGTAAACAGAATCCTCAAAGGAGCTAGAAAACTGTTGTATTGATGAGCTGCATAAACAATGAATCTAGGACATATTTATTCAAAAGTCATTTATTCGCGTTTAAAGATTAGATGTTTTTACACACAAAATACCATCATGGATACCTGGCCATTGGGCTAACAGGCTTATGGGGAACTTAGTAAAATGGGGTATTTGTCCCCCGATGTGCACCGATGCGCAGCGCTGAGGGGTTTTGTCAAATTCCATTGAGAGGGTTGTAACATAGTAAAAATTGTGGAATGCACTTGATCTGAAGACTGATTGACCTGGATGTTGGCCTCCTATAATCCCGGTTATCTTTTTAAGGCAGACCATAGTACTGTCTACATCTCACCATGTTACTGATAGTTATTCAAATGAGGTTAGACTGTTGAAATAGAAAATGATCGAACTCGAAATTGTTTCCCAAGTTCACAGGATTCGTGTTCCTATTAAAGAACAATAAGTTACATCGACATTTAAGTCTAGTAAAGACGTCCAGCGTTCTCTTGCGCATGAGCATAAAATAAATGCTATAAAACTTATATCAACTGCTCAGGCTACATTGTATAAAACGACTTACTTACTAGTAGTCAAAGCGCTAACGGATAAAACATTTAATACAACTACTTTCTATTATTACTGTAGTTTCTATTATTACTGTGTATTCTACACTATTATTACTGTAGTTTTTATGCCTTGGTTATAGTTTTGAGTTTACTTATAATGGTATGCTAGATGGAGCGACGATCTGCGAAAGGTTGTGTCAAGGTGAAGACGGGGCACTATGGCGCTCTTTAGGGGAGGCCTATGTCCAGCAGTGGACTTATGTGGGCTGATGACGATGATGATGATCAGGCTGGTTTGCTTATATTCGTGGGTTTTTCTACTGGAAAATTGCAAGTGTGTAAAAAAAGTATGAAGGTAGTCAATGACAACGCTGTTGAACAAATTTCAAATCAACCTTAAAAAAAAATTTGTTTCCTGGACAATAAACTTTAAATTTTTTGACAAATATTTGTAACTAGCTTTTGCGCGCGGCTTCGCCCGCGTGGGCTTCGAACCCGTGCATATTTTTTATGAACATAAAATCGGTTATTGTGACTAAACTATGATAGTTAGATATGTGCTCTCGCGGACTTTTTTGTAGATCTTTATAAGACCTACAAACCCGTAGTACATCATTTTGTTCTATTGTCAATAGTTTTTGCAGCGCACGCATAAATAGGTATTCGATTTTACACCTTGGTTTACAAAATCGTAATTTTCATACGGATCCCTAATTCTTTTGAAAATAAATATAGCCTATAACCTTCCTCGATAAATGGACTATCTAACACTGAAAGATTTTTTGAAATCGGACCAGTAGTTCCTGAGATTAGCGCGTTCAAACAAACAAACAAACAAATAAACAAACAAACAAACTCTGCAGCTTTATATATTAGTATAGATTTATTCAATTGCTGATAAAACGAACTCAAAACTTTAACTACTGATAATTTGTAATAATATGTTGTTGGTAATAAGTAATTAAGCACATGCTCGAGAAACTTGATAAACATGCTCGATAAACCCCACCGAATTTCTCAGCAAGTATGTCTTTAAATGAACATGGGAAAGACGAAAATCATGCCATGTCCATGTTGCACTCCATCCGACAGCGCTTGGGAACTCTGTTTTCGATGTTGTAGACGATACCTGGGATAAGTCCAACTTCGAGAAAGAGGTCGTTCGTTAAATCCAAGTCGGCTGGTAGTTTAAAGGCGCTCCCTCACCAGGAGCATTCGCGTGTAATGTTACGTTACAGAGTCGAGCATTACATCAGTGAGGGAGTATACTGAGCAATACAGTGCACAAATTGGTAATCATACAAAACGAGCTTACATCAGTAAAGGAGGAGAACCGAGCATTACAATGCGCACCTTGTAATGATAAAATGTGTAATATTTTGATACACCTTGTAACATCAATGCGGTTTTTTTAACTAAATCATTATGCTCGCAAACGCAAATCAATACTAAATGTTACATTATACGCGAATTCTCGTCAATCAGGGAGGTAGTATTGTAATGTAATGCTTAAAGTAGAATCTATAGTGTTACATTACACGCGAACGCTCGTTGGTCAGGGAGGTAGTATTGTAATGTTATGCTCAAAGTCTAATTCTATATGTTACATTGCAAGCAACTGTTCCCGGTGAGGGAGCGCCTTAATTCTACCATTTATTGGAGTTGATACACCTGCTAAATAGCGTGAAAATTTACAAATAAATTATAACCATTTGTTCCATGAGTCTGAGCCGTGGAGGACAGGCAGCAACTGCTAATTACGCAAACCACGTTAGAAGGTGTAGTGAAACAAATTGAGAAAGGTATGTTGAAATGGTTTGGCTATGTCGAGAGAATGAATGAAGAATGATTGACGAAAAATGTGAAAAAAGGCGAGTGTGAATGAAAGTGTTGGAAGGCGTAGACCTAGGCGGAAGTTTCAACACCAAATCAGGGGTGTCTTGAAAAAAAGGCCAGGTCAAGTGTAGGTACTCTAAACAGAAGAGCATGTATGAAGGGAATGATCAAAGTGTAATTAAAAACTTATCGGGACTTATCGCGCACAGAATTAATACCTGTTTTTGCTCGACGTTTCGACCATGTTACAATGGCCGTGGTCGCGAGCTGACTGCAGACCGCAAGTTTCTCGGTGGGAAAACGGTGGGAAACGTCGAGCAAAAACAGGTAACGTAAACGCACCCATTACCGCCAGTTTAAGCCGAGTTCGGATTGATGTCCAAAAAATAAGCACTTTCATAATATGTGGTGCCAATCAAAATAGTTTTTCAAGTACTGAAATTATCCATGTTCCTATTCTTATATAGAAATAGTTATACTTATAATTACTTAAAAATTAAATACAACTTAAAAGAAAAAAGGGCCATGTCCCTATTACCGATCCAAAATATAGGGTGTGTGCCTAATACCGTTTATGTGACACCTAATACCGACCACAAAATAAATGAAACCGTTAAAGTTAAATAAAAATGCTCGTGTATAGTTAGTATTTATAATAGTTCAACTATTTATTTAAATACTCCAATACAGTACGGAATGTTATCAACACGTAACAAATTATTTGTGTTCTTATCATATAATATACATAACAGCGTTAAATCAGTCAAAAAAATCTTCTTTATACCAAATATGTATAACAAATTACAAAAGGCCAGCATTGATTATACTATAATATACAATCAATGCGGCATTTGGTATCTATTATTTACAAAATGTAACTTATAAATATAAAAATACTATAAAATTTTTAGACTGGCAGTTATGTCAAATCAGAATCAAAATAGATTAACAATTAAAAATAAAATAAATTAAGAAACGTTACCTTTGGCGAAAAAAATAAGATTAAGAAATTGATTCAACAGACTTTCAGAATGAAATCCAAGATCATATCTCGTAATCAATTTCGGAATCAGTTGTATCTTCCTTTGAAGCATCCACCTTGGTTATTTTACGTTTTGGCTTATTTAGTAGTTTCTATTTTGGATTGCCTTGTTTGCTTAATTTATCTTTTTGGTTTCTTCTCCAAATCTTCGAGTTTTACAATATTCTGATCTATTAATAATAGTACTATCAAGAGATGCAGAGCTCAAATTCACGCATGTACTTTGAATTTATGATGTTGATGGTTTCGGGGTTGATGTTGATGGTTTCGGAGTTGGCGTTGATGGTTTCGGAGTTGATGTTGATGGTTTCGGAGTTGGTGTCGATGGTTTCGGAGTTGATGTTGATGGTTTCGGAGATGATGTTTTAGATCTTGATCTCCGGTATAGAAAATAACATCTTTAAAAGGCGATTTTTGCATTGAGTTATGTATTACTATATAATATTTTTTTATGTAAAATATGTATGTTTATTAGGGAATACTATAATGTTAATTAGGTAACTTTATGATAACTTGAAAATAAATAGGTAGTAAGGGGGTTCGTTATAAATGTACAAGTAGATCGGTAATAGGTATTATTAAAGGAAATCGTATAACCAATTACCGACCCTAAATACTTGTGGTTTTCTGATATTTGTATGATTTTAAATGGTGCGGTTATTATAAATCTTTAATAATAATCATATTTTAACTATAAAAATACAATATTAGAAAAATTATACCCCCTTTATTCATCAAAATATTTACTAAATATTTAGAAGAACATTTATATTTTTACGGATACTAATGCTCTTAAATATATGGCGTTAATAGCTCAAATACAAGTTAACATACTAAGGAACTGAGTTAGTGTATCCTCCTGCCTTTTAATTGAAGCATTTTAACAAAAATCATGGCACAAAAAAGATACGAAATGTACCTATCAGCGACATGTTTAACAACTGGGTCGGTAATGGGAAAAAAATTGTGATTTTTGTTCCTATTACCGCCTATTTTTAATTTAGAATTTTAAGCAATATGTAATAGTATCTCAGTAAAATTAATTACTATTTGTGTTTCTGAAAGTATGAAAAATGCATCAAAAGAACTAGAAGTAACATTAAAATGCTTGAAGATATAATCTTCTGCTAAGAAAGAAACAAGAGTATTTACGTCGTCGGGAACGCAACACTATGGAAAATGCACTATCACCGGCGTTCACCGACAAATTGACCAATTATTCTTTAAATCGTTGAGTTACATACACAAACAAGATATGAACATTTGCAATACAAATACATCTATTTTTTTTCTAAAGCAACCACTTGTTTACCTATAATACATCACATAAAAAATCTAGTTTTCTGAATAGGGCGGTAATGGGCGCGAATTTTAAGGGGTCGTTATTAGGTGCGTTTACGTTATTAATTCTGTGCGCGATAAGTCCCGATAAGTTTTTAAATATGTGTTCAAATCGCGAAAGTTTAAAAATAACAAATGATCAAAGTGGACGTACCGAAACAAGTATGTAAGGATCGTAGCAAGTGGAAAGAAGTGGTATCTGCCTAATCCTACGGGAAAGAGGGGTGATTAAATGTATGTACGTTAGACTGGTGGCCATCCATTTTAGAATATAGAAAGAAAGAAAGAAAGAAAAATGGTTTATTCTGTACAATTTACCTTTTAAACAATCTATAATTACTTAAGCACTAGTATAAATTGCGCTGAAACGGCGCTGGTTCAGCATATGCCAGACGGAATGCCTGGCGCTGGTTTTCAACCAGGCCTATACCGACTAATTATATAACCTTAAATTAAAATTTAATATAGGTACGCAACACTAATTCGTACAATTGTTTATTTAAAAATGTATATATTATGTATCTCGACATAATGAACGTGTATTATAATAAATAAAATATAATAAATATGAAAATAGGTATATAACGCGTGTGTGTGTGTGTGTTTATTGTTGTGTGCAATGCAATGTTTAGTGTGCGTGGCCGTGCGGTGGCTATTGTATTGAGTGGGTATAGACAAAGAAGAACACTGTTTTCTACTAAAACTAATTTCTGCCAGTTATTCCGAAATGTAATAACTATTTGTTGTGTTAACTCTTAGGCTATCGGAACAATAGAAAATACGACAACATTTTCAGTACATTGACTGGTTATTTCACTATTAGGAAACAAACCACTAAACAAAGTTGTAACTGCTGTCGTAAGAAGTAAATTTTAAATTATATCACAGTGGTGTTCTGTTAATGATGGTGTTTACGAGTAGTATGGAGCCTTAAGGTTTTGATAGTCGTCTTTTTATTTTGTCGTGGATTATCATAGACTAGCGGCGCGTGGAGACGTATTTGAAATACATAATGTCACCACCCCATTACATCCTGAGGGTGTCATGAGATTTGAAGAAAATTGATATGTAACCCTGCGCGAACCCGTCTAGCCAGTAGTTTGTATTGTATAGTAACCCTCCTGTTCCCTCATTGTTGGTCTAGGGGCTAGATGTACCGCATTTGGATCACCAGTTCGAGTCCAGGATCGGGCAAGTGTCATTGCTTCGTTGGTCTAGTGGTTAGATGTGCCGCCTTTGGATCAACGGGTCCCGGGTTCGATTCCGGGGTCGGGCAAGTGTCTTTGTCTAAACCAGAGGCACTGGCTCGGAGTCTGGGTGTCATTTCTATCTATAATATGTATGTATTTACAAAAAAAAATGTATATAAGTAGTTTATATCATCCATCTCGTTACCATAACACAAGCATTAAGTTGCTTAGCTTGGGACGAGATGGCGTTGTGTGAAATGTCCAAGGATATTTATTTATTTATTTATTATTGTGTTAACCAGGGTGTAATTTTTGTTCTTGGATTTCATGTTTAAAAACTGCCTCCGTGATGCCGTATATACCTAATGCAGGGGTTACAATAAAAAAAAAACATAAAATGTATTGGACTATCGATTATTTGGGATTTCAATTGATTTTCTCATTAAATAATGTTTGAAAAGGATATGGGTCACCAGGCTGTTCAGTTTTTTTTTAAATTCTCAAGTTCGTGAAATTTGCACCTATTTATTTAAAAAGATATTGACATTTCCCAATATAATCTGGTGGAAGTGACATTAAAACATTGAATGGAACAATTTAAGTACACAGTCAAATTTTAATATTCAGTAACGGTTAAAAAGCAAGTAGGTCCCCTTATAGTTAGAGATCACCGCACCCAAAGAAGAAATAAACGTTTTTGTTTTATTAAAAATAAAATAAGTTCCAGATCTGACCCTTAATTTTAAAAGGATCTAGTTCCATTGAGTGCTTCATACGAATATATACGCTTAGGACATATAGCCAAGGTTCACTTTATTCAAATGGCTATTATACATGCATATGTATTTTTTCATGGCAGCTTCTTTTATACCGTCACGCGATGGTTTTATATAAAATGGGACGAAAACGTTTTGGAACCCACAAACAAATCACTAAGCTAATGTCTCCATCTAGAAACCAAAATCATAGCAGTTAGCACGCAAAACGTCACTACTAACTTTAAGATCGATTCTTCAAAAAGCTTTCAACCTACCGTGTAACATTTTACCAATCTCAACCTTAACTATGATGTTCTAAAGCCCATTATTTAAAAATGAAGCGTATGTAGTTTATTATGTTTTTTGCGTAACAGTCCAATTAATAACTATAATAAAATATAATGCAGCATCGTAAAGGAAACAAATAGTGCCATCATCTAGAACACAGGAACTCCGCATGTGGTAGTCGAAGTAGGAAATGTGGCAGTTACCATTTCGACTCGCTTGGCATTTATCACGTTTAGCATCTAAATAGTAAATACTGACTGTGAGTTATGATCAGACGATGCACGCCAAATGTTCGCGCTTGTTCTTTATGCTGGTAACTCACGCACATATGAGTTATAGAGTAATAAACTGGTAGAAGCGACACATTTTTTTGTTGTTGCTTCCTAATCTAACATTTACGGAAACTACCTTCGCAAATGAAAAATGAAACATTTTCTCCGTCTATCTGCAGTGCCGGGTAACAATGAAACTGTGATAGATAGAATATTCTTGGTTCCATTTTGCAAAAAAATACGCCTTGCTGAAATTGGCGATAAAAATTAGTAAATGAAATCAATAATTTCGCAATTTTAAAATTAATAGCTTATAAGCATTTT